>CM069163.1:7260398-7850398 GCA_035221665.1 Okamejei kenojei | reverse complement strand
ACCAGGTAAAGGGCACAGCTTGGTCTAGACTAGTCATGTCATGGTATATTTCCCAAGACACAGGAGAAGCCATTCGGCGAATGCTGGCTATTGGCGTAATCTCCTCGGTCCCATTCACCATTGAAGCTTCACCCAGACGGCTCCCATGTCTGATACCTCTACTAACTACAGTACCTACAATCGGTCTAATTTACCGAATTTACCAGGGCATTACCATTGGGTCTCAGGGAGTTGTTTAAGAAGGAACTGCAGATGCTGGAAAATCAAAGGTACACAAAAGTGCTGGAGAAACTCAGCGGGTGAGGCAGCATCTATGGAGCGAAGGAAATAGCCAACATTTTGGGCCAAAACCCTTCTTCAGGGAGAACATGCGAACTCTATACACAGAGCAATAGAGATCAGAATTAAATCAAGTCGCTGGGGCTGTGAGAAAGCAGGGCTATACATTTGATAAGGGAAGATCCAATTTTATTAACTTGACCGTTTTTTTCATGAAATAGGGAGAATTGATTAAGACTGTGTTTAATGTTATCAAATAGGATGTTAAGAGGGCTTTGACAAGATCACACCTGACAGGCCAACCAGAAAAGAAATAAAATAACAAATGGATTCAATGAGGAGTTCCAAACACAAACCAAAATTGTCTCGGTGGCAAAAACAAAATGGTCAAACAATATTCTGGTAGTCTAATTCCACAGGATTATTTGTTTAGTTCCTTGCTTTTTCTTATATATATATTAATGATTTAGAGTAAAATGTTGAGGGAGCGATAAAGAAGTATGCAGATGGCCTTGTGGATGACAGTGAGGAGGGAGATTTTATACTGCAGGAAGGGAAAGATGGTCTACTCAGTTAGCAAAAAATGGCAAATTAAACTAAATCCAAATGGCTGTGAGGTGATGTATTTAGGGAGACTCATCAAAGCAAAAGAATATACAACAAATGGGGGAATCTATGGAGAATAGACGGGCCTTGGAGTGGATGCACTCAGATCTTAAGGTAAAGGAGACCTAAGGAACTATAGATGCTGGAATCATGAGCAAAACATAAAGTGTTGGAAGAACTCAGTGGGTCAGGGAGCATCTGGGGAGGGACTTGGCTGACAACATTTGGACAAGGGAGGATAGGATGGAATCGAGGTATGTGGAAATGAGTTTGGAAATAATGGGTCTGCCGGGGCAGTCCTGTTTATGGATTTTAAGAAGAGATTGATGCGGGCAGAGCGGAGCTGGGGTTCGACGAGGTTGTAAGCTGTGGAGGGGAGATCTTCAGAGGTGATGAGTCATGGTCATGGTCATACAGCATGGAAACAGGCTCATTGCTCCAACTTGCCCATGCCGACCAAGATGTTCCATCTCGAACAGTCCCACCTGCCTGCGTTTGGCCCATATTCTTCTAAACTATTCCTATCCATGTACCTGTCCAAATGTCATTTAAATGTCATTTATAGTACCTGTCTCTTCTACTTCTGACAGCTTGTTCCATATACCCATGACTTTCTTTGTGAAAATGTTTCCCCTCAGGTTTCCGATCTCACCTTAAACCTATGTCCTCTGGTTCTTGATTTCCCTGCTCTGAGTAAAAGACTCTGTGCGTTCACCCTATCTATTTCCCTCATGATCTCATTCACCTCTATAAAATCATTCCACATCCCTCTGCGCTCCAAAGAATAAAGTCCTACCCTGTGCAACCTCTCCTTGCAGCTCAGGCCCTTAAGTCCTGGCAACATCCTTGTAAACCTTTCCAGTCTTTCTATCTTAACAACATCATTCCTATCACAGGGTGATCAAAGCTGAACACAATACTCCACATGTGAGCTCACCAATGCTTATACAACTATTATATAATATCCCAATTTCTAAAACCAATACCCTGACTGATGAAGAACAATGTGCCGAAAGCATTTTTGACCACCCTATCTACTTGTGGTCTCACCTTCAAGGTACTATGCACTTGCACTCTGCTCCACAACACTCCCAAGAGCTCTGCTTCATGAGATGAGAAAGAGTCTGGGATATGATGGCTCGGTGTTCATCCGAGGGGTCATGGTCAAGGGGTGGGTATGAGGAGGTGTCGGAGAGC
Source organism: Okamejei kenojei (assembly GCA_035221665.1). NCBI lineage: Eukaryota > Metazoa > Chordata > Chondrichthyes > Rajiformes > Rajidae > Okamejei > Okamejei kenojei. The sequence goes on along the minus strand of CM069163.1, from coordinate 7,848,316 downwards.
TGGCACCTGGCCTCAGCACCGTAGAGATCAGCCCGTGAAACTAGAACGGCACCTCCCTTGTTGGCAGTTTTAATGACAATGTTGGGAATGTTGCTGAGTGAGCAGAGGGCTGTGCATTGAGAGGGGGTGACTCTGGAGTGGTTAGGGGAGTGGAGAAGTCAACTCAGTTGATGTCACACCCGTAGTTTGAAAAAGGGTAGATGGTTGGTAGGAGTAGTCCATGATGAGGAGGTTGAAGATGGTAAAAGGATTGTCGATGGGAAGAGAGGACTCCTTGTGTCCGTTTTCTTATAGAATAGCAGATATGGGGAAGTTGTGGTTGAACTATATACACAAGTTAGTTCTCAGCTTAAGTACTGCATATAGTTCAGTAAAAGGCCATTCAGCATACCGAGTCCCTGCTGACCAGCGATCACCCTGTACACTCACACCGTCCTACACACTAGGGACAATTTACAATTTTATCTAAGCCAATTAACCTACAAACATGTCATCTTTGGAGTGTGGGAGAAACCCCACTCTATCACAGGGAGAATGAACAAACTCCGTACAGACAGCATCCATTGTCAGGATCGAACTCGGGTCTCTGGCGCTGTGAGGTAGCAACTCTACTGCAGTGCCATTGTGCTGCCCATATTACCAAGACTAACAAAAACGGCTGTGTGAAAACGTTGGATAGATTTGAGTTGGATTAGTGGAACACAGGCCGTTAAGGGAAGTCATAGTGGTGCATGAAATTATGAGTGGGGTAAAAAGAGCAAATAAGAATCATAAACCAAGAGGCATAAAAATGAAGTAATTGTTAGAAGCATGAGAGAGAAAATGAAAAAAATAATATTTCACCTATAGCTGGTGGCGTCTGCAATTCCCTGCCTCAAGTGAGAGAGGCAGAATCGTTCATCACATCCACACTGTACTTGGAGAGCCTGACCTGCAGAAGGTGTATAAAAAAGACAAAGTGCTGGAGTAACTCAGCAGGTCAGGCAGCATCTCTGGAGAACTTAAAGGTCAGGACCTTTATCTATGTTCTTTAGGGATGCTGCTTGACCGGCTGTTTGTGTCTATTTTTTTGTAAACCAGCATCTGCAGTTTCTTGTTTCTATGGAAAGTGAGATTAAGCTGGGTAGTTCTTGAATGCAGAGGTAGGGAGCTTGATAAACAGTAATGATGGCTTTGTGCACCATTGAAATCTAATTTACATATTTTGCCACAAAACACCTTTTGAGGAGACTACACAAAACAAAGTTTTTAAAAAAAAAAGCCAGTTCAGCAATTGAGATTAGACTGGAAAAGTCTCCAAAACACTGGAGTAGCTGGGAATTACTTATGCCAACTCCAGATTTCCAGGTACAAGCACAGATTAACATAATTATGCAGATATTGTCTTCCCAGTAAATTCTAACGTTGGATTGTGCCATAAAATCTGAGGCTTGCATCAATGCTGTTGCTGGCCTTGGATAGTGTGTGGCGTCAGACTGATAATTCTTCCACAGATGGTAAATTATCGGTGTAATCACGATCTCAAGATCTGTTCTGAAAGTTAACTTTGGACAGGTTCAGCTGTGAATTTCCGTTACTTTAAACTCGCACAATTGAATTCTGAGACACAATTGTGACTCGGGACTCCATTTGAAAAAAATGGTATACCTTTAAGCCAGGTTGGAAGAATATAGCGATTAGCATCTTAATATTAGAAATGAAATAATGCAAACATACGAATGCATGTATTCGTATGTTTGCATTAAGTCTCCCGTCTCATCGAGCCTGATATGTCGTTTTAAAGACGGTGGCCTGAATTAAACCTCAGCTCTACGTTCCAGTCAACCAGTGGTAACCTTTCATCGGTAGAAACTGGGAACTGCAGATGCTGGTTTACAAACAAAGTCTGAAGAAGAATCCCAAAACAAAATGTCACCTATCCATATTCTCCAGAGATGCTGCATGACCTGCTGAGTTACTCCAGCACGTTGTAACCTTTCGTCAGTCTGCTATCAATAATCTACCTACCACCTCCTTGAAAAGGATCAAAGATTCTGCTTTCACTGTCCTTTGAGTTCCAGAGACTCATGACATTCCTATATGAAAAATAATTCACCTCACCTCAGTGGGGGGGGGGAACCAAACACGAATGTCTCTGATCGGTAAAGACCTCATGAGCCCAGATAACAAAGGTACTTTAATTGCGGCTGATCTGTCCAAAGGATAGGTAAAAGGGCGGCACCATGGCGCACTGCCTCACGGCGCCAGAGACCTGGGTTCGATCCTGACCTCGGTGCTGTCCATGTGGAGTTTGTACGTTCTCCCTGTGATCACCCTCAGGGTGCTCCGGTTTTCCCCCATATCCCCAAAACGTGCAGTTTGTAGGTTTATTGGCCACTGTAAATTGCCCCCAGTGTGTAGGAAGTGGATGAAAAAGTAAGATAACATAGAACTAGTGTGAATCTGTGATCGATGGTCAGCGTAGACTCGGTGGGACGAGGGGCTTGTTTCCATGATATCTTCTCGTCAACAATAGAGGGAGATGAATTAGGTCTGAGGGGAGAAAAGAATAAAGCAGGAACTAAGAGATGCAGAAAACAGCAGCTGCTGAAAATCTGAAAAAAAAGAGCTGGAAATACTCAGCACGTCAGAACTGAATTAACATTACAGGTTGACCTTACCTTCAGAACTGGTCAGTTCTGACACAAAATGGAAAGGCTAATTCTCTGCATCTATCAGATTCAATATGGAGGCTCGAAGGCTGCAACAGGACCAGATGACAGATGAGCTGCTGTTTCTTAACCTCAATTGGGCTTTGTTGGAATAATGCAGCAGATTAAAGACAGGGAAGTCAGAGTGGGAATGGACTGGAGAATTAAAATGTCAGGTAACACAAAGCTCAGGGTTATAGAACGTTTAACAATGCGGAACAGGCTCTTCGGCCCACAATGACTGCTGAAAATGATGCCAAGCTTATTTCCTCTGCCTATATGTGAGCCATATCCCTCCATGTCCATGTGCCTGTCTAAAAGCCTCTTGAACACCACTATCACATCTGCCTCTACCACCACCCCTGGCAGCACGTAACCGGGAACCCAAAACCCTCTTGCTCTGCATATTTCCTTTAAACTTTGCTCCTCTCATCTTAAAGCTTTTCCCTTTAGTCTAGTCTAATGCTTGTGGACTGAACAGAAGTATCTTCAAACTGGTCACCCAATCTGTGTTTGTTTTTTTTAAAAAGGAGAGGGGACCACATTGTGAGCACTGAATGAGGTGTACAAGACTTGAAGAACTGTTTCACCCGGAAGGATTGTTTGGGTTCCTGGGATGGGAAGAGGTAAAAGGAAGGAAAGAAGTTTAGGAAGCCATGACATTCACAAAAACAAAGATTTGTTAAATGCTTCATACATTTTGCTCTTTGTTCATCTATTGTATGACCTGGAAGGGAAGAATAGCAACACAAACAAGAAAGAGAAAGGGAGAAAGATTCTGTCAGTATAACAACTTTGTAGATAGACACATAATGCTGGAGTAACTCGGCAGGACACGCAGCATCTCTGGAGAGTAGGAATGGATGACATTTCGGGTTGAGACCCTTTTTTCAGACAGGCTCTCAACAACTCTACATGCATCCTTTACAGTTGCAAGCAAAAGCAATATGAGAAAGTGCTGGTGAAACAAAGCAGGGATTCAGAGAGAAGCCATCCCTTCAGAATGCTCCCTTCTGATGGTGTGGGGGAGAAATTATCTGATGCCATTTCTTTGAAGGAAGCAAGAATTACACAGGATTATCCATGAAACGTGGAAGATGAGAAGGGTGTCTCTAATAATACTCCGATAAACAATAGTGAAGAATGGGGTCAATGCAGATGAAAGCCCCATTGTCTCTGGTAAAGGGGATGGCTTCCTTTTAAAGAGAGAGGAAAATTGTCCAGAAGCACTGGTGTGGATGTGCGCTGGTTTGGACCGGGTAACAATCAAAGTAACAGAGTGTAACAAATGTAATTGGGAAAAGATTGGCAAGATTACAAAGAATAAAGTCAAGGTTGGAAGAAATAAGTTTTTTTTGGTTAAAAACAGGCGAAAACAAAGTGTCTACTCATCTATCGAAAGGTAAAGATCCTCACATTTCACCCCACCGGTCTCCGCAAGCAACGCATCATTCTCCGACATTTCCGTGTCCTTCAACACGATCCCACAACCAATCACATCTTCCCATCTCCACCCATTTCCGCCTTCCGCAGAGACTGCTCTGAAGTGCATACCAGTCATAGGAAACTTAACATTTTGTACAGATTGGCTGCAACCTAGTGCTTGACAGGCTGCACGGCTGTGATAGCCACGGCAGTAATGCATGACTAGTGGAAATGAAGAATAATTGCATTTAGCTGTAAAATACATAAATAATTAAATAGTGAATCAACGATACTGCATTGAATTCCCATTCCAGAGTACATGTTTTAGAATTATTTTCCCAAGAGCCTCAGTCACTGCACATATTCAAGACTGGGATCAATAGATTTTTAGTCATTAAGAGAATGAGGGACATTGAAAGCACCACTGTTGTAAAACAAAATTCTGCCTTGACCCTAATGAATGGCACAACATTATTCATATCGTAATTGCAATAGTAACCTTCAATTAAAATGTTTACTAAATGTAGATAATCAAAGTCATCAAGTGATGGTAAATGGGAATGGTATACCTAATGGTTATCATAGACAAAGGGCCCCTTTCCGTGCTGTGCGACATGGGACTCTAAAGTTTGCCTCCACAGGATTTTTTCTAATTATGTCAAGTCTCCTTAATTTGGGTATGGATATCGCAAATTGTAGTTGCATTTTATTTTGGCAACTGATGTAATTATTTGTGTTCACTTGTATAAGCATATGTTCCAATGTGATCAGATCAGAAAGAAACCACATTTTAGCAACTATTTCCACAGTTGTCTCTGAGGGTTGGAGCCAGAACTCAGTTTAGAATTGAATTTTCACATATCAAAGATATGATTTTTTTTTTTAAAATCAACCATGACAAATAGATATCAGATTGCACTTTATGATATCGTGTCAGGACATTGCACTAAAAATTGTCTTTGAAATGATGTTTATGAGCTGTGATGCTGCTCAGGTTTACAATCTATACCATTTCAAGGCCAAGGGCGTAAAAACAAAAGCCTTGAAATATTTCCCTTTTTATAGTGCCTTTCATCCCAAAAGAATTTCAGATAAAGTACAACTGAGCTGAATCACTGTTGTCATGTTGGCCATCCGTTTTGTGCTCAAGCAGTTCTCACAAACATTAATGGAATGACCGCAAAATCAATTTTAATAAAGTTGAAGATATAAACATTGGTCAGGACTCTGGAATAGCTCTCTTAGCCGTGCATACCTGTGAGAGCAAGTGGGAGTTTGGTTTCATGTGGAAGCTAAAATGTCAGCCAAAGTACTTGTATACCTCGCCGGAATGGGTCTTTTACTCATAACGTTCAAAAGTTCTAAACTTAAAGCAGAGTTCTACCAAATGAACCACTGTTGACCTAGATTACTGAGTGGCTAACATTTTATCAATCAGCTGAAAGATTTTACAAAATAAACAAACATTATACCAAGAAAAATTATAACAAGTTACTTGCAGCAGCTTTTACTCCTGTGCAAGCATCTCATCTGTTATTTGTTATCTTTTAAATAATTATCAAAAAATATGCCTACCATCTCTTCAGTTCAAAGAAGAACTAGGTCTTCTAATGGACAGATGCTATTTGTTAAAAGGAGTTAATGTTTTGGGGGGAAAAGCCCAATATGTCAGACAATTCTTTCTTGTATTAAATGATTACAACAAAGCAACTGTGGCTAAATCTAGCAAACAGATGTCTTCTTTAGCTGTGAAAATTGGCAACAGTTAACGTTAGATAATTCTTCACACATTAAAACCAAATTACGCTTCATTCATTCTCCTGTTAAATTGAGATCACAGGAATGTTATGACATAAATTTTGAAGTGAAATAAAAACTTTTACTCCCAGCCTTGAGATAAATCTCTTTGGTTAGTGTGCAGCATTCAAGTAAATTAGTTTATCCAGCCTCCATACTAGATCTACATATCCAATTACAGTGGAATATCTTGTTGAATTATAATGCAATAAATGCATACACTGACTGCTACCCACACAATGTTTGCCAGGGGTACAGCGGATTACTTTACATCAATTTATAAAGGACAAACTTCTATTATATTCTGCCTATTCTGTGTGGGTGGAATTATATTCTGTACCTGGGAATACACAAACAACTCTGGCTCCCTTAAAGGCCACACTAGATATAATTTTTCCAGAACATACTAACTGTACCTCGAGGCAAACCAGACGTGAATTTATTTTCAAAAGTAAATATGAATGATTAGGGGCATTTCCATTATTAAAATACAGGTTATTGAAAAACATCACAATCAAACAAAAATGGATTGATTATTTTATTACAGTGTTCCAGAGAAATGGAAGAGTGGGATAATGAAAGGATGAGGTTCCATGTTTGAAAGGATGCACTTTCTGGTGTTGAACTGATATGGGAGGCAAAGAGAACATGTTGGAGTCTGAAGAAGGATCTCAACCTGAAATGTCACCTATCCACTTTCCCCAGAGATGCTGCCTCCAGCTTTTTGCGTCTTTTTGGTTAAACCAGCATCTGCAGTTCCTTGTTTCTACAGGCAGCAGTAATTCGCTTGCGTGAGAAAAGAAAGTGTGCTTATGCAGTATAACTTTGCAACATCTAGAGGATAGTCTGTGATTTTTTTTTTGAATAATTTAACATGCTGCGAAGATAGAAAGCATTTGAAATTGCTGGCGAGAAATCTTTTGGTCTGGGTTTCAGCTGGGGAAAAGGCAGGGTTCGGTTGGTGAGTCACAGTGCTCTGTTACACAGACTATTAAAGTCCAATAATGTAAAGCTGTATATCACAGATCTAAACCTCCTGTCAAGGAGGTTAATGAAGGAACATAATTACTGGTTAGAGCCAAAATATCTGCTTTTGGATTTGTCAACTTTAAGCGGGGGGGAAATATTAGATTGTGTGACTCTTAATGACTGTTGAGGTGGAATCAAAATTCAATCAGTGCCTCAAAATGGAATTATTAGGCATTTGAGAGAGAATTTACAGGTCTCGGAGGAAAGAGTGGGGAAATGAGACCTACAAAATTGCAATCCTCGAAAGAACACCAGTTAGAATTAGTGCTGCACAGCTTAATTAACTTGGCATTGACCAGGACTCTGGTGCAGTCTGTACATTCTCCCTGCGACTGTGTGTGATTCTCCATGGTGCTCTGGTTTCCTTTTACATTCCAAAGGAGTGGTTTAATTGGTTGATCTATATTGCCTGACTGTATTGCGGTGACATGAGAATTGGCAATTGATGGAAATGCAACAGTATGTTGCAGGAAAATGTGACCGATGAAATACTCTGCAAGAAACAGGCTACATAGCTAGGCTTGTTAGCACATTGAGTACAGTATAGAACGCCTGTGAAGAGATACAGTGCACTCCATAATGTTTGGGACAAAGACCCATCATTTATTTATTTGCCTCTGTATCCCACAATTTGGGATTTATAATAGCAAAAAAAAAATCACATGTGGTTAAAGTGCACAGTCAGATTTTAATAAAGGCTATTTTTATACATTTTGGTTTCACCATGAAGAAATTACTGCAGTGTTTATACATAAGTTCCCCCCCCCCCCCATTTCAGAGCACCATAATGTTTGGGACACAGCAATGTCATGTAAATGAAAGTTGTCATGTTTAGTATTTTTGTTGCATATCATTTGTCTGCAATGACTGCTTGAAGTCTGTGATTCATGGACATCACGAGTTGCTTAGTGTCTTCTCTGGTGATGCTCTGCCAGGCCTGTATCACAGCCACCTTTAGCTAATACTAGTTTTGGGGGCTAGGCCCTACAGTTTTCTCTTCAGCTTATAAAAGGCATGCTCGACTGGGTTCAAATCAGGTGATTGACTTGGCCGCTCAAGCGTTGACAATTTTTTAGCTTTGAAAAACTCCTTTGTTGCTTTAGCAGTATGTTTGGGATCGTTGTCTTGCTGTAGAATGAAACGCCGATCAATGAGTTTTGAGGCATTTGTTTGAACTTGAGCAGATAGGATGTATCTACACACTTCATAATTCATGCTACTACCATCAGCAGTTGTATCAACGAAGATATGTGAGCCCATTCCTTCAGCAGCCATACATGCCCAGGCCATAACACCCCCACCACCGTGTTTCACAGTTGAGGTGATATGCTTTGGTTCTTGGGCAGTTTTCTCTTTACTCTTCCATACTTTGATCTGGCCATCTCTCTGATACAAGTTAATCTTCATCTCATCTGCCCACAAGACCTTTTTCCAGAACTGTGGTTGCTCTAAGTACTTCTTGGCAAACTGTAACCTGGCCATCCTATTTTTGCAGCTAACCAGTGGTTTGCATCTTGCAGTGTAGCCTCTGTATTTCTGTTCATAACGTTTTCTGCAGACAGTGGTCATTGACAAATCCACACCTGACTCGCGAAGAGTGTTTCTGATCTGTCGGACAGGTGTTTGGGAATTCTTCTTTATTACAGAGAGAATTCTTCTGTCATCAGCAGTGGAGGTCTTCCTTGGCCTGCCAGTCCCTTTGTAAGCTCACCAGTGCTCTCTTTCCTCTTAATGATGTTCCAAACAGTTGACTTTGGTAAGCCTGTTTGGCTGGTGTCGAACAGTTTTATTCTTGTTTCTCAGTCTCATAATGACTTCTTTGACTTTCATTGGCACAACTTTGGTCCTCATGTTGATAAACAGCAAAAAAAAGTTTCCAAAGATGGAAAAACTGGAGGGAAGACTAGGTGCCGAGAGCTCTCTTATACCTGCATTAAGGAGACAATTAAACACACCTGAGCAATTACATACACCCGTGAAGCCATGTGTCCGAAACATTATGGTGCCCTGAAATGGGAAGAAATATGTATAAACACGGCTGTAATTTCTACATGGTGAAACCAAAATGTATAAAAATGGCCTTTATTAAAATTTGACGATGTGCACTTTAACCACATGTGATTTTTTTCTATTACAAATCTCAAATTGTGCAGTTCAGAGAGGCAAATAAATAAATGATGGGTCTTTGTCCTAAACATTATGGAGGGCACTGTACAAATAATTTGAGTGGACAAGTAAACGCTAAATGGTGACAATGGGAAATAGGAGGACAGAACAATTTGTAAAGCACTAATACAAAAGCAAAGTTATTTAAATAGGAGGCTAGACAAGGCTGTGGTGGGCGTCTTAGTACATGAAACAAAGTTAGCGTGCAAGTGAAGCACGCAATTAGCAGCAGCAAAAAGGAACATTGGCTTTTATTGCAGTGGCTATGGAGCATAAAAGTAGAGATGGTGTAAGCAGGCAGATGAGCCATTACCAGAGCACTACAACAGTTCCAGCCACCAGATTATGGCAGAATATACCATGGAAACGAAATTGAGGCCGAATGCAGAAAGAAGATTTCTGACAAGGGTATCTAGGACTTGGAAGCTTAGCTTTGGAGTAAAAGGTTGCCTATCTTAGATAGATAATTAACTTCTCAAGGGGTTACGCCTCTGGAATTGTCTATCCAAGAGAGCTGCAAAGGCAGAATCATTACCGCATTTAAGGCAGAAAGACAATTAACATAAAACTGCACAGGAACTTGCCCTGCACATCTATTTTAAACTTGCCCCTCTGACCTTGCAACTGTGCTCTCTAGTATTTGACATTTTCACCCTGATGGGAAAGGTTCTGGAAACCCTCAACACCTCAAACTTGATAAACTTCTATCATATTTCCCTTCATTCTCATGTCGTCCAGAGAGAATAATCCAAGTTTCCTCATCTCCTTTTTGCTGATGCCCTCGAATCCAGGCAGCACTCAGAGGCAGCAACCTCTACATACCTTCTCCAAAACCTCCATATCATTCCTGTTATATGGCAAAAAGAACTGCACCCAAGTGGAGGCTAGCCAATGACCTATAAAGCTGCCTCAACTTCCTGACTCTTATTCTCAATGTCCCGATCAATGAAGGCAACATGTGATATGCCACACTATCGTGCAGTGTTGTTACTTTCAGAGAGCTAGACCTGAAGATCCCTCTGTACATCAATGCTGAAGGTCTTACCCTTAACAGTACAATTTCCCATACATTTGACTTGCCAAGTTCAACACCTCACAGTTGCTTGGATTAAACTCCATCTGCCAGGTCTCCCCCATATCTGTAACTGATCTACACCGCTGCTTCCTTCGACAGCCTTCCTCACTGCCTGCAACAGCACCAATTTTGGTACCATCTGAAAATTTACCAACCGACCTATCAACATTGTGATATACCGTATATAGAAACATAAATAAATATGACAGAGGTCCCATCGCTAAGGCCTGCAAAACACCACCAGTCACACACCTCCAGCCAGAAGAAAACCACCTTCTGTCAACTATGGGTAAGTCAGATCAGATTTAAAATTACCAAGTCACCATGAATCCCATGCATCTTTCGCTTCAGCATACCATGGCTTACTAAAATCCATGTAGGCAACATCCACGGTCCTATCCTTAACTACCTTCATCCTCTCCGCAATAAACTCACGTAGCTAAACATGACCTGTCATAGACAAAGCCACCATGATTCTCCCCAATTATCCCACTCTCTTCCAAATGCAGGCAAGTATACGGGGCAAATGGGGAAAAATATTGCAGGTCCAATGTTTGTCTCTAGCAAGCTCCTTGCGTTTGCTATAACAATTCTTCAAAGTCATAATGGAGAATAAATCTTGGTTCAAATCCTATATGGTAGATTGTATTGTTGCAAGATGGAATGTTAATGAAGGGAACGTGAACCTATGATGCACCACAGTGGACGCTAAATTGTTCAGAAGTACACGTGGTAATAGTTGCAGAGGGCTTGATAGGCGCTTGATGAAATTTAGAGCTTCAGCACAGTTGTTCTGATTATCTCTGGAACCAATTTCCACCACAAGTATGCGATTGTATTGCTTTCTGCGATATCTGAATACCATCCATACTAGACATCCTCACACCTTAAAGCATGTTGTTAAAATCACCAATACACATGATTGTCCATACTTCCCACAGCTATAAAGCTGGTTACCCATGATTGTCATATAACAAAACTGTCATGAGAAAGTAATACCACAACACACGTTATGGATACCAAATCAAAAGTAGATTATAGTGTGGCTTCAAGTGCATTTTTGTTCAAACCCATTGCAAATTGAATACAATGCAGAATTAGCAAGTTATAAAAGGAACACAAGCAATCTCACAAGCTATATTACAAATAGTCAATCATCAAAAATCTAAGCAAATGTCTTTCCAGATCCATTTTATCCACGTTGAGATTAGAATGGCAGTCTTTTATTTTATTTTATTTTTTTAATTCCAGTTAGTTTTGAAAATACAGCAGAACGTTTGGTTCAATCTGTGCACAATCGTAATTTTTTACTCCCCCCAAAATTTTCCCCTTCCCGCTGGGTTATAATTCCAACAGCTCTTCCACATTGCAGCTTGAAAGTCACTCTTCAAAATCAGGTCAGGCAGAAAGTACCAAATTATTCCATGCTGGGCAGACTGCAAGAACACCCGACAACGCTATGGTCCCAGCACAACTTTGTAAGATTGTCATTTGTAAATGCTACTGGATAAGAGTTTCACAGTTGCCTTGGACACCAGCAGAAGATCCTGTTCTCCAGGTGAGTGGCAAGTGATTTCCTCTCACAACAGTGCACTGAAACAATCAGTTTATAAAGATACACCAAGCTGGGACTCACCGTACAATAATTACATGGCTATAAAAAGTGCCACCACAGAGCAAAGTTTACAAGTGCAAGAACATAGCACATAGAAAGGTTTTAGAGCAAGTCCAATCTTCAGAAATGCACAAGATTTCTTAATTACATTTAAACAAAATCTTCATTTTTTTTATTTTAAACAATATTTCGAGGTAACTTTCTTATAAAAGGAAATCAGGTGGTGTCAGATGAATTGTCTCTCAGTGGACTAGATTGCCAGGATTCGCTGAACACAACCACATAGTGGCAATCTGAACAAATCACATGATGAGATTCTATGCCTATGAATATCTTTATCCCCCAATATGAAAGGAGGTTCAGTGGATTGTCAGGTGCCTTAAAAGAGTAAAACCTCAGGATTGCCTGACGGATAAGAGAAAGATTTACAAATCCATGACAAATTAGATTTGTTAATTACTTCAATACTGTTGATAAATTAAGCAGATATGAAGCTTAAAATATTCAGATATTAACACCAGATAACATATTAAAGAGTCCAAATATAAATGTTCTAAAAACAGTATCAAATAACTTGCACCACTAAATGCTAAATTTGCACATTAAATGGTCTAATTACGTTCCAGGCTTCATGCTTCATACAAATTACTACTCTGTAATTGTACCACGCTCCCAAAAATTTAAGATCACATTAACCATTTAAAATTCAGAAAGGGCAGTAAACATTCCTTAATAATAAAGCAGTTTATTTCCAATATTTAACCCACGTGAGTCGTAGTTACCATATTACTATATTAAAATACAATTAAATTTGAAAACTGATCAATACAATTTTAATGTACAAATTTTTTAATTACTGGGGCACATAAATCAGCTTCTCAATATCTGCTAGCATTAAAAACAAGAAAAAGGCAGCCCTTTAGACCACTTTATTCAATTTAGCATTTAAAATTTGATAGAATGGTTGAAATTCTACATCTTGAATCTTTTCTACACAACACAATGCATGTTTACAGTCCATTGTGCACACCGTATTTTAAGAAAATTTTGACCAGAAACAAAATATATTTTAAAGGAAATAGGGTGTTGTTGTTCTTGGTGGAATTATACGCTCTGAATCTGGAACTGCCCGAAATAGCTTTGGCTCCCTTGAGTTTACGTTGTTGAAGACCATGATTGATGCAATATTTCCACAGCGATAGCAATAGTTTGGAGCAGACCATACAGTCACCAACTTTTCATCAAACATGAATTTATATCCTTCGTGAACTAGCTGATGAGCTCGACAGATTAGTTTCAAGTTGTTGATATGGACAAACTACAAAAAAACAAAACAAGGTTTCCAAAAAGTGTTAAAAAATACAAAAACATTGTCCAGATTATATTTCAGTGAAATACCAAACTTAAACAGTAAAGAAAAGCACAGCTCAATTTAGCATTCATTACTGAAGAAAAGACCAGAAACTAGGGAAAGCTTGAAGTGGCCTTTTTAGACCAAGGTAACTGCTGGTTATCATCAATCTTAATATATTTTATATTATTATCATGTTCAGGAGCAATTTTCAAGAAGTACCAACACATCACACATACAGTTTAATCTAAAGCCAACACTTTATCCAGGACGGCAGCAAATGTGTGTGCAATTTACAAGCTCAAGGTGGAGTGAAAATAGTAAAATAGGGAAAACAAAATCTCTCATTCTAAAGACGCGTGTCACATGAGTAAATACCAAACCCTTTTGTGAAAGGTTATACTTTTAGATGACCTTTAAATGGTCAGGTCTTCCAACTAAAACTAAAGCCAAGTCAAAAGATTGCTGATATCTCACACAAAGACACAAATATGAAATATTGGAAACTCAGTATGAGGTTATGATTGTATTCCACCCACCATTTATAATACAGTTTCCTTAGCTCCTCAATGTGGCAGCAGTCTGTGGTTGACGGCTTACCTCATTGGTAACCTTCGCTCCAAAGAGCCATCCTGCTCCTCGAGGGCTGATAGCCCAGGTGTCCACATCCTCAGGATCTGACCATACAAGATCACAGAAGGCTCCTTTATGTGGGATCTCCTGGTTACGCTCTATGGTTCGAATTTGATCGAGGGTTTTGATATCGGGAGAAAGTCCACCATGCACACATAATATCTGTTCATCTATCAACTGAGAGGGAAAAATACAATGTGATTTTAAAGTTAGTTTACTCCAAAGATTTATCTGCAAAATTTTAAACAGTTGCACAAACAAGCCATTCAAATCATTCTATCTGTAGCAGAACGTAATAAGAATCCAAAAAACCACACCCACCCCCACAGTCCTGAAACGCCCTTCACTTCAAAGAGCAATCCAATTAAAAAAATTAAATAGATCCATTAGAATTTAAATAAATCTGTAAATCTTAACCTTATCTGGTGGGAGCGATTGACAAATTAAAATGGCTTGACACTTGAGAACTTAGTTTGGCTTTAAATGTCTTTCCCTTTACCAAATTATTTGGTGTGTCTGCAGATGCCAATTTATATCAAAGATAGACACAAAATGCTGGAGTAATTCAGCAACTCTGGAGAAAAGGGAAGTAAGACAGCAACTCTGGAGAAAAGGGACCACATTTTACCTGGAGGAAAAAAACCTATTCTCCACAGACATTACCTGACCTGCTGAGTCACCGCAGCATTTTGTGTCGAATAAATTACTTGGTTTTGTTTTAGTATTCACAAAAATATATATATTATTCTCTTTAGAATTAGATTTTCAGATAGGTATACCAATTTCCACAAGAGATATCCACATCTTTATTCTTTCCTGTGAAAGAAGGTTCCTATTTTTTCTTACATGCCCAGCATCACCCATCATACATGAACCAACAACCATTAGACAACAGTAGTTCAGAAGATTTTTTTTTCTATTAATGTATGGGGACACAAGAGAATGCAGTTGCTGGAATCTTGAGCAAATGAGCAAAGTACTGGAGGATCAGACAACATCTGATTGGATGGAGAGGTGACGTTTCATGTTGGAACCCTTCTTCAGACTGATTGGATAAGAAGGGAAACTAGAAAGGGGTGGGACAGGACAAAGCCTGGCACGTGATAGGCAGATACAGAAGAGGGGTGATGATGTTACTGGCGGAGTAAGTGACAAAGAATAGAAACGAAAAGGATACAAAAGGGGTGGGGGGTCAGATACAGAGAGGAGTGAAATGCAAAGCCAGATGTAGGCATGTCGTTGCAATGGGAAAGGGGAAAGAGTTGTGTCATTTCTAACCCCCCTTTTCACAACCTGAATAACATATTTATCAACCAAGTCCTTTTAAATCATGCTACCAAATGTGTGTCTTGTAAGCGTCCAGAGTATTGTCAAAAACAACTTTCATGATGTAATGCTTTTAATATAGAAAACTAATCCAAGAATCTCAAGGGGCATAATGGGGAAAAATGCGATGTTGTGGCAAATGAGGAAATGAAAACACGAGATCTGAAACGTGGGAAGAACTTTAAAACACTACGAGATAAAGCTGTTGAGGGAATCCCAGACTATGGGCAGAAAAGTGACATGGCATAGAAAGGAACCGCAGATGCTGGTTTAAACCAAAGATAGATACAAAAAGTTGGAGTAACCCAGCGGGACAGACAGCATCTGTGGAGAAATTGAATAGGTGACGTTTCTTGTCGAGACCCTTCCTCAGACAGAGACTCAGGGGAAGGGGACGGTGAGGGGTGTTCATGCAGTATGAAGTGAACTAGACTGGACAGGACATACCATGCTGGAAGAAAAAAAAGTAAATCAGAGGTACCGAGGACATGAAATATTTCAATTGCATTTCCAATTCTTTCCCCTTCTCTCCTTGCCAGAGTTCCAGAGGGCGGCATGGTGACGCAGTGCTCAAGTAGCTGCTTTACAGCACCAGAGTCCCGGGTTCGATCCCGGGTGCTGTCTGTACAGAGTTTGTATGTTCTCCCTGTGACCGTGTGGATTTTCTCTGAGGTCTTTGGTTTCCTCCCATACTCCAAAGACGTACAGGTTTGTAGGTTAATTGACTCGGTATAAATGTAACTTGTCCATTGTGTGTGAGTGTAAATGTGCATGGATCGCAGATCAGTGTGGACTCAGTGGGTCAAAGGGCCTGTTTCAATTAGTACGGGTGTCAGGGGTTATGGGGAGGAAGGAGAATGGGATTAGAAGGGAGCCATGATTGAATGGCAGAATAGACTTGGGGCCAAATGGCCTAATTCTGCTTCTATCCCGTATGACCTTATGTTTCCACGCTGTAGCTCTTAACTAAACTAAAATGTTCACAAGAATATTTTAGCTACATATGTACATCATTTTACTGCAAAACATAAATTGTGACCACAGTTCTAATTTATCATTAGCTGTTCATTTCATAATTATGCAGTGTACAAGCATTTCAGTGGAATTTCAAAACATGGGCCAAATAATTTAACGCACTATTTTTTACTCTGGATTCAAAAGATGGAGATCATGACTTCCTAAACAAGGCCTTGCCCAAAAGTGGCAACGTCATAAACTTGCCCAATGTTGTCTTAACATATCACCTGCAGATTACAAAAACTAATTAAGAAATCTAGTGCATTTTGAGTAAATAAAAGATTAAGAAGAGTTTCATTTATTCCCCAAGTACATGCATGATATAGCATGTGCACATTAATACTGCAAAATGAAATGAGCAAATTACTATGTTTCTTCCTTCCTTTTATTAAATAGGACTGCACTCAAGCCTAATATTTACATCTAAGATGGCGGCTATCTGCGGCGACATTTTGCCATGGCACAACAAAAAATCTTCAAATATAGTATTTCTGAGCTCACCTGTATCAAATAATCTGCAGAAATCAACGATGTAAGTAGCAAGCTGCTAACGCATTTAAATGCACTAGCGCTACTGCGAACTCCAGAAGATAGCGACTGTAAGGGAATTCCCGACCTCGCAGAGGCGTGTACGTACAGTAAGTACTGTACCTGTAAACACCGGGGAGGCCTTCATGGAGTCCGGAATAGAGGCCATCGGGCAGGATCACCCAGCAGCAACAGAGCTGGAAGTGCCGACTGTAAGGGAATCTCCAATCTCAGGGGAATCCCCAACCTCATGGAGACTCGCAAGTACTGTACCTTTAAACACAGAGGAAGGCTTCATGGAGTACGGAAACGTGATCGTTTGGCAGGACTACAAGACTGAAGCGCAGGGGACTTCGGCCCCCTCTCCCTACCATCCTACTGGCCAACGTACAGTCAATAGACAATAGGTGCAGGAGTAGGCCATTCGGCCCTTCGAGCCAGCATCGCCACTCAATGTGATCATGGCTGGTCATCCCCAATCAGTACCCCGTTCCTGCCTTCTCCCCACATCCCCCGACTCTGCTATCTGTAAGAGCCCTATCTAGCTCTCTCTTGAAAGTATCCAGAGAACCAGCCTCCACCACCCTCTGAGGCAGAGAATTCCACAGACTCACAACTCTCTGTGAGAAAAAGTATTACCTCGTCTCTGGCTTACCCCTTATTCTTAAACTGTAGCCCCTTGTTCTGGACTCCCCCAACATCGGGAACATGTTTCCTGCCTCTAGCATGTCTAAACCCTTAACAATCTTATATGTTTAAATAAGATCCCCTCTCATCCTTCTAAGCTCCAGAGTGTACAAGCCCAGCCGCTCCATTCTCTCAGCATATGACAGTCCCGCCATCCCGGGAATTAACCTTGTAAACCTACGCTGCACTCCCTCAATAGCAAGAATGCCCTTCCTCAAATTAGGGGACCAAAACTGCACACAATACTCCAGGCGTGGTCTCACTAGTGCCCTGTACAACTGCAGAAGGACCTCTTTGCTCCTATACTTGACTCCTCTTGTTATAAAGGCCAACATGCCATTCGCTTTCTTCACTTTCTGATGTACCTGCATGCTTACTTTCATAGACTGATGAACAAGGACCCCCAGATCCCACTGTACTTCCCTTTTTCCCAAATTGACGCCATTTAGATAGTAATCTGCCTTCCTATTTTGGATACCAAAGTGGATAACCTCACATTTATCCACATTAAACTTCATCTGCCACGCATCTGCCCACTCCCCCAACCTGTCCAAGTCACCCTGCATTCTCATAGCATCCTCCTCACAGTTCACACTGCCACCCAACATTGTGTCATCCGCAAATTTGCCAATGTTACTTTGAATCCCTTCATCCAAATCATTGATGTATATTGTAAATAGCTGCGGTACCAGCACCGAGCCTTGCGGTATCCCACTAGTCACTGCCTGCCATTCTGAAAGGGACCTGTTAATCCTTACTCTTTGTTTCCTGTCTGCCAACCACTTCTCTATCCATGTCAGCACTCTACCCCCAATACCATGTGCCCTAATTTTGCCCACTAATCTCCAATGTGAGACCTTATCAAATGCTTCTGAAAGTCCAGGTACACTACATCCACTGACTCAGACATGGCAGTCCTATCCAACTCCTGCTCTCCACACCTCGAACATCTGGCGGCGAAGTGCCGTCCCTTCTACCTACCGAGGGAATTCTCCTTCATCATCCTGACCGCGGTCTACATCCCATCCCAGGTAGCCGTTCATCCGGCACTGGAGCTGCACGCCGTGGTCAACAAGCACCAGACGGCTTACCCCGAGGCATTTACCACCGTAGCCGGGGACTTCAACAAAGCCAACCTTAAGAAATCGCACCCCAACTGCCAACAACATGTCTCCTACAGAACCAGAGGACCAAACACCCTCGACCACTGCTACACGACCATCAAGGATGCCCATCGCTCTATCCCTCGCCCTCACTTCAGTAAATCCGACCGTACTGCGGTTCTGCTTCTTCCTGCCTACAGGCAGCAGTTCAAGAAAGCACCCCCAGTGGTGAGGACAGTACAGAGCTGGTCGGGGGGGGGGGGGGGCAGAGGAACATATCCAGGACTTTGGAGTCTGTAGACTGGGCAATATTCAGGGACTCGGCAACGGACCTCAATGAATACGCCAGTCGCTACAGACTTCATAAAGAAATGTGTGAAGGACTGCATCACAACAAAAACCTTCCCAGTGTTTCCTAACCAGAAACCTTGGATGAACCATTCTTGGATGATCCGCATTCTTCTGAAGACCTGATCCCGGGCATTCACGTCTGGAGATACAGAGGTCTACAAGAAGTCCAGATACGACCTTGGTAAGGCCATCAAAACGGTCAAAAGGGACTTCTGCTCCAAGCTGGAGGATGAGATGGATGTTCTGCAACTGTGGCAGGGCTTGAATGCAATCACCTCCTACAAGGTGAAATCAGGAGGCAGCTCAAATGTCAGCGAAGCATAACTCCCTGATGAGCTCAATGCGTTTTATAGGGAGATAGGGAGAACACTGATGTGCCTTCCCGAGCCCCCATTCGCCGTGATGGTATTTCGGTCACAGTCACAGAGGCCGACGTCAGAAGATCCTTCAGAGGGGTGAACCCTCGGAAAGCACCTGGACCTGATGGTATACCCGGGAGTGTTTTAAAAATCTGTGCAAACCAACAGGCTGGAGTTTTTACAGACATTTTCAACCTCTCACTTCTGAGGTCTGAGGTTCCCACCTGCTTTAAAAGGGCATCAATAATACCGGTGCCCAAGAAGAGCAAGGTGATGAACCTCAATGACTATCGACTAGTGGCACTAATGTCTGTGGTGATGAAGTGCTTTGAGAGGCTGACCATGGCACAAATCAACTACTACCTCGACAAAAACCTGGACCCACTGCAGTTCGCTTACCGCTACAACAGATCAATGGTGGATGCGATCTCACTGACTCTCCACTCCGCTCTGGACCACTTGGACAACAAAAACTCATATGTCAGGCTGTTGACTACAGCTCGGCGTTTAACACCATCATCCCCTCCAAGCTGGTCACCAAGCTCTCAGACATAGGTCTCTGGGCATCAAATCTTTAATTGGATCCTCAACCTCCTCATTCACAGACCGCAGTCTGTCCGTGTTGGTGGAAATGTGTCACCCTCGATATCAATCAGCACGGGAGCACCTCCAGGCTGCGTGTTCTGCCCCTTGCTGTACTCTATACTCATGACTGCATAGCCGGACATAGTGCGAACTCTATCATCAAGTTCGCCGACGACACCACTGATGTGGGACGTAGCACCGATGGGGACGAGTCAGAGTACTGAAATGAGATCGACCGATTGACCAAATGGTGCCAGCACAATTACCTGGCTCTCAACACCAGCAAAACCAAGGAACTGATTGTGGACATCAGAAGGAGACCCACAGTCCCGTTTATATCAACGGGTCGATGGTGGAAAGGGTCAAGAACTTCAAATTCCTGGGCGTGCATGTTTCCGAAGATCTCTTCTGGTCCCAGAAAACTGATGCAATCATAAAGAAAGCACATCAGCACCTCTACTTCCTGAGAAGATTACGGAGAGTCGGTATGTGAAGGAGGACTCCCTCGAACTTCTACAGGTGCACAGTAGAGAGCTTGCTGACCGGTTGCATCGTGGCTTGGTACGGCAACCTGAGTGTCCAGGAGCGGAAAAGGCAGCAAAATGTTGTAAACACTGCCCAGTCCATCATTGGCTCTGACCTCTCTTCCATCGAGGGGATCTATCGCAGTCGCTGCCTCAAAAAGGTACAGGAGCCCGAAATCTGCAACATCCAGGTTCAGGAACAGCTCCTTCCCCACAGCCATCAGACTATTAGACACAACTTCAAACAAACTCTAAACTATATCAGCCTATTGCACTTTATCTGTTTATTTATGTGTGTGTTATATATATAGATCAGTATTTATGCCTACAATATTCTGTTGTGCTGCAGCAAGCAAGAATTTAATTGTCCTATCTGGGACACCTGACAGCAAACTCGCTTGACTTGACAGGAAGTAAATTAGTCTACATTATGAGAAAGTGCATAGAAGGTTTTAGGTTGTCACATAGTTAAAATGACATCACTGCCATACCAGCTTGTCAACAATGACAATGGGAGTTCCCAACCATGGCTTACTAATTGTTTGCCATACTTCACATCCTTACTAGGTTATGAACGCCTAACTGACGGTAATGTTACGTGTACAAGGGAGCATTTGGGAGACCAGTGAGGAAGGGGGCGGGGGGGGTTTGTCAGCAGCTGTGGTACTTTTGGCACCTTCTGATAAGACACAAAGCTGGAGTAACTCAGCGGGATAGAGCATCTCTGGAGAGAAGGAATGGGTGACGAGACCCTTTTTCAGACTGGTTAGTGATAAGAAAAACGAGAGACATATGCGATGATGTAGAGAGATAGAGAACAAAGAATGAATGATATGCAAAAAAGTAATGATGATAAAGGAAACAAGCCATTGTTAGCTGTTTGTTGGGTGAAAACAAGAAGCTGGTGCGACTTTGGTGGGGGAGGGATAGAAAGAGAGGGAATACCGGGATAATTGAAGTTAACAAAATCAATATTCATACCACTGGGCTGTAAGCTGCCCAAGCGAAATATGGGATGCCGTTTTGTCAATTTGTGTTTAGCCTCACTCTGACAATGCAGGAGACCTAGGACGGAAAGGTATGTGTGGGAATGGGAAGTAGAATTAAAGCGTTTAGCAACCGGGAGAGCAGATAGGTTCAGGCGGACTGAGCGTAGTTCAGTGAAACGATCGCCCAGTCTATGTTTGGTCTCGTCAATGTATAAGAGGTTGGACGAGGTGCAAGACAACCTCTGCCTAACCTGAAAGGACTGTCGGGATCCCTGGACAGAGTTGAGGGAGGAGGTATAGGGACAGGTGTTGCAACCATCTTCTGCAGTTGCAGGGGAAGGTACCTGGGGAGGGGGTGGTTTGGGTGGGACGGGACGAGTTAACTAGGGAGTTGCGGAGGGAACGGTCTCTGCAGAAGGGGGAAAGGTGTGAAGATGGGAAGTTGTGACTGGTGTTAGGATCCAGTTGGAGGTGATGACAAATTTTGAGCTTAATGTGTTTTATGCGATGGCTGATGGGGTGAAAGGCAAGGACAAGGAACATTCTGCTGGATTGAAATAGGGTATTATCAGATAGCTTCTCTCCCCAGCTCCTCCTGTACTACCAAATCGGGGACTGGGTCAAACCCAGCACAGTTGGGAGCAGTGAGCAGACCGAAAAGATGCCCAATTTCAAAATGGAGGTTACTGGTACTGCAATTCTAATATTTCAGTTGCAATAGTACACAGTATTTTATTATCGGGTCTTCAAGCCACCCATCTTTCATCATGCAAATAAGCTATTAAAATAGATTCAACATTAAGAACATGAATAATTTTACTAATTCTTACAGAGCACTAAATCAAATGGAACCACAATTCCCATCTGTGGGAAGCCAATACAATTTAATCAAGGTATTAGAGACAATACATTTTGGAATCATACAACTTTGTGAAGACTTTTTTCAAAATTTATATTCTCTGCCTTGTGCCTTCACAGACAAATTGAAAAGTATTCAACAGAAATGTCAGCAAGCTTTGTTCCTTCGAAAAACGAAATTAAATAGAATTTATCCTAACATTTCTCCTATTTGTGATAAATGACAGAACTTGGAAGCTAATTTAACGCATAGTTTTGTAACATGTATAAAACTTAATTATTATTGGACAGAAATATTTAGAGTTATCTCTGAAGTTCTTAAAATTAAACTGGACCCAGATCCAAAATTAATAATATTAGGAGTTCCGGATTCCAATCTAATATTAACAGTAAACCAAAAAAATTTCTTGGATTACTGTTTGATAATAGGGAAAAAATTAAAATTGAAATTTTGGAAAGGAACATTATCCCCCACAATTAAAATGTGGACAGTGGAAATGTTGGAGACGTTGCATTTGGAAAGAATCAGATTTGTCCTAATGGACAAATACGAACTCTTTGAACAGATATGGTCTCCATATACAGAATATTTGAAGGGGTAGCTGTTCTTGGCATCACAACTCAATGGGTACCCGGCAGGATCAGATGAAAATAACTTTCTGTTTGTCTTTTTGATTTGTGTACATGTCTCTATTGATATTGCTATTTGAAATTGTGTTATTCACTATTAAGATGTATACTATAATCTCTCTTTTTTTTAATATATATATAATACTTTGTTTTAATTAAATACATAGAACAAGAATATATACTTTTTCTTTTCTTCTCTCTTCTTCTATATCAAAATTATTATTTAATCACTATTTTTATTGATTAAAATCTATTCTTTTCTTTTTCTACTTTCTAAAAAAAATAAAAAAGCTTTGTTCCTTCTACTAGGCAGTGCCCCCTAGTGTTGACAAGTCTTTTGCTATCAACATCAAGATCACATTGAATTTCTATCAAGTACATCTATCAAAAAAATTACTTACTGCTGCCACTGTGAGCATGTCGAAGACTTTGGTACAGTACCGCCAGGCATTAGCATTTCCATATTTTGTTTGGCATTCATCTGTTAAAGCAAACAAGTGTCAGGTCTTTTTTTAACATGGAAAATATGGAGTTAGACAAAATAATTGATAAATTCTTTGCCTCCAGCAAGCAAGGCAATTCCTTCAAAACTTTACAACTTAAAGGAGGTATTAATTCAATACCGTAGAACCCGTAGACTTGAGTGATCTGTCTGCTTTCATGATTTCCTCTGAGGAGTGTAATGCGATCAGGCCATTTTGCCTTCAATGCAAGGAGGTAGGTAAAAGTTTCAAGACTATAGTACCCTCTGTCCACAAAGTCGCCCTGTTTTAAAATGGTAAAGATGTTAGCATTCAAGATGATTTACAAAAATATTGGAAGTAAATAATTCATCCCTCTTGACATTTAAAATGCATGGGACTGGGAAGCAGGCAACACTACTCCAAATACAAATATTAGCACATATTCCAAAACAGTTAACATAACCACTGTAATAGCATCCCAAAATAATAAGCCTAAAGTTCATAAATTAGTTTAGTTTGCTAACCCATACACTAGTTCTATCCTACACACTACGGACAATTTACAGAAGCCAATCAACCTACAAACCTGCACGTCTTAGGAATATGGGAGGAAACCAGAGCACCCAGGAAGTGCAAACTCCATACAGACAGCATCCATAGTCAGGATCGAACCCAGGTCTCTGGAGCTGTAAGGCAGCGACTCTACCACACAATTTGAAATGAAAATAAGTTGCTGGAAAGTTAGGCAGCATCTGTTCACAGGATGGGGAGAAAATACAGATGTTTCTCTCACAGATGTTATTCAAAACAAGAGGATTTCAGTATAGGAGTAAAGAGGTTCTTCTGCAGTTGTATAAGGCTCTGGTAAGACTACATCTGGAGTATTGCATTCAACTTTGGTCTCCTAATTTGAGGAAGGACATCCTTGTGATTAAGGCAGTGCAACGTAGGTTCATGAGATTGATCCCTGGGACGGCGGGACTGTCATACGAGGAAAAATTGAAAAGACTAGGCTAGTATTCACTGGAGTTTAGAAGGATGAGGGGGTATCTTATAGAAACATATAAAATTATAAAAGGACTGGACAAGCTAGATGCAGGAAAAATGTTCCCAATGTTGGGCGAGTCCAGAACTAGGGGCCACTGTCTTACAATAAAGGGGAGGCCATTTAAGATTGAGGTGAGAAAAAAACGTTTTTACCCAGAGAGTTGTGAATTTGTGGAATTCCCAGCCACAGAGGGCAGCGGAGGCCAAATCACTGGATGGATTTAAGAGAGAGTTAGATAGAGGGTTAGTGGTATCAAGGGATATGGGGAGAAGGCAGGCATGGGTTATTGATTGGGGACGATCAGCCATGATCACAATGAATGGCAGTGCCGACTCGAAGGGCCGAATGGCCTCCTCCTGCACCCATTTTCTATGTTTCTGTTTCAATCCAAGCACTTCATCATTTTCTGTTTAATTTCAGATTTCATCCATGTACTACTTTGCTTTTAAAAATATGTAATTGTGATATTCAGATACACTATGTATAGGCTTTGCTTGCTCTACCAACCCACACCACTCACCGAATATATTTTTCTATTTTCATAAGAGATTTGTTTATAAAAAATGCACTAGCAATGTTACAAACTATAAGATTAACCTTCAAGTTTACAACCAAATCAAAACTCAAGGAATTCAATACTTACCATGAAAATATAATTTGTGTCAGGAACCTGTCCTCCAGTTCTAAACAGCTCTCCCAAGTCATAAAACTGTAGAAAGATTCCAAATATATTTGTCAATTATAGGCTTGAACATGAAGATAGACACAAAAAGCTGGAGTAACTCAGTGGGACAGAGAGCATCTCTGGAGAGAAGAAATGGGTGACGTTTCGGATCGAGGCCCTTCTGAAAGGTCTCGACCCGAAACGTCACCCATTCCTTCTCTCTAGAGATGCTGTCTGTCCCGCTGAGTTACTCCAGCTTTTTGCGTCTATCTTTGGTTTAAACCAGCATCTGCAGTTCCTTCTTACATATAGGCTTGAAGATGTTGTATGTTCCAAACAGAAAACGTATCCAAAGTGCTTAGAGAACTGTTAGTTGTACAGTGCACATTAGGTCTCTTCATCGGCATTTCGTCACTCAGAAGCGTCACCACAAATTACACGCTCAAATAATTAACTTCAACACCAATGTCAACTTTTCACATCTTGTAAACAGATTGTAATTCACAGTAAACCTTCAATATGTAAAAATTCTTGGTCCGTTGGAAAGATGTGCCAAGGAATGGCAAATTGAATTTAACTCCGAAAAGTGAGGTGTTGAACTTGGGTTGGTCAAACCAGGGTAGGACTTATGGCCCTGTCTCACTGTGCGAGTTGACCCACGAGGTACCCCGAGTGACAGACTCGTGGCTGTGCACGAGACTTCAAGTTTATGATCAAGTGTGTAACCGAGTTCCCACGGGTATGTCATTGCTGCGATGTTCCAAGTTCCTCTCCCGAGTTACCAAGTTCCTCTCCCGTTACTCTTGAGCCAACCGTGAATGAAGGTATGTTTTAATAAAGCAACAATGTTAAAATACATCTCCATCCTGTGGTTTTGAGTTATTTCAGCGCGGCGGCATCTATTGATATGACCTACAATGGGAAAATGCGCATCCTCCAGTAACCAAGCATTTCTTATTGTTTTATGTTTTTAAATACTTTTTTGCAATGGATCTCTATTTTAAATAATTTAAAAAAAGGAAGCAGCTCGGGTGACTGACATTGAGCGGCCGCCGGGACCCGACAGCAGACACACACACACACACACAGAGAGAGAGATACACACAGACAGCAGGACTGGCCGCCACTTCAGAGGAAGGAAGCAGCTCGGGTGACTTTGAGCGGCCGCCGGGACCCGACAGCAGACACACACACAGATACAAACAGATAGACAGAGAGGGAGAGAGAGAGACACACACACACACACATACACACACACACACACACACATAGAGAGAGAGATACACACAGACAGCAGCTGGCCACCACTTCAGAGGAAGGAAGCAGCTCGGGTGACTTTGAGCGGCCGCCGGGACCCGACAGCAGACACACACAGATAGACAGAGAGGGAGAGAGAGACACACACACACACACACACACACACACACACACACACACACACACAGATACACACAGATACACACAGACAGCAGGACTGGCCGCCACTTCCGAGGAAGGAAGCAGCTCGGGTGACTGACATTGAGCGGCCGCCGGGACCCGACAGCAGACACACACACAGATACACACAGATAGACAGAGAGGGAGAGAGAGAGACACACACACACACACACAGACACACACACACACACAAAGAGAGAGAGATACACACAGACAGCAGCTGGCCACCACTTCAGAGGAAGGAAGCAGCTCGGGTGACTTTGAGCGGCCGCCGGGACCCGACAGCAGACACACACACAGATACACACAGATAGACAGAGAGGGAGAGAGAGAGAGAGACACACACACACACACACACATAGAGAGAGAGATACACACAGACAGCAGCTGGCCACCACTTCAGAGGAAGGAAGCAGCTCGGGTGACTGATTTTGAGCGGCCGCCGGGACCCGACAGCAGACACACACACAGATACACACAGACAGACAGAGACACACACACACACACACACACACACAGACACACACACAGACACACACATGTGGCGTTTCTGCTCGGGACCCTTCTTCAGACAATCCAATGTCCCATAATATATTCTTTAAATATTAAGGTTTCTGTTGAAAGTGTGGTGCCGTGGTTACGGGTTGTCGGAAGGAAGATGATGAGGTCTGGTACAAGTTGACTTTGTTTTCAGTAATCAGGCCTCCGTGTTGGCCGATGTCTGGTTGATCGAGCGCTCATACAGTTGCGAGCGAGCCAGGTCCATATATAGGAGCAAGGAACGCGAAGCCTCTGAGGGTTCATTGTTCCCCTGGTTTGGATTGCTCCCAGGAGAGCGGGCACAAAGAAAAATTTAGGCATTTTTCGGTGGAAGGGGGAGGGCAGTATAAAATCGAAAGCATTGTAACAGCAGCACTCTCCCCAACATGAAACACAGCGCAGCGTAAACAATTAAACAGCTTCACTTTTAAAAGCAAAGACACACGTTAAATTACATGGCCCCAAGAAATCGCCTCTCAATTGCTTCGGGGTTGGAATTGAAATATATATAATATATATAATATGTATATACATATTATACTACTTTGGTTCAGTCCCTTTCAGATTATAAAAAAGTTCCCACGATAGACTCACGAGACACTAAGGTAAACGCACGGGCCATTACGTTACTGCAACGAGTTTAAATGTTCCAACTTGAACAGTGACTCGTGGAAAAAATCAAACATGTTTGATTTTTTTCACGAGTTAACAAGTTTCCCCGAGTACCTGCCGTTAGCGCCACGAGTGGACAAGTTGAACGCGCGAGTTCCAACGTTCCCGCTACGTGATCACCACGAGTGAAAACTCGGGGTCACTCGTGGGCCAACACGCACAGTGAGACAGGGGTTTTAGTCAGTAAATGTTAGAGCCCTGGAGAGTGTTGCAGAATACAAATATCTGAGCACAGGTGCATGGTTCCCCAAAAGAGGCAGCGCAGGCGGACAGGGTCATGAAGGTCGCATCTAACACACTTGTCTTCATTGATAACATCACAACTTGTTGGTGAGACCACACTGGAGTACTGTTCAATTCTGGTTGTCCAGCTGTAAGAATTATGTTATCAAGTTGGAAAGGGTGCAGAAGAGACTCACTTGGATGGAGATACAAGGAACTGCAGATGCTAAAGTCGAAACACAAAGTGCTGGAGGAACTCATCAGGTCAAGCAGTTCCTCATTTCACTTTTATCCCCCTTTCCTTTCTGTTTCCACCCCTCCCCCAGCTTTATATTGCACTATTCTCTCCTTATCTTTTTAGGCCCCTTTTCACCTCTGGCCTTTGTTACTTACTTCGCCAGTCAAACCCCACGTGTATCTATGTATCCTTTACCAGGCTTTCTCCTCTTGCTATGCCTCTTCCAGCTTGCTCACTACAAGAAATCTGGAGAGCTGTCCCAACTCAAAACATCAGTTGTCCATTCCCTTCTCAAATGATGCCGACCTGCTGAGTTTCTCCATCACTTGCAGATGCGCTAGGATGATACAAGGACTTGTTGACTTGAATTACAAGGTAAGGTTGGGAATTTTTCTTAGGAAAGTTGGAGGCTAAGGGCCGACCTTGTTGAAGTGAACTCTCACACAGTCCAGCGTAGAGGATTCTAAAACTAGAGGGCAGAGACTAAAGGTGATGAGGAAAGATTTAATTGGGACTGTTGGAGCAATCTTTTCCACTCAGAGGCTAATGCATATCTGGAACACGCTGGCATAGGAAGACGTAGAAGCAGATACAATTCAGAAGGATATTTGGATGGATATGGATAGGAAGGATAAGGAAAGATATGGGCTAAATGCAGGCACAGGTCCAAGCCCAGATTGCCAACTTGATCGGCATGGACAAGTTGAACCAAAGGGCTGGTTTTCATGCTTCTATGCTCCATGATTCTATGACTAATCTTGTCATATGTCTACAAAAACGCTCCCAGTGCCTGGATAGAATGTGTGGATATTTGCCCGCCCCGATATACTAGTTCAAGAATGCACAGAAGTAGAAATTATGCTGTGAAATATGGAAGTCATTTGTTTTTAGCAAATAGTGTATTACACTTTTGTAACCCTGCTCAAACGACACAAAGGAATAACAAGGGAAAAAACACAAAACCTCTTTGGGGGCTGGGGTAAATTGTTCTATTGAGAAATTACAGGAACTCTCGTGGAATACACTGAACCCAAAATGTAAAGTATGCCATTTCTAGGCAATAATTTCTTCACTTGAAGACGATAAATGTCTGACATGGATTCATATAAAGTCTCCTTTAGTCAAGTAAAATTGATTTAAAACAAAAATGCAGCTGCCATTAGTCATTGGTGCTTACTGTTTCAAAGCTTGCATTCTAACCCACAAGGAGTCTGGAATGGCTACCTTCAAAGAGTACATTTCTAAACAGTGCATATTTACCTGCCCATGTATGTCCCCACAGACTGTAACCGGTGTAGACACTGGCTGGACGTTAGACTCTTCCAAAAGCAAGTCACATACGTAGTCACAGAGTCGCTAAAAAATAAAATACATCAATAAAGTTGACCTCTAATTTCCAAATATTTTTTGCTCAGGCCGTAAGAGGTCAACGATGATCCAGTTTGACATTGAATTATGAAGTTTATAGATGTGATCTGTCAGTTATTTGAACATAAAATCAGCAGTTTGACACTTAAGGGTAGTGGCGTTGGTACATCACTGGCACTTGTATTGATATACTGTGATATATCTATCCCAGACAATCATATACCTTTGTTCATTAAGTAGTGCAAACATAAAATAAACAAAAGTGCAGAATATAGTGTTACAGCTACAGAGAAAGTGCAGAGGTCACAAGGGCCATGACGAGGCAATTGGGAAGATCGAGAATTCATCCTTAGCGTATAAGAGAACAATTCAGGTGCCCGATAACACCCGGAGGGGAGGGGAGGGGGAGAGAGCTGTTCTGCACCTCGTGGAATGAAGGCAGCTGCAGAAAATGGCAGATATTCCCCGGTCTATCACAGGTATTGAATTCCCCGTGAGTAGGAAGCACTGCATCAAAAAGGCAATGATGCTAAGGTGAAAGGCCCAAACCATAGTCATTGCACTGTACCATTGGGAAGCTACAAGTGCCCAAGAACCAAGCAAATAAGGATAGAAGGGATGTGAGATAAAGATGGAGGAGTGGATATTGTGAACCCAGAGGAAGGACTATAGGAAGGACGCACGTTGAGCCGAAGAGTCTGTTTTGTGCTGTATAGCTCTATGACTCAGCTCTATAAATCATTACCTTCCAGGTTCAAGTACAGCCTCTTCCCATCAACCATCAAGTTCTTGGACCATACTGTGCAACCCTAACCACAACCCAACCTCAGCACAGAACTATATACTTCTCCTTGAACTATTATGGTCTGGACGATTTAATAAACTGCAGATGCTGGCTAACAAAAAAAAGTTCTGGAGCACACCAGACAACATGGATCCCCGCTTCCTGTGCCCCACCTGAAACTCAATTTCTCCCCTTCTACCGAAAGTCCTTCCTCTGGATTCACAATATCCACCACCTCCATCTTTATCGCACACCCCTTCTATCCTTATCTCACACCTTTTGCCATTTCATCACAGACCTATCACCACCCCCCCCCCCCCCCCCCCCCAACCTGACCAAATTAGTTTTAAAGAAGGAACTGCAGATGCTGGAGAATCGAGGGTTACACAAAAAGCTGGAGAAACTCAGCGGGTGCAGCAGCATCTAAGGAGCGAAGGAGATAGGCGACGTTTCGGGTCGAGACCCTTCTTCAGACTGGTCAGGGATCAGGGAAACGAGAGATATAGACGGTGATGTGGAGAGATAAGGAACAATGAGTGAAAGATATGCAAAAAAGTATCGGTGATAAAGGGAACAAGCCATTGTAAGCTGTTTGTGGTGTGAAAATGAGAAGCTGGTGCGACTGGGGTGGGGGAGGGAGATAGAGATAGAGGGAATGCCAGGGCCCGAGGGCTGAGGGAGAGGTGGGAAGGGGAGGAGACAGCAAGGGTTAACAGAATTGAGAAAATTCAATATTCAAGCCCAAAGGATGTAGACTCCCCAAGCGGAATATGAGGTGCTGTTCCTCCAGCTTGCGGTGTTGCTCACTCTGGCCGTGGAGGAGGCCCAGGACCGAGAGGTCGGATGTGGAATGGGAGGGGGAGTTGAAGTGCTGAGCCACCGGGAGGTCGGGTTGGTTATTGCGGACCGAGCGGAAATTAGTTTACTGGGCTCATCCCATTTGCCTGGTTCTCGGGCTCTTGTACCTTCCCAATGGCACAGAGCAATGACTGTGGTCAGGGTGGTGTGTGTCTTTCACATTAGCATCATTGCCTTTTTGATGCAGCACCTACTCATCCCTTTGGTGGGGAGGTCAATACCCGTGATAGACCTGGAAATATCTGCCATTTTCTGCAGCCACCTTCATTCCACTAGGTTCAAGAACAGCTCCCCCTCCCCCCGGGTGTTATCTCGATCTCCCCAATTGCCTTGGTGTGGCCTCTGTGACCTCTGCATTTTCTCTGTCGATCACCCCCCCCCCCCCCCTCACCTGCATTGACTAACTTAGCATCTATCTCGGCTTTGCCTTGCCCTTCAAGTCTTCCAGTTTTCTCTCTTCTCCCCTCCACCAGTCTGAAGATGGGTACCAACCCAAAGCATCATCTATACATATCCTCTAGAGTTGCTGCATGACCAATTGAGTTACTCTAGCACTCGGTTTTACTATTATGGTCTAGTTATCCCATAACATAAATATACAATAAACAATGAGACAAATTGTGTTAACGTGGCTGTAAAAGCTGCATCGAGTAAGAATGTCATCTTTATCTCAGTGCATATGATAATTAAGCATTCTTGACCTGGAAGAATAAATACTTTAGACTAAATATCCTAACTGATGGAATTACACAAATGCACAACATCCCCAGTATTTCTATTCATGTGAAGCTTTAGTAATAGTAAACTTATTTGCCTACTTCAATCTTAGGCAAATTACCAAGACACTTACACTTCTTGATACACCCAGCATGTCAAAACCAGCTATAAAATGCTCAAAGAAAATAATCTAGAATCCTATTCTAGATTATATTCTAATCTAAATTGCAATGGTATAGTCATTTAAAAAAAATCAAATCTTAAACCAAAGAGTGGAATATAATCAATGTCATGTATTGCTAGTTTACTTGACAACCAACAGAATATTATAGATCAATTTATAACAAACTTGTTTTGGAAATAGCACTCTATCTTCCATCTTATCTGGTCCAGTCAATGGAACCAGCCAATAAGTAGATTTTCCACAGCTTTGGCAGGAAAAGCAGGTCACATCTCAACACAGACAGACAATCATACGCACTGAGGAGCATTTAACTGACACCAAGTTGTTGATAAACTTGGCATTGTGTCTATAACTGCAGCAAATCACAATCATTACTATGATTTAGTAAATCTGTGGATGAATAGCTGAAATAGCACAGGAAGAATACAACTTTTCTAAAATTCCAACAGCATAAAATGAACTAAAATCCTCTTTTACAACAATCTTAACAACAGAATTTAAATTACAATAAGTTCATAAGCTCTACGAGCAGAATTAGGCCATTCAATCAAGTCTACTCCACCCATTTAATCATGGCTGATCTATCTCTCCCTCAACCCCATTCCCCTCAGCGCGTATGATTGTCTGTCTGCGTTTCCACATTTTAAGCAGATTCCTAATTCCAACCACATCTTCACTGCACAACTTGCATTTAAAAGCAGCAGCAAATCACTTAAAGATTTCTTCATATTTGGAAAATTAAGTTTGGTCATTTGAATCATTTTATGTACAGAGCATAATTGTGCCAACAGTTTTGCAGGGGAAAAATAGAAATAAATACAACATTTAAAAATACACAGTGGGGCAGAAAACCCCCCAATTGATCCACTCAACCAGACCCATGGATCTGTGGGGGGAAATTTAAACACTCTTCACATGATCCCATTCTCCAAGATGGAAAGTGCTGGATGTACAAACAACCATTTTATGCATTTGCACATTAAATAAATAATTTGTGGTCCAAGCATCTCGACACTGACATTAATTACCCCAATTATTACAAGATCACCTCGTTGGGACAAGCATATATAGGCCAGATCTATTAAAACGATGCTCAACGGGCACATTTTACGATGTTCCCTCACCCTCTATCATCCCCCCCAATTGAAAATTTACATTCTCAAGATACCACAAAAATTTAAATTAATTCTATGCAATGCTAATCCAGAAATGTTTAATTCATCAATGAAAACTGGAGGAGCAGTGTTAAGGTTATTATCTGTTATCCAGTTCTCATCCCCAGAAGGCAAGGGACTAAAACTAGAGAATATTCTCCTACACCTCACCGGATGCTAGGTATTTAAAGTTTCCATAGGTAAAGTAGAAATTACAAATGTACTAGCAACAACCTTACGAAGTCTTGGAGTAATAGAGACAAAAAGTGTAAATGCTGCACACTTGGTCAAATAAAAAAATGCATACATCTGAATACAACTTTAATATTAGTGGAAGAGTTTTTAAAATGCAATGATCCAGGTGAAAGTTTAACAGTGACTTGCAAAAAGATAGACTAAGGGAAAAGCTGCATGCATTTAAGGAACAATTTTTGATACGAGCATGAGGGTGACTGAGACCAGGGCGGGTTGTCTTTACAGTGGTGCTTTATCTTATGAAATTTCATATAAATTGTTTCTCAGGAATGCATAATTTTTGTAAATATTGTCTTGGAGAAAAGCAAGTATTAATATGGTTACAAAATTGAAACCCACGAAACAGAGGGCAATGATTGTTTACTTTGATAGAAAATAGAGCAGAGATAAACGGTTGGTTACAGGCTGAGTAACCAGCAAGAATCAGCCATAGTTTGCAGAATTGCTTCTCACATGAATAATTTCAATCCAGTTGTCATTTTGGCAAATCTATACAGCATTATGCCTAGATCACCGTTTTTCTAATTCTTGATATAAAACTTTCCCATGTCCATATTTCATGTACAAACTTAATGGAGTTGTAAATCTTCAAGATACAGGGATTCAATTATAGATTTACCCCACTTCAATAATCCATGTGAGCAAATGTCGCTGAACCTCTGCTGCTTCTCGTCTTGTACCATTTAGAAAGTACTCTATTCTTTTAGATCCAAAAAGTGACCTAACTTTTATATAAAACGAATTGTATCTGCTGTGATATACGCCCAATGGCTAAACCTATTAATCTTTGCAATGTTTTATTTTCATCTGCATAAATTATGAGTTAGTAGGAACGTAGAATGGAAGGACACGTGACTGATAAAAACCACAATAAAGTACAAGGTGATAATATTTTTGGAAGTGGAAACAATGCAACCTAAAATGGTACAATTTTCAAACTTTAAACTAGCAGTAGCAAGACCATTAAAGTCACAGCTGGGATATGACAGCACATAGCCAGAAGATTGAATCAATTTTGTCAGCCAAGTATGTATACATACAAGGAATTTGCCTTTGTGCTTTGCTCGCAAGTAATAACATGATATACAGTAAACAATTAAGAATAAAACATTATAATTTAAACATGTGAAGAATGAAGTAAAATGAAATGGCCCTTGCAGTGTACAGTTCGTCGATGGGGGGGCGGGGGGTTTGCAGCCAGCAACTTTCTCAGCTGATCGAACGATGCGCTGCAGCCTCCAGATGTCATGCTTGGTGGCTGAACCAAACCATACAATGATGGAGAGGCGAGGACAGACTCGATGATGGCAGTATAAAACAGAGTCAACATTCAAGTTCACATTTATTGCCACAAGCACCAGTTAAGGCACAGTGGAATTTGACTTACCACGCAGCCATACAAACAAAAGAGCACAATACACAATAGAATATAACATGAACATCCACCACAGTGGAATCAACTTCTTCACTGTGGTGGAAGGAAATAGCTTTGTCAGTCCTCCTCCTTTGTTCATCCGTGGTTGGGGCCATGAACCCTCCGCAGTCGCCGCTACGGATGGCCCGATGTACAGGCCCTCTCATCAGGATGCTCGAAACTCCGACGTCAGGACAGACGGACACTCCGCGGCTTGGGGGTCCCGAATTGGCCGCTTCCTACGGAGACCGGGGCTTCACGATGTTATAGGCTGCAGGCTGTCGGTTGGAGCACTTCTTCTGGCGACCCTCGGCAAGGGCTCGCCCGCTCTGCGATGGAAAGTCTACGCCGCGCCCGCGGTTAGAAGCTCCGCAGACCATGGCTTCAGGATGTCATAGTCCGCGGGCCAGCGATCGGAGCACTTCTTCTGGCGACCCCCGGCAAGGGATCGCCCGGCTCCGCGATGGAAAGTCCGCGTTGCGCCCGCTGCTGAAGCTCTGGACCCGATTCCGGGAAAGGCCGCACCAATCCAAGCTGTTTGGCCGCGAGGGAGAGCGAAATGCAACTAGAAGAAAAGTCGTATTCCACCGAAGTAAGTGATTAAAAAACAGTTTCCCCCAATTCCCGCCCCTACACCCCCACACGAAAACACACTTTTAGACATACTAAAAACAAAAAAAAATGGAAAGGACAAGCAACTGCTGGCGAGGCTGCCGGCTCGCGGGGCCACCAGTCAACCTGTGGCAGGTTGTGTTGACTCAGCTGCCGCTGGAAGTATATCCGCTGTTGGGCCTTTTTGACTGTGGCCTCTCATTTAAGGTCCCTCGAGATGATGGTGCCAAGGAACTTAAATTACTCCACAGATGTGACTTTCGTGTTGTTGATGGTGAGTGGGAGGATGGGAGGGGGATCTCTATTAAAGATAAACTTAATACATAATATTTGTTTGGTTCCAATGCTGGTATCAAATCCAGTCCTGTAGTTTAGGAATCACCAGGGCTTCAGGGTGATACAGAAAGACTCTTACAATGTTTTTAGGAATGAGGCATTACTGTTCAGTGGACAAGGAACTGGTGTTCGTCATGAAGTCAGATGGTATTATGAGAAATGGTACTTGCATACTAAACCAAAGCACAAATGAGTGGCAAATAAAGATAAATTTCAACTGGCCAACTGGTCAGTAAACACCTTTAATAGATATGTGCTCATTGACTCAAGAACTGAAGATGACACCTTTTGTCCTTCAGTGCTGAAGATTTTTGAAGGTTCTACCACATCAAATGCAAGGTGCAAGTGGTTTATTGGTGTGTCTTCGTGCTTTCATGCAAAAAACAAACTTAAATGATTTTACCGTGTTTATGCGTGGTTAGAATTCTAAATGACAAGATCTCCGAAGAACTTAGAAATTGTCACAATTCAACTCTGAAAGCCTTCCAGCCATCAAAACATTAATGTAACTTCTGCATGCAACAAATTAGACCCATCTCAAAGTAATCAAAAACAAGAGTGAACGCCTCTGGTACACAGCGGAATGAAAGGCTCCAAAACAACGGCATAGCCTTCCAGCGAACATCTCCAAACCATCCTAAAAAACGACGTTATTTCTCCATCCGTTCGCCACCGACAGACTCCGCACAAATTCAGCCACCGAATCATGACTTCCTGTTATCTTCAGAGACACCAGTGGAGACGGAGAAGCTGTTTTCTGGAGGTACCCCCGGCCGGCGAGGGTGGGCGGAACTTGCCGTGTTTTTAATCAGGGCCACAGCCTAACGGTCGGCACAGAGAGCCAGTTGCCCCGCATTATATTAATAACACGCCCCAGAACGGACAAGCCGCGCACAACTAGAAGCAGAGGAGAAAGGGCCCCCAAATCGGAGGCAGAGCCTCAATTTGACAGCTCGCATAAGTTTAGCCGCCAGCCAAGGCGGGCGTGGCTGGACAGGAGGGCGGGAACTGGGTTAAAGAAGGGGGAGATGCGCCAGTTGCTTACCTTTAAGTCGTTTTCCGGGAGGTATTTGCACTGCCGTGCTATCTCCACGTACTTGTCCAGGTCCAGAGGCGCCATTTTGGGACACTGACTGGACGCGGCCCCGGGCCAGTGACGCGTTTCCGGTGCCTGGCGAGCCCGCCGCTGCTCTCCGCTGTCCGCTGTCCGCTCTCCGCCCGCTCGTCCCTCTCTCCCCCTCTATCCCTCTCTCCGTCTCTCCCTCCCTCACTCCCTCCCGTTCGCCGATCACCCGAGCGATGGGTCGGCGATGGCCCGCCTTCCCCCTCTCAGCGTCCCCGCCTCACACTGAGCTCTCATTGGCTCCGCGCTGAGCGCCTCCCGAGTGAGAGGTGAAGGGTGGCGGGTTCCCTCAGCAACGCCGGGAGAGCGGCGGCGGCGGCACCGGCGCTGTGTGAGAGCAGCGGGTGGACGGCCCTGGCGCCTCCAGTTGCCCGAGGCCAGCGTATTGTCATCTGCACTGGCACGCCGAGGTACAGGTACCATGAAAATCTTTCTTGCAGCAGCGTTACACAGGCGTATGGGGTGGAAGATTGCAACCTTCACGTGGTCCGCCCTGTTTCGACTAATGCAGTCAACTCGACGTGCACAAAACGGAAGATCAAATAGAACAAGTTGTCCTACAACTTTAGGCCGTGCACGCCACACGAAAGAAGAAGACACAAGCGTATAGACTCAGACAACACTAATGTGACCTGAATTATACACCAATCAAAAGTTCTACACAACGACAATGAAAAGTAAAAGATTATGTGCAAAACACAAGCCATGGGACAGGTATAGGCAGCTGGGATCAAGTGTATCCCTGGAGAAGTTTCGGGAACTAAGGATCAAAGTAAAAAAGGAAATATGAAGGGCAAATAGGTGACAGGAGAAACATTTATCTCCATGATGTTTGGGACAAAGATCCATCATTTATTTATTTGCCTCTGTACGCCGCAATTTGAGATTTGTAATAGAAACAGTCACATGTGGATAAAGTGCACATTGTCTGATTTTAATAAAGGCCATTTTTTAACATTTAATTTCACCGTGTAGTGTTTATACATAGTCCCCCATTTCAGGGCACCATATTGTTTGCGACATAGCAATGTCATGTAAATGAAAGTAGTCATGTTTATTATTTTTTATATCTTTTGCATGCAATGACTGCTTGAAATCTGTGATTCATGGACATCACCATTTGCTGGGTGGCTTCTCTGGTGATGCTCTGCCAGGCCTGTATTGCAGCCATCTTTAGCTTATGCTTGTTTTGGGGGCTAGTCCCCTTCAGTTTTCTCTTCAGCATATAAAAGGCATGCTCAATTGGGTTCAGATCAGGTGATAGACTTGGCCATTTGACAATTTTTTAGCTTTGAAAAACTCTTTTGTTGCTTTAGCAGTGTTTAGGATCATTGCCTTGCTGTAGAATGAACCGCCGGCCAATGCGTTTTGAGGCATTTGTTTGAACTTGTGCAGATAGGATGTGTCCATACACTTCAAATTCATTATGCTACTACCATCAGCAGTTGTATCATCAAAGAAGATAAATGAGCCAGTACCTTCAGCAGGCATAACACCTCCACCACCACAGTGTTTCACAGATGAGGTGGTATGCTTTGGATCTTGGGCAGTTCCTTCTCTCCTCCATACTTTGCTCTGATACACTCTGATACAAGTTAATTTTCCACAAGACCTTTTTCCAGAACTGTGGTACTTTTAAATACTTCTTGGCAAACTGTAACCTGGCCATCCTATTTTTGCAACTAACCAGTGGTTTGCATCTTGCAGTGTAGCCTCTGTATTTCTGTTCATGAAGTCTTCTGCGGACAGACTGAAGGTAAAGGGGAGGGAACTGGAAACAGACGACCAAGGAAGGGTGGATCCCAGAGATGCTGCATGACCTGTGAGTTACTCAGTATAGATCAGCGAGTTTGGGTTAGGTACAAATCAGAGTCTGCAATTCCTTTTCTATAAAACAGCATCTGCAATTCCTTTAGAAATTGTGAAGCAGTTATATATACATAACATGAAAGGGTAATTCCTAAATCTCTGTCTCTTTTATTCCAGCTTTTATCAAGTGATTATGGAACTGCTGTGTGCCTTGGAGCCAGAGGAAAGTCCCCATACAGCAACATGGTGGGATCTCAATGCATATGTAGAGTTTGACTATCAACGGGTAGCATTATATTCAAGTGATTCTATGCGATGTAATATCTTCTTAAATGGTTACAACTAATTCTAAACAACAAGTTTTTGAGTAATATGTACAATTCACATCTCTGTAATGAAAGAACGCTGAGGAAATGGAGACAGTGGGAAAATTGCCACGGATGATACAGTTGTAGGGTTATACAAATGAAAAGAATGAACCATTGTTTTCTCTTGAAAAGAGGCTGAGAGATCATCTCGGAGAAGTAGGAGAGGTTTTGATAGGCTAGATTGAGAGGTGGGGCTCACACTTAACTTTTTCCCCCTGTTGCCAGCCAGGCAACCTCGGCAGGTTTTTAGGTTGCCAAATGACTGTTTAGGTGGTCATTTAAGACGGCTTGCATGACGTGTGCGATAATGTGCTCGGACGAAGTGCGTAGTTACCAGTCGGAATTATGGTCAATGAAGTATTCACATATTATTTCTGCTTCAAATAAAGTCACAAACTAAACATATTCATCAATCAAGACATGATATATACCACAATGACATGCGGCAAAATTACAATACAGTATCTCATCTCTTTTTACACGTTGTAATGAATGCAATTTCTATTATCTCTTTATTCAGCTTATGATTAACCTCTGTGAGACCTAGTGCAGGCTTGTCGATCGCTTCGCACAACACCTCCACTCAGTTCGCAATAACCAACCTGATCTCCCGGTGGCTCAGCACTTCAACTCCCCCTCCCATTCCAAATCTGACCTTTCTGTCCTGGGCCTCCCCCATAGCCATAGTGAGGCCCACTGCAAATTGCAGGAACAGCACCTCATATTTTGCTTGGGTAGTTTACATCCCAGCGGTATGAACATTGGCTTTTCCAATTTCAGGTAGTCCTTGCTTTCTCCCTCCTTCCCCTCCCATAGACTACTGACTCCGTCTCTTCCTTTCCTTTTCCCGCCCCC
The DNA here is from genome assembly GCA_035221665.1 of Okamejei kenojei. NCBI lineage: Eukaryota > Metazoa > Chordata > Chondrichthyes > Rajiformes > Rajidae > Okamejei > Okamejei kenojei. The sequence goes on along the minus strand of CM069163.1, from coordinate 7,808,456 downwards.
CCACCCCTCCCGACATCAGTCTGAAGAAGGGTCTTGACCCGAAACGTCGCCTATTCCTTCGCTCCATAGATGCTGCCTCGCCCGCTGATTTTCTCCAGCTTTGTCTACCAATGGGATCTCACCACTGACCGCATCTTCCCATCTCCTCCCCTGTCGGCTTTCTGCAGAGACCGCTCCCTCCGTAAATCCCTGGTCAATTCATCCCTTCCTACCCAAACCACCCCTCTCCTGGCACTTTCCATTGCAACTGCAGGAAATGCTACACTTGTCGCTTTACCTCCCCCCTTGATTCCATTCAAGGACCCAAACAGTCTTTCCATGTGTGGCAGAGGTTCACCTGCACCTCCTCCAACCTCATCTATTGCATCCGCTGCTCTAGGTGTCAGCTGCCCTACATCGGTGAGACCAAGCGTAGGCTTGGCGAGGTGTCGCTTCGCCCAACACCTCCGCTTGGTTCGCAATAACCAACCTGATCGCCCGGTGGCTCAGCACTTCAACTCCCCCTCCCATTCCGAATCCAACCTTTCTGTCCTGGGCCTCCTCCATGGCCAGAGTAAGGCCCATTGTAAATTAGAGGAGCTGCACCTCATATTTTGCTTGGGCAGTTTACCAGCGGTATGAAGTAGTCCCTGCTTTCTCCTTCGCTTCCCAGGTCTCCCTCAGCCCACTCGGAAGAAGGGTCTTGACCCGAAACGTCACCCATTTCCTTCGCTGCATAGATGCTGCCTCACCTGCTGAGTTTCTCCAGCATTTTTGTCTACCCATTCACACAAGTTCTGTTATCCCACTTTCCTCACCCACTCCCTGCACATTAGGGGCAATTTTACCGAGACAAGTTAACCTACAAAGCCAATGCGCCTTTGGGATGTGGGAGGTAACCCACATGCTTGCAGGGAGAATGTGCAAATTCAACACAGACAGTGCCCGAGAACAGGATCGGACACATATCTCTGGCGTGTGAGGCAGCAAGTCCACCAGCTGTGCCACTATATTTTATTTTCCAACACACGAAAAATTATACGTTGATAACTTTGGTTACTAAAAAAAAAGAAACTATCCATTTTCAGTCTTAAATTTCTAAGTGACGCTATGTCCCCCTTTACAGCTACTGTATGTTTTAATTCAGTTCAAGACAATGGGGCAGTACACTGGCCATAAAGTTGCTGCCTATGATCGTGAATATGGGTGCTGTCTGTATGGAGTTTTGTTTTCTCGTTTATAACATTGTTTACAGAGTACTATGTTTACATATTCTGTTGTGCTGCTGCAAGTAAGGATTTTATTGTTCTAACTGGGGTGTGAGAGAATTAAACACTCTTGACTTACGTCGCTTATGTGTGGGATAGAACTAGTGTACGGGTGATCGATGATCGGCGTGGACTCAGTGGGCTGAAGGGCCTGTTTCCACGCTGTATCTTTAAATTAAACTAAAAACACTAAAACTTGAGGAAGTCTAAAGAAGGGTCTCTACCCAAAAGGTCACCCAATTTCTTCTATCCAGAGATGATGGCTGCTCCATGGAGTTTCCCCACACAATTAAAGCATGGAATAGTCTTCACCCTACCATAGGCACCCAACCAGATGCAACTAAATTTAAGGTAGCTCTTTTTTCTCCAAGAACCCTTTTTTGCTTATGTCCAAGTCAAGAGTCCAAAGAGTTTTATTGTCATGTGTCCCAGATAGGCCAATGAAATTCTTGCTTGCTGCAACACATCAGAATATGTAAACATAATACAGAACAGGAGATAAAAGTTCAGTGTGTCTATATACCATAGACCATATATACACACAATAAATAAACAGATAAAATGCAATAGGCTGGTGGTGGTGGGTCCACCAGTTTTAATTCCATTTTGAATATTTTTGGAGGACCAGGAAACCAAGAAGCAAGAGTTACTCCAGGGAGTTACTCAAGCTCCAGGGAGTGATTCTGCGTTGGTTTTCAGCAGTCGTGGTGAGGCAGCGACCGGACAGCAATGGCAGCCAGATCTCCCACAATGCAAAGGGAGGGAGAAAGTGGCTGATCAGTTGCCGTGGCTGTGCGCATATGCATGGCAGCACATGCGCACAACCACGGTCGATGACGTGCCGGCCGTGGTTGTGCGCATGTGCAGGGGGAGGATGTGCAGGCCGTGGCAGTGCGCATGTGTAAGGCAGCCGGCTGCGCCGGCGGATGAGGAGCGAGCCGAGAGCTGAAATCCGGACCCCAGATACGGATGGCGGGCGGAGACGGAGCCTGACAGAGAGATAGAGAGGGGGCCCGCTCAGAATTAAACGATAGGTGTTCCGGGTGCTTGCCAAGCCGGGCAAAATGGCATGGCTTTTAGGTTGCCATTGGCACCCATAGGTTGTAGGTTGCCATTGGCACCCGGGCAACCGCTAATTTTGAGCCCCGAGAGGGTTTTTCCACTTGGATGGCAGATTTTTATATAATTCAAGACATTACTCCCTCGAGCCACTAAAGGTTTAAGGAGAATGTCGTAATACGCATGTGAGCTCTCCGTGAGACCTTCAGAACTTCTTCATAAATAAATCGTCATAACATAGTCTTTTGATTAATAGTTTCTTTATTGTTGAAGAAAATTGGTTAAACTTCACATAGTTGAAGGGCATACCTTCCCCATGTAACTCCGAGCTAAACTAAAACTAAAATTCTGCGCAAGCAACCCAGCACCAAACACGCCCTTAATAAATTCCACCCACATAATTATGAGCAATCTAAAATTTTAAGACAAATGCCATAATTGATGCCGCACAAAATAAGCCAAATGGCCACTACATACCAGCCCCTAATTGTTCAGAGTATAAAAGGCAATTATTAATAAACATTTTAAAAAAGTAGCCATGTAAGTAGGTCAACACTAGAATTTATTTTAGATATTTTGACATCCTTCAAGTAAGGCCATTGTTTCAAATCCTCGCATATGTGTATATTTTAATGACCAACAGGCATGGTTTCATGTGCAATCACTTCAGATATTGCTATAGAATAGTGTATTTCACTGCAGTCGGATGCTTTTGTAAAGTGACCTAAAGAGAGCAGAAGATAAAAACTGGTGGAGAAAATATTTGGTGCACTATTATACATTCAATGATCTTTACAGAATGCAGAATATGACAAATTGAATTTTGTCAGTGAGTCTTTAGTATAATTTAAAGAATTACTCAAATTATCGAAAAAAAAAACAGTATTTACTTTTGATTTGCAGAAAATTAATTGAATTTCTTGGATCAGCGTCAGTATTGTTTGAATTGTTTCCTATCCTTGTGTACACAGGTACGCTTTCGTGCCCAGTGGAGAGAGTCCAGATGTTCGTGTTGGCCACACTCTCACATATATTCCAGATAAATCGGGAAAAGGGAAGGTCATTATAGTTGGAGGAGCAAATCCTAACGGAAGCTACTCTGATGCCTACGTCTTAGAACTGGGTAACAACACATTTTTTAATAGTTCATGTCAAATAGAAATGTTCACCAGAAGACATAACGTTCTGGAGTAACTCAGCAGGTCAGGCAGCATGCCTGGAGAACATGGACAGGTGACGTTTTGAGTTGGCACCCTTCTTCAGACTGAATTCAACATTCCTGTTTTTAATTAAAACTATCTGTTTCTCTTTTTCCACACTCTAGATTTTTGCTATACAAAAATAATTGTCTGTGAAGTTGTTTGAACAAAATATAACAAAGTATTAAGTAAAAACATTAAGATAAATTACTGATATGGTTTTGTCGGGAACATCAACTCCAATGGAGCTCTGCTTCTCAGCAAATGTGCTCAGCACGACCTCGTCATCGCTAACACCCTCTTTCGCCAGAAAAACAAACTAAAGGCATCTTGGAGACAGATCATCTCCTCATCTGCTCGATGATGCCCATCAAACTCAAGAGGAAGAGACGGATTCAAACGAAGCAGATCTGGCCAAGGTTGAACCACCCAGCAGCGACTTCGGGCTTCTTTTGGGAAAAGCCTCCAACAGGAATATCCTGATGATATTGAAGGGCACTGGAGCTGGCTCAAATCCACCATCTTTGATATCTGTAAAAACATCCTTGGGTGCCAGTCCAGAGCGTCTCACTCCAGAGCCGGGTGAAGGAGCTTAAGAACTCTTGAGTGACATCAGAGGCTTCTTCAGTGCTACTAAGGCCGTCTATGGTCCAAGCTACCACAGCTTAACCCCCCCTGCGCTCAAAAGACGGACAAGAACTGCTGAAGCACTTCCAGGAACTCCTCAACCTTGACAGCACAACGGAACCAGACATTACGACAGAGGTTCAAGATGCCATCAAGAGCCTTAAGAACAACAAGCCCACCGGTCCAGATGGAATCCCAGCTAGATCTTAAAGGAAGGTGGACCGGAGCTCCTGTACCACATCCACGCCCTACTCCTCCGAACTCATGGATGCTTTAATAGTGCCCATTTTCAAGAAGGGGGGCAAGGCTGAATGTGGAAACTATAGGGGCATCTCGCTCCTGTCAACAACAGGCAAAGTCCTAGCTCATGTACGCCCATCCAGAGGTACACCAGCACGCCAACTACAGGAAAAATGCTGTGAATAAAGGCAGCCTTTGTACATGGCCTTCATAGACCTGACACAGTACTCAGCAACTGCGGCTCCAAGCCCTTCACTGTGGACTCACCCACCCTGTTTATTGTCTTCATTGCTGCCATACTTCACCTCATTGAAGAAGAGCTGCCAGAGGATCCCAATCCTCTACAGAACTGGCGGTGGGCTCTTCAACCTTAATAGAGCCAAGAGCAAAGTCAGTAACACCACCATCAAAGAGCTTCAGTACGCAGACGACTGTGCCATTGCAACACTCTACCCAGCCCACCATAAAGGTGGACGACACCACTCTTGAAAACGTTGGCCACTTCCCCTACCTTGGCAGCATTCTTTCCTCAAAAGCTGACATCAACTCTGAGGTCAACCATCACCTGAGTTGTGCAAGCGGAGCCTACGCCAGACTCAGGAAAAGAGTCTTTGAAGACCGAGACCTAACGGCTCAAACAAAACTGCTGGTCTACAGAGCCGTTGTCCTCTCCACCCTGTTGTATAGAGCCGAGTCATGGACCACCTGAGAGCGCTGGAACAATACCATCAAAGACCCTTACAAAAGATTCTGAGGATCAGATGGGAGGACAAACGCATTAACATCAGCGTTTTGGAGGAAGTCAACTTCGCTGGACTGGCCATGTAATCCGCACGTCTCCTGTACTCTAAATTGAAGGAAGGTCAGCGAGCCCCCGGTGGGCCAAGGACAAGAACTACGCTGCGTTGCAGAGGTAAAACAACAGCAACGTAAGGGGAGAGAGAGAAGGGGGCTAAACGATAACCATTCACCGCCAGTCTCCACTGCCCACGTTGCACCAAGGTGTGTGGATCGCAGATCGTCCTCTACAGACATCTGCAGACCCACAAGTAGACAACCCTATGGAGAGGACTGTCACTCGTTTCGAGTGACCGCCGATGATGATTAGTTGGGGGAGAATAGCTTAAGCATAAAAGAAAAGACACTGAACGAAGCTCAGGGACCTCTAGTATGTACTTACAGTGGATTACCCTGAAGTCATATGCAGTCTTGCCTTTCCTTAAGTGAGTCTCACATGTGAATGAGTCGCATCGTAGAGATTCCAAATGTGCATGTCATGGTGAGGATCTCGTAGTTAACATTGATGTTAGTTGCTAAAGTTGTAACCTCTGTAAACAAAATGTATGCCTAACTATACTGATGGTTAATAATGTGATGTTAAAATAATTAAAAATAATACAATATCCATTGAGCTTATTGAAAATTTCACAAGAACACAGACAAGTCTGAATGGGCGAGTTCCTCAAATTATCCAATTAGGGTGTTGATGAAATGATGGGGCTCTGGAGTCCTTGCGCAATATACGCATCCAATTATGTAATGTGGAATGTTTCTAACCCTTATCTTCTGCGCTGCATTTTACCAATGATGTCATGTGCTCATGGATCCTGAATTTGCCAGATTATATCAGATTTCACTTTAAGATTATTTCTCTTTGCAAGATTGAGACTATTATTGTACATTGGCTAATTTTGTTCCCCATTAAACAGACAGACATGAATGGGATGCGCCAAAGTGGAAGGGATTACTGCCTCGCTATGAGCACGCCAGCTTTGTTCCAGTCACTACACCCATTGGGCTATGGCTCTTTGGTGGAGCAGATGAATGTGGCAACAGAAACTGTATCCAAGTTTTGAACTTCGGTAAAGTTGCTTTACTTTACTACTTTGATTCCGTTGCCACTGGTCAGCTACAAATAGTGCAAATGTTATAATTTTGAACACTTTGTTGTAATGTCAGTGTTTCTATATTTACACAAACCTTTAAGCAAAATTTCATCTGGATATTCATAAGATTTCATTTTCGAGCCAGCACTGCCATCAGTACCCCGTTCCTGCCTTCTCCCCATTTCCACTATCTTTATGAGCCCTATCTAACTCTCTTGAAAATATCCTCTGAGGCAGAGAATTCCAGACTCACAACTCATTTACTTAAAAATTCCCATTCCATCAATATGCCTGTAATCTTGAGCAAAAACACAACTGCTGGAGGAACTCAGTGGATCAAGCAGCATCTGTGGGCTGAAATGGACACTCGTGTCTCTGCATGTAATCAAGTCTTTATCAATAAAAGTCAAATGTTAATCCTTGATATCAGCACCATGTACCACAAAGGTAGATCAGATTCATTTGTAAAATGTATCTTACATATGGAATTGATACTTGTAAATTAAACAGACTTAAATAATTTTTGAACAGAAAAAGAATTGCGATAAAATGAAAATCTAAGAACTGCAGGTGCTAGAAACCTAAAGTAACAACAGAATTTATAGCAAGCAATCAGCACGTTAGACTATCTATGGCAAAAAAAAGAGTTAACACTTCATGTTGAGGACCCTTCATCAAAGCTAAAAAGGTGGTTCTGGAAGAGAAAGAGAATCTGCGAAAGAGAAAGAACGGTCTCAACCCGAATCGTACCCCAGCTTTACTGATTCACTAGTTAGTTATTCACCAGTTGGTTATTAGTCAAAAAGAATGTTATTTCATTCTGTTGTTTAAACCAGAAACTGGAGAATGGAGAAGTCCAATCACAAATGGGACACCACCCTCACCTCGAACATGCCACGGTTCTACTGCAGCTGTTGGAAATTGCCTCTATGTTTTTGGTGGAGGAGACAAGAGAGCGGAGCCCGTACAAGATCCACAACTCCATGCATTTGATAAAGGTAGATTTAAACACATCCAAGTAAAAGATTTTGAGCAGGTGAAAAAGAAAACAAAAATTGTTGTTGTTGGAAAATACTTTAAATTTAATACTTTTGATTTGAATGAAAACAGTGCTGGATGAACTCATGAGGGTCAGGCAGTTTCTGTGGTGGGAATAAACTGGTGGCGTTTTGGGTTGGGACCCTTAAGTAATCTTAATGACAGAAAACAACATTTATAAAGCTATCGTAAAGCTCCTCATAAAAGGACTGAGCTGAGACCATATCCTTGGCATGCAATGACAGCTTGAAGTCTGCGATTCATGGACATCACCAGTTGCTGGGCGTCTTCTCTGATGATGCTTTGCCAGGTCTGTATTGCAGCCATCTTTAACTTTACTGTTATGCTAGTCCCCTTCAGTTGTCTCTTCAGCATATAAAAGGCATTATCAATTGGGTGCAGATCGGGTGATTGACTTGTCCAGTTTATGTTTAAAAAATAAACATGTTAGTTAATATCTAATGCGCATTTATCTACCTTGCCCCTTGTGTCTTTTTAGCTACACTTACCTGGTCCCAAAAATCAACAGAAGGAGAACCACCAGCCCCAAGGCATGGTCATGTGATGGTTGCTGTTGGCAGCAAGCTATTCATTCATGGAGGACTAGCAGGAGACCATTTTTTTAATGATATGTATACCATTGATACAGGTAGGTTCTATGCAGAGATTTAAGATGATGATTGCGTTTGTGGACATTGTAATGCACACTAAATTCAACAATAATTTATGATAAAGGAAAATAACTCTGCTCTTGGGTAAACATGAAAGTAAATTGCCATTATCTTTAAAAATACATATTATGAAGTATGCATTGACAACATCTTTTGTGATGAACAGCTGCAGTTAATATGATATGGGGAAAAATAAACATGAAGGGTGATATCCCAGATGGACGTGCAGCTCATTCTGCAGTTTCCCATGAAAAATATATTTTCATCTTTGGTGGTTTGGATGCTACTGGAGCACTGAACACCATGTACAGGTATCATATCGGTAAGTCCTTACATAAGAGTCCTGCAAATTGGCATCAGAGATGCCAACCCTAAATTTAGTTCACAGTAACATTCAACCCATTTGTCCGTAACAAATGGGGGTAAATGCATTTCTCTCAGTAACATACTACTCACTTGGGGTTGTTGCCGGCGGCTATGCGCCTGCGCACTGGTGCAGATCAGCGGGCTGCCGGCGGGCGGGTGCGGCACATGCGCACTTGGCAAGGTTGCCGGCGGGTCTGCGCACTGGGTGGGGGTGGGGGGGAGGCCCGGTGATGGGGCTGCCGCGAGCGGCAAGAAACGTCGCCGTGTCGCTGATCGCGCGGGCCGGCGCCGCCCGGGCTCTGGGCTGGGCAGCTCTGGCAAACCGGGGGCACATGGCGCCGGCGTTCACCACGGGAGGAACACCGGCGCGGCGGTGTTTTTTCGTGTTTTTTTTCCTGCTCTTTAGCGCACTTTTAAAGGTAGCCCTCCTTTCAACCAGACTCCTGTACTATTCACTAGCTGGGCAGTCCAGTTAACCTGTTTTTAGTTACCAAGTATATTTAAAAGAAATATGGAGTTAAATGAGTGGGCATTGGTCTTGTGTAAAGGTAAGCCTATATTTTCCCTTTTGCAAGGCTCCTTAATCATCACAATTATTTCTGACACTTCCCAGCAAATTGCATAAAGCTTGCTCAACAATAATAATTCAGACATTGGACTAGAACTTCAGAATAGTTACAAATTATTCAAGTACATATCAATTTCACTTTTACCAGAGACACGGTGCTGGACCTTATTAGAATTTGACTCTTCTCTACCTACAAAAAGATTGGATCATGCCATGTGCATTATACCCTGGAAAACAAGGAAAGCAGAAACAGATACTCCAAGACCAAATGACAAACTACCAGCTGAAGAAAACGAGGAATGTACCAGTGGTAACAACGTACATCCCACCTCTATGAATTGCTCAGCAATTCAATGTCAGAGCATTGTGCACCTGTGCTTGGTATTTGGTGGTATGGACACTCAAGGTGAAATTTTCAATGACTGCTTTGTAACTCTTCTCAAGGGCTGCTAACAGCATATTTTTCAGCTTGTGTTGTATCCTCTTCCCATCCTTGTGTTCTGTAGCAGTCTTGTAAACAAATTGCTTGATATTTTGGGGGGGAGGGAGTGGACTGACATTTCAGGTTAGGGTGTTTTGAGTATGTTCACTCCTTCCATAGATTTTGCTTGACCTTCTGAGTCACTGCAGCACTTGTTTTTTTTGGAGCCAGAATTCAACTTGTCAATTGCAGTGAGAACACATGGGCCAACATCATTTGGCTATTTTGCAGTCAGTGCATTATAGACCATACCAACCATCGCCTTATGACCCTCTAAAAGCAAAAAAAAAAAATTAAAAAATCATGTCTTGTAACATTTATATCCATATAACTTCCTGTTGAACCCTTCCTAGTCACTGTAAAATGGTTGAAAGTATAATCTAAATCTACCTGCTTTAATTTGGCATTCTGATGAACTTTGCACTACCAGACCATAGTGGTTCTGTTAGTGCAAAATGCAATCTGCCACATCAGGGCAACCAAATGCTCGGCATTAGGCAGGAAGACTGCATTTAATGTACAAGTGATTTAAAAAATGAAAAATTGACCATTATCTATTCTTCCCATTTTGCATTTAGTGGAATAGAGGCAATAAGACCAGACAATTACACTATTTTGTCATATGATAACCTTGATGTGTTTGTAACCGAATTAAAGATACAGCATAGAAAGAGGCACTTGAGCTCTGTGGTTCTGATCTAAAAGCATTACACCAACAATTATTGGGTATTTAAAGTTTAACCAATGCTGAATAGTCATCTTGCAGTGCATTTGTGGTGGATGCAGAAACCCCCAATAGCATTCTTTACTTCTTGATCGAGATAGTTCAACTGAAGTTGCCAATGCTCAGATCAGAGGCTAAACTTGTTTGCAGACAAGGCATTCTTGCTCAAGACCAGCAGTGGTGGGATTCTCAACCCAAGACCGTTGTCCCTTGCCATTTGCAGATGTTGTTAAATGTAGTGTGCAACCTCACTAGATATTCCAAGTCAAATTTAAATTAGGCTGCGGGTTAATTAAGTGTAGCAATGCAAACCCCCAAATTGCAGATGGTGATGGTCTTTAACCTCAAGTCAAGAAGCTTGAGAAATTTTAATATCAAACATAACATTTATTGGTCATCAGTAGAAAATGTTTTCTACACTTACACAGACCAAACATGAGATTTCAAATAAATAGAAAAATGTGCATTTGGAGAACATTGTACTTAGAACCCTTGACGTCTATTTTCTCCCAATTTAGTTCTCCCTTCAGACAATTGGTACTGAAACTGCAATGGAAGTTCTAGACCATTTCAAATGTTCACACCACTCAGCGAAAAATTCTGCACATACATTCAAGAGTTAGTCCTTATCATTCTGATATTTTTTTCTCCAAACAGTAAAGTTCAAATCCATTATTTACAAAATTAGAGTCCTTATTATAATTCATCCTTCTCGGTCCCCTCTTCCTCTTCTGGAGGAGCACCACCTGCACTTCCATACAGCTTACTAACAATTGGCTGAACAATCTCTTCAAGCTCCTTCTTCTTTGCTTTGAAATCTTCTGTTTCAGCATCTTGGTGGCTCTCTAGCCATTCAATCTTCTCCTCAACAGCTTTCTCAATGATTTCTTTGTCCTCTGAAGACAGCTTTCCACCAAGTTTTTCCTTATCACCAATCTGGTTCTTTAGAGAATACGAATAGCTTTCCAGGTCATTTCTGGCATCAATACGATCTTTCAGTTTCACATCATCTTCAGCAAATTTCTCTGCATCATTCACCATCCTCTCAATTTCTTCCGGGGTCAGACGGTTCTGGTCATTTGTGATAGTGATCTTATTTTTATTACCAGTGCCTTTGTCTTCAGCTGTAACACGCAGGATTCCATTCACATCTATTTCAAAGGTCACTTCGATCTGGGGGACACCACGTGGTGCTGGAGGAATACCGGTCAGGTCAAAGGTACCAAGCAGATGGTTATCTTTGGTTAATGGACGTTCACCTACAAAATAGTAACAAATTCAGGATGATGTTCCACAAACTCAAATCTTACGCACTGAACAACAAACAGCTTGATATTTCATGTATTTGAGAAAACAGGAAAATCCACAGAACAAATGCAGTGCTCATGACAAGTTACTGTCAAACATTCCAAAGTCCATCCATACCACATTATAAATGTCTAATTCAAATCAATACACAAAATAACACTGAATAAACTACAACTCACCTTCATACACCTTGATGGTAACAGTCGGCTGGTTGTCAGAGGCAGTTGAGAAAATCTGAGATTTTTTTGTTGGAACCACTGTATTACGAGGGATGAGTTTGGTCATGACACCACCAACAGTTTCAATTCCAAGAGTTAAGGGACAGACATCAAGGAGAACAAGGTCACCTAATTTTCATTAAATAGTAGAGGTTAGGAAACAAAATGAACCAGGTTCTGATGCAATCTTGACACATTTGAACAAAAACACAATGTAAATGTTTTTACACTTACCAGTATCTTCCTCTCCTGATAGAACACCAGCCTGAACTGCTGCACCATAAGCCACAGCTTCATCAGGGTTAATTCCTCGTGACGGCTCTTTGCCATTAAAAAATTCTTTTACAAGCTGCTGGATTTTAGGAATACGTGTAGAACCACCTACGAGAACAATTTCATCGATTTCTGACTTTTTCAGATCAGCATCCTCCATCACTTTCTGCACAGGTTTCATAGTTGATCGGAACAGGTCCTGTCGCCAACAAATTAGAATGTTAGTTCGATAGATCCCTACACAATAAATCCCAACTCACAGCATCTTTAATTCTACAATTTAATGAATTATATGAAAAGTCCACTTAATTAAAAAACTAGACCACCCACCATATTCAGTTCTTCAAACTTTGCACGAGTCAGAGTTTCTGAGAAATCTTCTCCCTCAAAGAAAGATTCAATTTCAATCCTGGCCTGATGCTGTGCAGACAAACCACGTTTGGCCTTTTCTACTTCACGACGAAGCTTCTGTACTGCTCTGTTATCTTTACGAACATCTTTTCCAGTTTTCTTTTTATACAGTTTGATAAAGTGCTCCATCACACGTTGGTCAAAATCTTCACCACCTACAGGTGCGAGGAACATTTTAGAATTTCGGCACAACATTATATGTCAAACAATGTTTCAACTAGATTTTGTCTTACCTAGATGAGTATCTCCATTAGTTGCAACCACTTCGAAAACCCCATTGTCGATCGTGAGCAGTGAGACATCAAAGGTACCACCACCAAGGTCAAATACCAGAATGTTTTTTTCACCCTCTCGTTTGTCCAAACCATAGGCAATTGCTGCAGCAGTCCTAAACACAAAGATAGGAAAGGTCAATAAAAATTGACCTTCAAATTCAAACTTTTAGTTTTAAATTGTGATGTCCCATCAAATACTCACGGTTCATTGATGATCCTCATAACATTTAAACCAGCAATGGTACCAGCATCTTTTGTGGCCTGACGCTGAGCATCGTTGAAATAAGCGGGCACTGTCACTACAGCATGGGTCACCTACAAATGAAACAAAGGCAATGAAAGATTTCAACAGATAATTTGTAATCCAAAACATAACGTGGTTCAACACCTAGTTTGGAGGATCTCATTAAAGTTAAAACATTTGCCAAGGAAAGAGGTGGCCCATAATCCTTAAACCATGAACATCAGAAACACTGATAAGACACAAAGCTGGAGTAATTCAGCAAGATAGGCAGCATCTCTGGAGAGAAGGAAAGATGACGTTTCGGGTAGAGACCCTTCTTCAGACTCAGAGATTGGGAGAGCAAGTCGAGTAGCGGCAAATGGTATACAGCATAGCAAAGTGTGCAGTCTTGGAATAAAGGCATGGACTATTTTCTAAATGGCGAGGACAGTCTTGGACCAGAGGGCACAACCTCAGAACAAATAGAGAGGGGAATTTTAGTGAGAGGATGCTGAATCTGTGGAACTCATTGCCACAGACATCTGGAGGCCGTCAATGGGTATTTAAGCAAATATATTAATGTAGAATTAGTGTAAATAGATGTCTGGTTGTTAGTGTGGTCTTGGGGGTCAATGGGCCTGTTCCACAACCTCTCTCCAACCCCTGAAATAAAGAATCTGCTTAATACAAAACAGTGATACAAGACTGCAATATTACAGCCACAAATAAATAATTTATTTATGGCTGTAATAATTTATTATTTATTTGTAAGAATTGAATTTCCCAATCACCAAATACACCAACCATCTATCCAAATGCCGTTTCAAGTAGAAAGTCTAGATCATATCAAGGAAAGGGGCACCAAAAGATTCATACCTTCTTGCCAAGATATGCCTCTGCTGTTTCTTTCATCTTGGTTAACACCATAGCAGATATTTCCTCTGGAGCAAAAGTCTTAACCTGGTCACTAATGTCAAGTTGAACATGAGGTTTGTTCTTCTTATCGATAATCTGAATGAAACATGCAAGTTAAAAGTTAATTTGATTTTAAATAGAAATTTATTTGACACTGGATACAGAAAACAAACAAGTGTCTAATACACACACACACACAGACTGCACTCTTAGTGACTGACTGGGGATGGTAATACACCATGTCTGTATACAGGAACCATGCATGATAGGCCTTAATTTATCTAAAGAGCCTGCAGTAATGCAAGGATCTCCAGGTGATGAAATTCTTCAACCCTATGAAGGGGAGGCAACACCTTTGACAACTCCCTCTGCACAGCCAAACTAAAAGCTGGAGACCTATAAAACACTAAGTTAAGCCAGCAGACATGTGATGGCCCACCAGTCAATTGATTACAACAGAATAAATAAAAGCATCAACTATATTCTGCCACAGAAATGTATTATTTCAATTGTCAATGTAAAATTATAACTTTAACAATAGAGATGCATTTTACCTTAAATGGGAGATACTTTAGGTCCTGCTGAACTGCTGGATCATTATATATGCGGCCAATAAGACGTTTGGCATCAAACACTGTATTCTCAGGATTTGAAGTCAGCTGGTTCTTTGCAGCATCACCGATCAAACGTTCTCCATCTTGGGTAAAGGCCACATAGGAGGGGGTAATTCTGTTACCCTGGTCATTTGCAATGATTTCCACTCTTCCATTTTTGTAGACACCCACACTATAAAAAAACATGAGATTATTCACCTTTCCATCAACTTACTGAACCTAGCAAAATTAGACAGACCTATAGATCTCAAACTTACCATGAGTATGTGGTACCAAGATCAATTCCAACCACTGTGCCAACATTTTCCCTCTTGTCTTCATCATCAGCAAAGACACAGCCAACAAGCAGCAGTAACAAACAATATCCTTTCATTCTGAGCGAATTTACTACTCTAATGTGGTGTGAAAAATCTAGAGGCAAAAAGAAACAGATCAGCAAATGTCTATAATTTTCCAAAAGCAATTGTTCTTAAACATACTTGGAATAAAACTTGAAACCAGAAGAGTTTGCCAATGATCTATTATATAGTTAAAACGAGTCTCTGGTTCATTCATTTACGACAATCTGATCTCAGTCTCGACATCATGGTGGAATCAGAAATGGGATAACTAGGTTTCAAAAGACAACCTGCTCAGCCTGCGAGCCGGAAAAGACAGCCTTTCAATCGCACAAGGGAGATTTAAAATTAACATCCATTATCTACACAGACCCATACATGCTAGTTGATCACGTCGTGACTGCAACGATTCGCCCATTGAGTGAGCGGGCATCAGTCAACCTCCAGCCTTGAACAAAAGCTCAATGGGGCTGCAGCGGCGCAGCGCTCCGGAAGCCATTTTATGAGCAGCCCCACGTTAGGCGCCACATGCGTTGTCGGGCTCCCCGCGCACTGGTGGGCCCACGCCGGGGGGCAAAGCCATCGACACCGTGGGCCTGGCCAATTCTCGGAGAATTCCCCAGCAAATGTAACGTTGGTTTGGGACTCGAGGGCACTGGTGGAAAGTCAGGCCGGTCAAGGACCGGGGGGAGTGAACGGAATCATCAATGAACCGGTGCCGACCTGCAGGTGTCCAGGTTACCCCTTGCTCCCCCGGGAGCCAGACCGCAAGGTGCCATCCAGGTGCCAAGGCATCCCCCTTATCCCCCCGGGTGCCGGGTGCCGGTACTCACCGCTGCCACTCACTCACTCACTCACTGAGTGCCTCGTCCCTCCGCCGCTTCACTGATGTGCCGGCCCGCGCC
The DNA here is from genome assembly GCA_035221665.1 of Okamejei kenojei. Lineage (NCBI taxonomy): Eukaryota > Metazoa > Chordata > Chondrichthyes > Rajiformes > Rajidae > Okamejei > Okamejei kenojei. Next base: position 7,792,870 of record CM069163.1, on the reverse strand, counting down.
CGCCTCGCCGCACTTTATATAGACCAGCCACTTCCTCGTCGTGGAGCGCTGCCATTGGCCGGCGGCGCCCGCGTTGGAGGCGGCTGATTGGGCGGCGGGCTGGCGCTGGCCACTCCGGCGGCTGACACGTACCGGCTCCGGACCGTCGCGTCACAGCCCGCCCCACGTCCCGCCCACTCCCTCCGCGCAGCCGCCCCCATTGGCCAGGCCACACGCCGCCGGCACGCTCACCTCCACCTCCCGCTCCCCATTGGATGGCCCCTCTGTCAATCAGTGCAGACGGCGCGGCAGTCCTCTCGCACGTCACCACGTTGATCGGAGGTTTCACGCGCCGTGCGTCATGCCTCCCGCCTCAACCCCATTCTGGAATTTGCACCTTTTGTGTGGTAAAAGCTTATCATTTTTCAATCAATAGTCAGCACTTGGAGTAGAGTGAGCAGGTTAAGGTTATACAATGTTAAATACTGATTTCTTCATGTATAAAAAGTAAATGAACAGTATAACTAACTAGTGGTCCCTGAGAGGCAGGGGGAATTAATAATGAGAAATAAATGGCAGAACGACTGAATAGACAAGATCCAGAAAATATCCCAATAATAAGAGGTTTTCAAGGGACTATATGAGGAACTTAAAGTAATCACTCGAATAAAGTATGGGCAAACAAATGGAGCTAAACACAAAATTCTGTAGTAACTCAGCGGGACAGGCAGCATCTCCAGAGAGAAAGAATGGGTGAGGGCCTGTCCCACTTGGTGATTGTGTTCGGCGACATATCAGGGCCGCCAAAAGATTTTGAACATTTCAAAAACCAGCGGCGACAGAAAAAATGTTGCGACACTTGCGGAAACACTGCCTCAATACGTCATCACACCGCGTCACCGCCTCATCACGCCGCAACTTTTTCGGTCACCTGATTGTCAGTCAATGATGCCGGCTGTCGCCGAAAAAATTGCCAAGTGGGGCAGGCTCTTGACATTTCGAGTCGAGACCCTTCTTCAGACGGACAGTCAGAGGAGAGGGAGAAACAGAGATTGGGAAGTGTAAGGTGTGAAAACGAGACATCAAAGGGGACGAAGCTCAAGGAAAATTGTTAGCTAGAGGAAGTTTACAACGAAGCATACAAAGATAACATTTTATCAGGCAGTCAGACTGGTCAGAGAAGTAGGATGGCTGTGGAGGAAGCCCAGGACAGAAAGGTCAGTGTGGAAATAACTAACCTCATCCACTGCATCCCGATGTGGCCTCTTTGACATCGGCAAGACCAAGCGTAAACTCGGTGATCACTTTGCTGAACACTTCCACCAAGGTCTACTGGATCTTCCGGTTGCTAACCATTTCCCCATTTCCATATGTGAGGGATAAAGTGATTAAACCCCATTAAAGTAAGGAGTTTTAAAGAGAATTCGAACTGAGAGGGGCTGGAGAGAGGATTCTGACACAGCTGTGTCTGAAGGTTGCCAGACCCATCCTTGAGTCCTTGAGTAAGAAGTAATAGCATTGTATAGCAGTAGAAGGGAGTGATGTAGAGAGATCCATATCAGTGGAAGGGAGTGATAGATGGGACCCTTGTCACTATAGCTTAGCTTTAGTACTGATATAGGAGAACTGAGAGGGTTCACTAGGAGGTGAGTAAAACTAGGGTAGGTCATGAGCAACTGAGCATGCTTAATAGAATAAATGAATATTACAACACACCCCTGGTCAAGAAATTGCTCATTACCATGAACATGTTTGAACATGCAATGTATGATATGGGAGGTGCGAGGGGATGTACGGTGGGATGTACCTACAGATTGTGCACCTCCGACCCTGATTGGAGAAGGGTCCGGAGGGGAGGTTGAATGTAAGATTCTGTGTATAAAGGGGGATGACTTCTTTGGCTTCGGGGTGTCTCGATTTGGAGAGGCACCCGGGTCTGCTGCAGATTCGAGAGGAATAAAGAACTCTTGCTTCCAAGATTTAGTCTTTGAGCATTAATTGTGAGCATAAAGCGTATCTCACAAATTGGGGGCTCATCCGGGATCGCCACTCCGGCTGCTTGGTGGAGGCAAAGAAGGAGGGGAAGGTGCACCCTGCTGATTTCAGCAGTCTCTGATCTCCTTGCTTGCCATCAGCAGTTTGAGCGAGTGATATTCGGTTGAAAAGACTCGGGAAGCAAGAGGGGGTGTAAGGTAAATACGTACGGGACGGTCGAGCGATTCTTGTGCACAGGACCCAGGTAAGAAAAGCGACTATTAAGTATTGCCTGGGCGACCGGGGTCTGTCGGACGGGAATAGTCCGACGAGACGATGGGAAACCGGAACGGGAAAAGTAAGGGTCCGGGGAACCTGGATGGGAAACCGGAACGGGAAAAGTAAGGGTCCGGGGAACCTGGATGAGGCTCATACTGATATGGAGCCTAACATTCCGCCCGATAGTCCGTTGGGGCGAATGTTGGATGGGGTGAAGGGAACACCCGGAGTAAGAGTAAGGAAACTATGATAAAGTTTTGTTACTTTGAGTGGCCAAAGGAGCCTATTCGAGGGAGCGCAGTGTGGTGGCTTTGGGTTCAAATGAGGACTGGGTGGGACAGGCGTTGGATGTTTTTGTGAATGAAAGACAAACGCCGAATCAAATAGAAAAGGAATATGCCCAGTGCTGGAAACCCAATTTAAAAAGGAGATGAAAAGTTTATTGGAAGACCCCTTGGGACCGGCTGAACAAATAGATCAGTTCCTAGGGCCAAAAATGTTTTTATGAAAAATATTGAGTTGTTTCAAACAATCTCATTGAAGTAAGAATGGAACTAATGTGATGTGTGTATAAAAACCAGTTTTGTATGAATGAGGAAGTTTGTATATGTGATAGGTTTGTTTGCTGTGGGCCACATGTTGTAAGGGTATGTGTGTGTGTTCCTTTAAGAAATTGTAAGCAATGGGGGAGGTTATTGTAAGGTAACGGACAACGCTTTGTATCATCGCAACTTAAAAAGGGAAGTTGGAAAATGTAGGTTGCTTGGCTTCTATAGCTTTCTTTTCAGTAAAGTTAATTTGGAAAATTGTTAGTCGTATGTATTTAAACTAGGAATTGGAATTTGGGAATTGTAGGGGGAATGGTTTGAACAAAATTAGAAATAAGTTAATTGCTGAACAACAAGCAGCTTTTATGGTTTGTTTAGATAAACATTCTGGTTGGAGAAGGGTAATAAATTAATGGGGCTCAGGGAAAAAAAAGGAGTTGGCAGACAAGGATGTCAATAAGGGGAAGTTTGTTTACTTCAGAAGAAAGACAGATGGTCAGACAGGCAGGAGGAGGGGTTACAGGCTCAAGCGGGAGCAGTAAAATACCTCAGGGGTAGAAGGGAAAGTGATGACATTACCCGAGGTAGAAGGGGTGGTGGTAAAATATGAGAATCGGGAAACTACGGAAGATTTAATCTTGATACCCCAGGCAGGGATAAATTTGATGGGGAGAGATTTACAAATCCAATTAGGAATGGGAACAGCCCCCGTAGGGGGACAGATAATTGTCCAATTGTATAAATTGACCACAGAGGACGAGGGAAGAATAGTCCCGCAGGTGTGGGCCAAGGAAGGAAACCGGGGAGGGCTGCAGATCCCACCCTTGAAAATAGCTCTAAAAAAAAAGAAAGTGAGGCAGTACGGGTAAGGCAATATCCAATTTCTATGGAAGGAAGGAGAGGACTTCAGCCAATTATAGAGAACTTACCGAAGGACGGTATATTGGAGAGCTGTATGTCCCCATATAACACCCCCGTACTTCCCCTAAGGAAGACCGACGGGACGTTCAGATTGGTCCAGGATCTCAGGGAATTAAATAAGGTAGTTAGAACGCGACACCCGGTAGTCCCGAACCTGTATACCATAATGGGACGGATACCCCCGAATCACAAGTGGTTCAGTGTAGTAGATTTAAAAGACGCTTTTTGGAGCTGTCCCCTGGCTGAAGAGAGCAGGGACCTTTTTGCGTTTGAATGGGAAAACCCAGAGACCCAAAGGAAACAGCAGTATCGGTGGACTGTGCTCCTTCAGGGATTTACGGAGTCCCCGAACCTGTTCGGACAAATATTAGAACAAATACTAGAGGACGTTCCGAGGACTGATGAGACACAGCTGTTGCAGTATGTGGACGATCTATTACTATCAGGGGAAGAAGAGGAGGCAGTTAGGGATGCAACAATAACCCTCCTGAACTTTCAGGGGGAAAAGGGGTTGAGAGTGTCTAAAAGTAAATTACAGTTTGTAGAACGAGAAGGTAAATTTCTAGGACACCCGATAAGCGATGGGAAAAGGAGAATAAACCCGGAAAGGATAGCGGGAATTACCGGACTGCCAGTGCCGAAGAATAAGAAGGAGATTAGGAAGTTTCTTGGACTGATTGGATATTGTAGATTATGGATAGATGATTATACCCGACAAGTTAGGTTTCTATATGATAAATTAGGTGAAGAAAACGACAAAGTAAAGTGGGAATCCGGGGACGAACACCAGTTTAGGAAACTAAAGAACAGTTTAATCACTGCCCCTGTACTGGCTCTCCCGTCTATTGACCAGCCATTCCACCTTTTTGTGAACGCAGAAAATGGAATTGCGCTGGGAGTACTAACCCAAGAGAAAGGAGGGAAGCGGCAGCCCGTCGCGTTCCTCTCCAAACTCTTGGATCCAGTATCGCGGGGATGGCCAGTATGTATTCAAGCGGTAGCAGCAACAGCAGTGTTAGTGGAAGAAAGTAGGAAATTGACATTTGAAGGAACCCTGGTAGTGTCCACTCCCCACACGGTCCAGACGATACTAACTCAGAAGTCCAGTCGGTGGTTGACGGATTCTAGAATCTTGAATTATGAGGTTATACTTATGGAAAAGAATGATTTGACCATAGTAACGGATAAAAACCTAAATCCCTCTCAGTTTTTGTACTCGGCAGGTGCTGAGCAGGGAGGGGAGTTACCAGAACATGATTGTAGTGAGATAATAGAACTTCAGACAAAGAGTAGGGAAGATTTAGAAGAACGACCGCTTGACACAGGGGAAAGATGGTTTATTGATGGTTCTTCCCGATGCATAGACGGAAAAAGGTATAGTGGGTATGCTATAATAACCGGAGAAGGGTTTGAAAAAGTGGAAGCAGGCGGTGTCTGGTTGTGTAGTGTGTCAAAGGGTGAATAAGAAGGTAATGAGAGCTGTCCCAGGGGGAGGACAACAATTGGCCATTAGACCCTTCCAGAGAATACAGGTAGACTTCACAGAATTACCAAAAGTACAGCAGTGGAAATATCTTCTGGTTATAGTGGATCACTTCACCAGGTGGGTAGAGGCATTTCCCACGATAAATGCCATTGCCCAGGCAGTCACTAAGATACTGCTGGAACAAATCATCCCACGATATGGAGAGATTGAATCCATAGATTCAGATCGAGGAACATATTTTGCTTCCAAGGTGCACCTATTAATTTGTCACGCTTGGGTATAAACTGGAAGCTGCATACTCCATGGCACCCCCAGAGTTCGGGGAGAGTGGAGCGGATGAATGCCACTCTAAAAATTCAGATAACTAAATTAATGGAGGAGACAGGGTTACCCTGGACTAAATGTCTACCAATTGCTTTATTGCGAATACGGACGGCACCACGAAAGGATATTGCGGTGTCTCCCTATGAAATGTTGTTTGGATTGCCTTATTTTGGGAAGGTGGAAGGCACACCAACCTTTGAGGGAGGTGATGTATTCTTGAGGAACTATTTACTGGCAGTGCCTCGTTCCCTTACAGAATTAAAAGCTAAAGGATTATTGGCTCAAAGCCCACCAGTCGACTTTCCAATACATGCTGTAAAGGCCGGCGACTGGGTACTGGTCAAGAATTGGAAGGAGGAGAAACTCCAGCCCAGGTGGACCGGACCGTACCTAGTATTACTGACAACCGAGACAGCAATACGAACAAAAGAAAAAGGGTGGACCCACGCGATCCGGGTTAAAGGACCCGTCGATCCACCCGTTCCTGATGAGGAGGAACATTGGATGGTGAAGCCAGGAAGCAAACCCCTAACAGTAATTTTTAAAAAAGCATTGAATGTATAACTGACAGTATGAAAGGAGCAGTCGTGGTATTGTTTGCTTTGTATGTAATTGTGGTAAAAGGTATTAATAATTGTGATAAATGTTATCATCCTATCCAATACAGAGGGCGGACAACCAGATCATTTATCTATCATTCCCATGTGAACAAAGTATGCCATGACCGGAAGACTAGAACCATTTGTAAAGAGGGGGGGAAAGGAGTATTTGATGGCAGGCAATAGGGGGTATATAGGGAAGGTTGGGCCCGTTACCTGCCCAAGGGGAGAGAGATGGGTTTGTGTACAGTTAGTTTTCCCTTCTCAGATCGTAAAATGGGCAATAGATAAGACGAAGGAGGAAGTAATAAAAGAGGTTACAGGAGTAGTAGTCACTAAGCATCCCCATCCCCCACCTACTCAGCCTCAAGTGCACCAGACACTGTACGAAGAGATAAAGAAGCAGATCGAGATCCCTGAAGGAGAAAAAACCTGTTTGTGGACTTGGCCCTCCGGATAGCTGGAATCCTGAATGTGACTAACTGTTGGGTCTGCGGAGGACCACTGATGAGTTCACGTTGGCCGTGGAGGGGATCCATTGTTGAAATATGGGACCTGATGGGGTGGAACCTGACAGTTGGACAAGACCGAGATCCCCAGGTATGGGTCCCTGACAGACACTCCGGTCGGGACTGAGTGTATCGCTAGGCCCTGGGCAAAGGATGCCATCCTAGTAGGCAGCAGCCCCTGCCAGCGCATCGTCACCCAGTGGCCACATCAGTCCCGAGTGTGGTGGCCAGAGGAGCCTAAATGGTATCTAACTAAGAAATATGGGAAAAACTGCGGGGGCGCTGGAAATGCTGGCAAAGCAGCAGACGCAGATGAGAGCAGCGATATACCAGAACAGGTTAGCCCTAGATTACCTCCTGGCAGAAGAAGGAGGGGTATGCGGGAAATTCAACCTCTCTAATTGCTGTTTGAACATCGATGATAATGGACAGGCAGTGATGGACATATCAGAAGGGATCCGTAAGTTGGCACATGTTCCAATACAAAAGTGGAATTCGATTATGGGAACCCAATGGTGGGATTCCATCCTCGGAGGAACATGGTGGAGAACGGTGGGACTCGTGTTTCTATGTGCAGTGGCTGGACTGATCTTTATCCCCTGTTGCATCCCTTGTTTTAGGGAACTTATTACCAGAAGTATAAGTCAGATGCAGGCTGTAGTCATGCCTATGGGAGAGAAAGGGGAAATACAGAAAATAATGATAATGCGGCCAGGGGAGGTTTATGATTTGCAGGAAGAGAAGGTTAGGACAATGTTACGTCAGTTCGAGTTGAGGGAACTTAAAATGAGGGTTTAATCAGTGTATGCGTAGCAAAAGAAAAAGGGAGGATTGTGAGGGATAAAGTGATTAAACCACATTAAAGTAAGGAGTTTTAAAGAGAATTCGAACTGAGAGGGGCTGGAGAGAGGATTCTGACACAGCTATGTCTGAAGGTTGCCAGACCCATCCTTGAGTCCTTGAGTAAGAAGTAATAGCATTGTATAGCAGTAGAAGGGAGTGATGTAGAGAGATCCATATCAGTGGAAGGGAGTGATAGATGGGACCCTTGTCACTATAGCTTAGCTTTAGTACTGATATAGGAGAACTGAGAGGGTTCACTAGGAGGTGAGTAAAACTAGGGTAGGTCATGAGCAACTGAACATGCTTAATAGAATAAATGAATATTACAACACACCCCTGGTCAAGAAATTGCTCATTACCATGAACATGTTTGAACATGCAATGTATGATATGGGAGGTGCGAGGGGATGTACGATGGGATGTACCTACAGTTGTGCACCTCCGACCCTGATTGGAGAAGGGTCCGGAGGGGAGGTTGAATGTAACATTCTGTGTATAAAGGGGGATGACTTCTTTGGCTTCGGGGTGTCTCGATTTGGAGAGGCACCCGGGTCTGCTGCAGATTCGAGAGGAATAAAGAACTCTTGCTTCCAAGATTTAGTCTTTGAGCATTAATTGTGTGCACAAAGCGTATCTCACACATATGTTCGGCAACTGTGGCAGGGCTTGAATGCAATCACCTCCTATAAGGCGAAATCAAGAGGCAGCTCAATTGTCAGCGAAGCATCACTCCCTGACGAGCTCAATGCGTTTTACGCACGCTTTGATAGGGAGAACACTTCCCGCGCACCCATTCGCCGTGATGGTATTTCAGTCACAGTCACAGAAGCCGACGTCAGAAGATCCTTCAGGGGGGTGAACCCTCGGAAAGCGTCTGGACCTGATGGTATACCCGGCCGTGTTCTACAAACCTGTGCGGACCAACTGGCTGGAGTTTTTACGGACATTTTCAAATTCTCTCTTCTGAGGTCTGAGGTTCCTACCTGCTTTAAAAGGGCATCAATAGAAAAGGGCATCACCCAAGAAGAGGAAGGTGACATGCCTCAATGACTATTGACCAGTGGCACTAACGCCTGTGGTGATGAAGTGCCTTGAGAGGTTGATTATGGCGCATATCAACTCCTTCCTCGACAAGAACATACACCCACTACAGTTCACTTACCGCCACAACAGATCAACGGTGGATGCAATCTCACTGGCTCTCCATTCCGTCCTGGACCACTTGGACAACAGAAACTCATGTCAGGCTGTTATTCATTGACTACAGCTCAGCGTTTAACACCATCATCCCCTCCAAGCTGGTTACCAAGCTCTCAGATCTGGGTCTCTGCGCATCCCTCTGCAAATGGATCCTCGGCTTCCTCATCCACAGACCACAGTCTGTCTATATTGGTGGAAATGTGTGACCCTCGATAACAGTCAGCACGGGAGCACCTCAAGGCTGCGTGTTCTGCCCCTTGCTGTATTCACTCTATACTCATGACTGTAGCTGGACATAGTGCGAACTCCATCATCAAGTTCGCCAACGATACCACTGTTGTGGGACGAATCACTGATGGTGACGAGTCAGAGTATAGAAGTGAGATCGACCAAATGGTGCCAGCACAATAATCTGACTCTTAACACCAGCAAAACCAAGGAACTGATTGTGGACTTCGGAAGGGGTAGGCTAGGGACCCACAATCCAGTTTATATCAACAGGACGATGGTGGAAAGGGTCAAGAAATTCAAATTCCTGGGTGTGCATATTTCTGAAGATCTTTCCTGGTCCCAACACACCGATGCAATTATAAAGAAAGCACATCAACGCCTCTACTTCCTAAGAAGATTACGGAGAGTCGGTATGTCATAGAGGACTCTCTCGAACTTGTACAGGTGCACAGCAGAGAGCATACTGACTGGTTGCATCGTGGCTTGGCTTGGCAACTTGAGCGTCCAGGAGCGGAAAACAATGCAGAAAGTTGTGACCACTGCCCAGTCCATCATCGGCTCTGACCTCCTCACCATCAAAGGGATCTATCGCATTCGCTGCCTCAAAAAAGCTGCCAACATTATCAAGGACCCACACCATCCTGGCCACACACTTATCTCTCCGCTGCCATCAGGTAGAAGGTACCTGAAATCTGGTACATCCAGGTTCAGGAACAGCTCCTTCTCCACAGCCATCAGGCTATTAAACTCGCCATCAAACAAACTCTGAACTGTAACAGCCTATTGCACTTTATCTGTTTATTTATGTGTCTATACATATGGTCTATGCTATGTAGACTCACTGAACTGTTCTGTATTTATGCTTACAATATTCTGTTGAGCTGCAGCAAGCAAGAATTTCTTTGTCCTATCTTGGACACATGACAATAAACTCTCTTGACTTGATTTGACCTTTCTGTTGTCGCCCTCGTCCATTGCCAAAATGAGAACACATACAAATTGGAGGGACAGCACCACGTACTGTATTGTGTTTGGGTAACTTATGACCCAAATGTATGAACATTGAGTTCTTCAATTTCAGGTAACTTCTACAAACACCTCCTCTTTCTCTCCCCGCAAAATCACCCCCCCCTTCCCTTACTTTTTGCCCCCGACTCCCATCTCTGAACGATGGATAACCTTGCACTGGTTTCTTCACCCCCTCCCCCCCGCCAAAAGTCCTTCAATATTTCAAATATCAAATTAAATTCTTGTACATATCCTCGGGATGTGCCATTTCTTTTCCCAGTGGTTTTTCTAGTCTACCTTGATACTTACACAACCTTAATTAAGAACAGATGAAATAGAAGCAAGTGTAGGCCATTTACACTTTGGGCTCATCTGTCACAGGATAAGGCAAGATCATTGCTGATATGCTTCAAACACCACTTTCTTAATCTAAAGTGATGGAATAACTCAGCAGGTCAGGCAGCATCTCTAGAGAATATGGATAACTGATGTTTTGGGTCGTGACATTGCTTTAGACTTTCTTACTCCAACGGCCATGTTTGGCCAGGCCGACCCTGCAACGCCGCCAGGTCGACGGGCCGTCATGGTCAGGTCACGAACAGTGCCAACAAACGCTCGTCATATGTTAACCTATTCATTCCTGGGATTATTCTTGTAAACCTCCTCTGGACCCTCTCCAGAGCTAGCACATCCTCAGAAATGGTGCCCAAAATTGCTCACAATATTCCAAATGTGGCCTTACAAAGCCTTAACATTATATCCCTGTTTTTGTATACAGCCCTCTTGAAATAAATGCTAGCATTGAATTTGCATTCTTTATTACCTATTCAACTTGCAGATTAACTTTTTGGGAATCCTGCATCAGGACTCCCAAGTCCCTTTGCACCTCTGATTTCTGCATTCTCACCCCATTTAGAAAATAGTCTATGCCTTTATTCCTGCTACCAAAATGCATGACTCCACACTGTTACTCTATATTGCATCTGTCACTTTTCTGCCCACTCTCCCAACCCGCCCAAGACCTTCTGCAAAGTCCCTGCTTTCTCTACACTACCTGCCCTTCCACCTATTTTTGCATCATCCGCAAATTTTGCCACAAAGCCTTCAATCCCCTCGTTCAAATCATGAATATACAACGTGAAGAGCAGCGGCCCCAGCACCGACCACAGCGGAACTCTGCTAGTCACTGGCAGCCAACCAGAAAAAGCCCTTTTATTGCCACTCTTTGTTGTTCCATCTAGCCAACCTGCTGTCCATGCTCTCCCCCTGTACATCGGGGACCTGGGGTGGAGGGTAATGCACCGAGGCGTCCCCTGCAACCTGTTTCTCTCACGGTTCACAGACTCACCAGCCACCTGCCATTTTTGCGGGCTGGATATGTCTTTGTACCACGTGTATATGGAGTGTGTGAGGCTGCAGCCTCTGTTCCACTATCTAAAGGGCTGCTCCTTGCCCTCTGGCTGCATTTCTCACCCATCATCCTCATATTTGTTTGGACACCCTGTGCGTAGGGGAGAGGGTAGGGCCGAAGATGGCCTGGTTGGGTTGCTCCTGGGCCTGGCCAAGCTGGCCATCCGCGAGTCACTGCATCAGGCGGAAGAGGGCTCTGCCCGTGCTGGCTGCCTGCCCCTTTTCCTGGGTTACGTCTGCGACCCGGTGGTGTTAGAGAGGGACTACGCGCTGTCCACGGGCACCCTGGGGGATTTCCGGGACAGCTGGGCACCTCGCGAGGTTGAATGCATCCTGGACAAGGATTGTAACATAGCTGTACAGTAATTTATTTGGTATATTTGTTTGTTGTGTATTATGGTTGTGGGTTCTGGTTTGTTTTATTGTACAGTAAATATTATTTTTAATAATTGAATACATTTTTTGATTAAACCCCCCCCACCCCCCAAAAAAACCTGCTATCCATGCTAGTATCTGCTCTTTGATACCATGGGCTCTCATCTTCCTAAGCAATGTAACGCGTGGCACCTTATCAAAGGCTTTCTATATAAATCTAAGTAAACAACATCTACTGACTCTCCTTTGGCCTGCTATTTACATCTTCACAGAATTCCAGCAAATTTGTCAAGCAAGACCTCCCCTTCACAAACCAATGCTGACTTTGGCCTATTTATCGTGAGGTTCTAAGTATTCCATAACCTCATCCTTTACAATAGACTCCAAAATCATACCAACCACCGAAGTCAGCTTAACCACTAGTTCCCACTATTCTGCCTTGTTCCCTTTTTGTACAGCGGGGTAATATTGGCAATTTTCCAATCATCTGGGACCACTCTGGACTCAAGTGATTCCTGAAATATCACTGTCAATGCCTCCACAATCTCTAAGGCCACCTCTTTCAGAATGCTAGGGTGCAGTCCGTCCGGCCCTGGTGACCTATCCACATTCAGCCCTTTCAGCTTCCCATGCACCTTCTCCTTATTAATGTGATAAATAAAATACCGTAGTACCTCTTTTGATTCATTTAAATCCATCAATCTCAATTGATGATTGATCCTCCATAGCCCAAAGTGAGCAATTCAAATCAGTCAATACCCTTTGAACAAGAAGATTACTCTTCACATCAGTTTCCCTATATCTGAGTGTCACTCTTAGTTCTGGACTCCTAGCCAGAGGAAATACCCTCTCTGCATCTAACCAGCCAATCACTCTAGAAATTGAGCAACATTGAGAACATCGAAAGGCACTATTTTGGGTTGGAAAGGGGGGGGGGGATTGGAAGAGTGTTGGGGATGGGACAAAGCATGCCAAGTGACAAGGGTTGATAGGTAGATGGGTGGATAAAGTCCAGAGATAAAAATTAGACAAAAGGCTGTGAGAATATGCAGATAACACGAAAATAGGTGATATTTTAAACAGTGAAGATGGTTATCAGTAACTGCAATTGGCAAGTGGGCCCAGGAATATCAAATGGAGTTTAATTCAGATACATGTTCCATTTTGAGAAGTCAAACTGGGACAGGACCTTCACAGTGAACGGTAGTGCACTGGGGAGCAGTGTAGATCAGAGGGACTGTGGAGTACTAGTGCCTGGTTCCTGAAAGTGGTATTTAAGGTAGATAAGTTAGCGAAGAAGGCTTTTGCCACTCTGACATTCATCAGTCATGAAATTGAGTATAAAGTCGGGATGTTATATATTGTATTGTAATTAATAGCCAAGTATGTAAAAACAAGGAATTTGCTTTGCCATATAGTCATACCAAAAAAGCCACAAGACACACAACTACATGAAAATTAACATTGAAAAGGGATAGACAGAGTTGACGTGGATAAGCTTTTCCCATTGAGGGTAGGGAAGATTCAAACAAGAGGGCATGACATGAGAATTAAGGGACAGAAGTTTAGGGGTAACGTGAGGGGAAACTTCTTTACTCAGAGGGTGGTGGCTGTGTAGAATGAGCTTCCAGCAGAAGTGGTGGAGGCAGGATCGATTTTAACATTTATAAGTAAAGTGGATAGGTATATGGACGTGAAGGGAATGGAGGGGTATGATCTGAGTGCAGGTAGATGGGACTAGGGGAAAACAAATGGTCGGCACGGACTGGAAGGGCCGAGAGGGCCTGTTTCCGTGCTGTAATTGTATATATGGTTATATGGTTATAACATGAACATCAACCACAGCGTACTTTGACGGAAGGCAATAACGTATTATCGTCTTCCCTCCTTTTCTCCCGTGGTCGGGGCAGTGGAACCATCCGCAGTCGGGGCAATCAGCTCCCGCAGCCGCGGAGGTCGAAGCTCCCAAAGCTCCGCGAGTCGATCCCCATCAAAGGGATCGCCAGCAGTTTGATCGCAGTGTGGACGGAGATGCGATACTGAAAAGTCACATCTCTGTCGAGGAAAGAGATTTAAAGTTTCCCCCACCCCCCACATAAAGTAAAGATACACTAAAACATACGTTTAACAACAGACAAAAAACAACAAAAGAAGAAAAGGATAAGACAGACCGTTGGCGAGACTGCCATCACACGGCACCACCTGGTGTACATTTGTACAAGATATTGGTAAGGCCACACTTAGAATATTGTGTTCAGTTTTAGTCATCCTGCTAAAGGAAAAATGCTATTAAGCTGGAACGATTGTAGGGAAGATTCATCAGGTTGTTTCCAGGAACTGAGGGCCTTATCCACAGGGAGAGGGTTGCATTGGCTTATAAAATCCTGAGGGACACAGATAAGGTGGATAGCCACAGTCTTTTCCCTCTCATTAGAGCTTAGGTTTAAAATGAGGGGAGAAATATTTTAAAAGGGGTTGAAGGGGAACCTTTTCAGACAGAGTGTGGCATATGAGGAATGAGCTGCCAGAGGAAGTGGTAGAGGCAAGGACAATTGCGAGTTTTAAAGGTCACTTGGAGTGGTACATCAATAGGAAAGGTTAAGAGTCAAGAGTGTTTTATTGTCATTTGTCCCAGGCAGAACAATGAAATACTTACTTGTTTGGAGAGTTAGGCGCAGTCAAGTAGGACTAGCTCGGTTTAGCAACAGAATGGACCAGTTGGGCTGAAGGGCCTGTTTCCTTATCGCATAGCTCTGCGGTGACTCTACAGCTTTGCTGATAATAAATAAAATACCGTTGTACCTCTTTTGATTCATTTAAATCCACAACTCACCCACAGCCTCTAACTGCGCAGACGCGGCTCATTTCCCCTCATCCCCTGCACTCGCCCCCCTTCCTCTTCATGTGTGGGAGGGGAGGACGGGTGTGGGGGTGTGTGGGGGGGGGGGGTGAGTGTGGTGCAGGGGGAGGGTGGAGGGAGGGAGGGTGTGGGGTGAGGGAGGGAGGGTGTGGGGGAAGGTGTGTGGGGGGGTAGGGGGTTGGGGAGGGCGGTGTGGGGAGGAGGGTGTAGGGGGAGGGAGGGTGGTCACAGCAGATGCAGCTCGCACTCTGCTCACCCTGCAACTTCAGATTTCGGCCTCAAGCACAGCTCCCGGTCCCGGTCCCGGTCCCACTCGACATCACTCAGAGGCTCTCTGCCCGCACGCTGCTCACGGATTCAGCCCCGCCACCGGGGATTTTATTCTCCGCGGGTGTTGGAAGGGGCGTTACCTTCATGGTGACTGCCAGACGAGAAGACCAATCTGCTGATCTCACGATGTTTTAAACCTTCATAACTTTCCTGATATTTCACCTATAGGGACAAAACGTGATGCGATATAAGTTACAGTTTTTGCCCAAATTTTAAAAAACCGCAAACCGGAGGTGGCCTAGATGAGCGTTTTAATAATAGTGTAGATATAGAATAGAATCGAATAGAATAGATGCTTTTGGTCTCAATGTGATCAGTTCTTGGACATACCACTAGATGGTATAGTCTCCAGCAATGTGGGTTCAACTTGGAATTAAAACTTGCTAAAGCAATGCCATCTGCAATATTTTTTTCATAGAAGACTAAAGAGCAAGTCGGAAAACAGTGGTGAAATTGGTGTCTTTTCACTGTGGAGAAACATGTGGAATTAGGATTGAAGAGAGACACAGTATTCTCTTGGAAATTGAAGCAAAAACAACTGAGATTAAATTGAAATATTTTACCAAAGGGGAAAGTGAAAAACAGGGTTTTGAATAATGAAAATGAATCAATGCTAAAGAATGGGAAAAGGGGAGCAAAAGGTTAAATAACAAAAGTCAAACAAAATTGAATAAAGGGGCGTGGGTGACAATAGTCAAAACATGAGTAAAGATAAGATTGAATAGGAGTTAGAATGTTGTCTGCTGTTGCATGAAACTTGTTTCGACAAGACGGATGGCAGCAGCATGTTTCATTAACAGATGGTACTGTTTTCACCTCTGAAATGGGAGGTGGTGCTTGAGCACAACATCAAGACACACCTAAGATAGACACAAAATGCTGGAGTAACTCAGCAGATCAGGCAGCATCTCTGGAGAAATGGAATAGGTGACATTTCGTTGACTCACCTTTCAGTGCAGTCGTGGTGGAGTGATGCGCTGTTGGAGATGTCGTCTTCAGCTGAAAACAGCAGGTGTTGACCTTCTCCAGTGGATGATTTGTAATAGGTGCTATATTAAAAAAGACCAGGTTAATGGTACCTGTTTTCTCAATAATTATCCAGTTTCTGATCAACGAAATAAAACTCAGACTAAATCCAGAACCTTATAGAAACTAATAAAATTATAAAAGGACTGGACAAGCTAAATGCAGGAAAAAATGTGCCCAATGTTGTGGGAGTTCAGAACCAGGGGCCAGAGTCTAAGAATAAATGGGAGGTCATTTAAAACTGAGATGAGAAAAAACGTTTTCACCCAGAGAATTGTGAATTTGTGGAATTCTCTGCCACAGAAGGCAGTAGAGGCCAATTCACTGATTACATTTAAAAGAGAGTTAGATAGAGCTTGAGTGGATAGCGGAATCAAGGGATATGGCCTTGACACGGGTTACTGATTGTAGATGATCAGCCATGATCACAATGAATGTCGGTGCTGGCTCGAAGGGCCAAATGGCCTCCTGCACCTATTTTCTATGTTTCTAATTGTAGGTTATTTTCATACAGTGGTTTGTGAAGCCTTGTTAATTTGTTATCACATCCTCTTTCCTTTGAATGACATCCCACCCTGGTCGCTCTCCATGACTTCCCCCTCCCTCAACCTTCCCTCCCCCCCGTTTCTGATCCCCTTCCGCCACTGGTTGGTGCCAAACGATGGCAGCCTCGCCAACAGTCTGTCACATCTTTTTCTTCTTTTGTTGTTTTTAGTCTGTTGTTAAACGTATGTTTTAGTATAGCTTTAGTTTTGTATTATGTAGGGGGTGGGGGAAACTGTGGAGAGACATGTGGAATTGGGATTGAAGAGAGACACAGTATTCTCTTGGAAATTGAAGCAAAAACAACTGAGATTAAATTGAAATATTTTACCAAAGGGGAAAGTGAAAAACAGGTTTTTGGATAATGGAAATGCAGAGATGCGACTTTTTCCGTATCATATCTCCGTCCGCACTGCGATCTAACATCATGAAGCTGGCTATCCGTTTGCTGGGAATTGACTTCGGGAGCTCCAACTGCAGGAGCCTGTGGACTTAAGATTGTGGAGCTTGCGATCCCTTTATCAGGGATCTTCGGGAGCTTCAACAGAGGGAGACTGCAGACTTCACATCGTGGAGCTCGCGGTTCCATGGTTAGTGATCAACTTCGGGAGCTCCAACCGCAGGTGCTTCGATCGCCCCGACTGTGGATGGTTCGAATGGCCCCGACTGTGGGAGAAAAGGAGGGAAGAAGATAATACGTTATTGCCTTCCATCACAGTGCACTGTGGTGGATGTTTATGTTAATTTTTATGTAGTTGTGTGTCTTGTTGCTTTTCTGGTACGATTGTATGGCAAATCTAATTCTTTATATGTTTTTACATACTTGGCTAATAAATTAATTTCAATTACAATAACTTCCATCCTCAAACTTTTCTCTCTCTTAGAACATTCCCTCCCAACTCCTTCCCCTTCTCACACCTCCATCCCCTCTAGATTCCCTCGTTCTCCCCCCCTCCTGTCCAAGTTTATCACCATTCTGCACCTTTGGGATGTGGGGAGAAGGCAGGAACGGGCACTGATTGTGGATGATCAGCCATGATCACATTGAATGGCGGTGCTGGCTCGAAGGGCCGAATGGCCTACTCCTGCACCTGTTGTCTATTTTGGCTCCTGTTTCTCTCCAAGTGTGATACCACCCATCCATCAACCATGGCCTCTTCCCCATTCAAAGTTCCCAGGGAAGTGAATGATAGGAATGAGCTGAGTCTGTGTGGATGTAGGATAGGGAAATCTTGCTTGGCTTTCTTTGTATCTCGATTAGGAGGTAGGGGAAACATTTAGCTTTTCAGAAGGTTTTGATGAGGACCGCACAATATGTTGTTTTATAAATTGGGGTAATGTAGTGGCATAGATTGAGAATTGGTTAGCAAACAGAGGGCAAAAAGTGGGAATGAATGGTTTGGTTGTAACACATGGAGTATTACAGGGATTGGTGCTTGGTTATTGAGGGAGAGTGGTGTGGGGCAGGTTAATCGAGAGTCTTTGTCTTGTGAATATTCAGTGTGAGGCCTCTTACATGGTTCAGTGAAAGTATTGGCAATGGCAAGGGATCCCGATTCTGATCTGTGCCATTGTAAGGGTCAACTGCACACTCCACATCAATTACCGCTGTTTGGATGACCCTGGTCCTAGTGAACTGTCTGACCTGCTTTACATTACTTCTGAAGGTTAGCTCCACCTCAGCAGGATGTTTTTTCGAGATGAAGAGCAACAAGAAAGATTGAGAAAAGTGTTGGGGCTATGATGCAGTCTTGTTTGACACTGATCTTCACACAGGCTGGTTTTGATGGAGACCCATCGATTAATATTGTGGCTTACATGTCATATGGAGCAAGCATAAGATAGAAATAAATTTCTGTTTGAATATTAGTCCAGAACTGTCACCACGAGTTACAAATTAACTGAGATAGTGCTGTTCCAAGTCTGCAAATATTGACTGAGTCGTTGAAAGGAAAGTTACCATCGAGGGGATCTATCGCAGTTGCTGCCTCAAAAAGGCAGCCAGCATCATCAAGGACCCACACCATCCTGGCCAAACACTCATCTCTCCCCTGCCATCGGGTAGAAGTTACAGGAGCCTGAAATCTGCAACATCCAGATTCAGGAACAGCTTCTTCCCCACAGCCATCAGACAATTAAACACAACTTCAAACAAACGATGAACTATAACAGCCTATTACACTTTATCTGTTTACTGATGTGTGTATATATATTTTCTATGGTTATATGGGCACACTGATCTGATCTGTATTTATGACTACAATATCCTGTTGTGCTGCAGCAAAGCAATAATTTAATTGTCCTATCTGGGACACATGACAATAAACTCTTGACTATTGAGTCTACTTTATAAGCTTGTACCACAGTAATTTCAATATGTGATAAAATACAAATTCTGCCTCTGAAGTAATACAAATACTAATATAATCGTGAGATATACCATTGGATCTCCCGTGACTATGCTCAAAATTAATAGGAGGAATTGCATTTTTATCAGATCATTGATAATAAGTTCATAAGAGCAGAATTAGGCTATTCAGCCATTGAGTCCACTCCATTATTCAATATTATGGCTGACCTACCTTTCCCTCTCAACCCCATTCTCCTGCCACAGGCACCTGGCAATAAATTCCACAGATTCACCACCCTCTGGCTGAAGAAATTCCTCCTCATCTCCTTTCTAAAAGGTACATCCTCTCATTCTGTGGCCTCTGGTCCTAGACTCTTCCCTGTGTGGAAACATCCTCTCCACGTCAACTCTATCCAGGCCTTTCATTATTTAGTAAGTTTCATTGCGGTCCTCCCTCATCATTCTAAACTCCAGCGAGTACAGGCACAGAGCAGTCAAAGGCTCATCATATGTTAACCCAATCATCTCCAGGATCATTCTTGTAAACCTCTTCTGGACCCTTTCCAATGCCAGCATACCCCTCCTCAGATATGGGGCTCAAAACTACTCCAAATGTGGTCTGACCAGCGCCTTATAAAGCCTCAGCATTCCATTCCTGCTTTTATATTCTGGTCCCCTCAAAATAAATGCTAACATTGCATATACCTTCCTTACTGATGATTCATCTTGCAAGTTAACCTTTTGGGAATCCTGCACCAGCACTCCAAACTCCCTTTGCACTTCCGATTTCGGAATCCTCTCCCCATTTGGAAAATAATCTACGCCTTTATTCCTTATACCAAAGTGCATGACCGCACGCTTTGCTACACTGTATTCCATCTGCCAGTTCTTTGCCCACTCTCCCATCATATATATATTATACAATGCACAAATGGGGTCAAGGAAAGAGTGTTCATGTCGCGGCCCTGTTTCTACCAATCTTTCCACCACCACGCACAAGAAGCGCAAGACAGACACCATTGTACGCAGATGACGAGAAGTGTGTTCAGCTCTGGCTGAACAACTTCTAATCTTGTGTGTGGATTCGATAAGAAGAAGAAGAATGCACAGATTTTTAACCTGTTGCTTGAGGAAATGTACAAGTATTCCTTGATTTGCAAACATTCAATGTATTAATTTTAAACAAAACATTTTTCAGGTAAACCTTCTTTAGTTAATCAAATTATCCTTGACCCACAAGGCTTAATTGCATTAAATGAATATTGGTATATTGGAGCCTCACTTACCTGACTTCATATGTTCATTTTCCCAACTTCTTGAATGGACAAAATAAAGTTATCATCATCTGAACTAAGTTTCATTGGGAGAAATATTTATCTTCCTTGACCATTTTTTTACCATTCACTAATTGGTTCTCTGGCAAGTCAGTGCACTGTTTTTCTGTCTTTTAAGGTTTGCAGTTGACTGGTTTCCCTCCATGAGGCTTCCAAGTGCATCTTTGTTTACTGAGTCAAACAGAATCTATGCTTTATAACCCAGGAGATGTAATCTGATTATCCCTTGTCAAACTGATAAAGGAATGATAAATTAGAAAGAAATGGAGCTAGTAACAAAGTGATTTGGAATTTAGCTTTCCAGCCTGTATTTTATGAAAGGGATAATGTATAAACTGAATTTATACGTACTGTAGTTTTTTTGAGAACTGTGACAGACAAAGATGTCATTTAACGGGGGCCACTCCTTAGGGAAAACCAAACAAAGTAACTTCAGTTGTCATGGGCTCACTCCATACCCAGAAAAACTGTGAGGTCAAATAAAGTATTTTTTGTTTTTGTTAAGATGTTCTAATGTCATTAAATTTTCATCCCTCCAGCCCCAGTTTTTGGAGACAGTTGGTGACTGGCAGAGTCCAAATGGAATATCAGCCTCTCTCCAAAAGCCGTAAATATATCTTTAACGTGACCAACAAATGCTTATAGTAATTAAAATCATTTAAAAATCACCTTGATTTGATGGAATCCTTATTTGTATTCAAAAGTTGTGGTTGGTATCTACTTGCTTTACATGTTCTATCCACCAGAGGACTCTTTGAGGTCTACTTTACATTTGAAATTCAAATTCCTCACTAATATCCCTGCATGAAGCAACATTATTTAATTTCAGGCTAATGATATTTAGATTACAAAATGGAAAATTAAACAAAATTCAAGAAAAATTGCATTACTCAATTTATTCTGGTCTACATGAATTTCCAAAAATCAAGTAATGCATTCCCAATGTAGAAACAAGGTCTCTTCACTGTGGATGCTGGTTTCCAAAAAAGGCTAAAGTGCTGGAGTAACTCAGAGGGTCAGGCAGCATCTCTGGAGAACATGGATAAGTAATGTTTTGGGTCGGGACCCTTCTTCAGACTGACACTGATATATGTATAGCTGTCCAGGGTCCTAATTCCTAATTACATTCCTACTGTTTGGCAAGGTTGATAGGATCTTGATTAGTAAGGGCATCAAGGGTTACGGGGCGAAGGCAGGAGAATGGTGTTGAGAGGGAAAAATAGATCACCTATGATTGAATGGCAGAGCAGACTTAATTGGCCAAATGGCCTATGTCTGTTCATATGTTTTATTATTATTCATCATGGTTCCATGCATTTGACGAGGCTGGCATGCCCTACAATCAGTCTCAATGTTGGGGCGATAGGAAGGTGAAATCAGAAAATATGGACTATAACCTTTGGAAGATTAATATGAATGGTAAACCTAAACATTATACCTCCCATAGTGAACAGTCTGCAGATTGTTTAGGCCACGTGTTTTCTCAATGTTTGATTGAAAGATACAGCATGGAAAAAGGCCCTCAGCCCACCGAGCCCACGCTGACCATTGATAACATAGTTCTATGTTATCCCACTTTCTCATCCACTCCCTACACACTTGAGGCAAGTTACAGAGGCAAATTAACTTACAAAGCCGTAAATACATGTCTTTGGGATGTAGGAGGGAACCAGAGCATGTAGAGGACACCCACAAGGTCACAGAAAGAATGTGCAAACACACAGGAACTGAGGTCAGGATCAAACTGCTGTCTCTGGCGCTGTGAGGCAGCAGCTCTATCAGCTGTGCCAATGTGCCGGCAAGTATTTCTGCCAAGTGCTAATGATGGCCGTGGTGAAAGTAGTACTGTCTCTGAATGGCCACTCTACCAACCATCCACCACAATTCATTAATCGTAAGGCTCTACAAAAGAAGAGGATATTTTTAAAAAAATTGCAAGGGCAACAGGAAAATTGGGAATACTGCAAATTTGCAAGCAAGTCAGAAAAGATGCTTTCAGAAAAGATGATAAAATCTTTGACTATTAATTGTGTTGACCAAGTGATAAATTTTGGGCAGCAGCCAATCATTTTACCAAGGAAAGTACAGTTGATTGAACTACGGAAGCATATTGTGCAACCTAGTGGCCAGAGAATGCAGCAACATACATTTGAATCCTAAAGCAAAACTTGAAGGAATAACCCATACAAGATTTTGGAGTAGAACATAGACCTGTACAGCACAGAAACAGACCCTTTGGGCCACAATGTCTATGCTGAACATGTTGCCAAGATAAACTGATCTAAACCACCCGCATGTGATCCATATCCCTCCATTCCCTTCATATCCATGTGCCTATCCAAAAGCCACTTAAACGCCACTATCATAACTGCCTCCTGGCAGTAAGTTCCACCACTCACTGTGTAAAAAACGTTCCCCACATATTATCTTTAAACTTTGCCTCTCTAACCTTAAAGCTATGCCCTCTCGTTTTTTACGTTTTAGGTTCTGATTATCTATGCCTACAATTTAACATATTTCCTCCCTTTAACGCCTACCTGCATGAAAGATAACAAATAATTTTGTTTCAATGCACATTTCCTGCCTGTGTCTTGCTACTTTCACAGCTTTTGTATGATCATTTCTTCAAATATAAATTCCCCTATCATTATCGTGTACACTGTACAGACTTGTTGCTGCATATTCTGGCCACTAGGTTGCATAATCCTCTCGACATGCTAAATTTGTTTGCTCAACCTTGCTTTTCTTGGGAAGTGAATGGCTGAGGGCATTGGCTCTTACACACAGAACCAAGGGAGAACCACGCACCCGCTTGTGCTCAGTTGGCTGATTTTGCCTTGGGTGGGGTGGAATCTGTAGAGTGGTGACCTGTTTTCTCTATTTAGTGGTCGCAGAAGGAAAAACGCGACAGAGTCTGTTCCCGAGTCTTTATTGTCGACAATGCTGCTTTCCAGTTGAGTATACTTTAGTTTGGAGACACCCACCGAGTCTACATAGACCAGCGATCCCTGCACTAACACTATCCTACACACACAAGGGACAATTTACAATTTTACCAAAGCCATTAGCCTACAAACCTGTATGTCTTTGAAGTGTGCGAGGAGACCGGAGCTCCAGGAGAAATGTGGCAAACGTACAAATTCTGTAGAGATAGCACTTGTAGTCAGGATCAAACCGGGCCAGTAAGGCTACCGCTGCACCACTGTGCCACCCAGTTAGCGGGTTATGCAAAGAAGAACAAGAACATTCTCAGGTGATATGTCTTCATGAGATAGGTTGCTGCAGTCTTCATCAAAGACCATGCCTGAATAATGATCAATTTACCAGAAGAATTGAGAGCTGTTATTATGGATGCCCAACTTGGTGAGGTCATCAACACTTTCTCGGGAGAGAGGGTACAACATAAAAGGGAAGAGATTAAAAAGACAAATTGAAGCATGGGCTGGCCTTTACTTTCCTTAAATAATGCTGTTCAAAGAATCTAAATTCAAAGACACAATTATTGTTTCCATCCCCGTGCGCATTGGATCAGAAGCCGTAAGTCTATCAGTGGCAATATTTGGCATCCAATCAATGTCTAGTTGTTAGAGTGAATTGGGATGCTAATGAATTAGAAGTGAGTGCCATAACCTCATTGTACAGTATATCTGTGCACATCAGAGAGAGGAATGTGTTCTGTAGTCACAACTTTGACCAAGATTTGGGTTTCAAATGCATAAATGTGGAACAGTGGATCTTCTTGCATCATTGGGCTTTGCGGCAGGTTTATATTCATTAACAGGCACAAGAGACTGCATATATAGGAATCTGGAGGAATCGCCATCTGCTGAAGGAACTCAATGGGTCATAAACTACATGGAAGGAGATGAACAGTCAACTTTTCTGGTGGGAACCCTTCATCTGGACACAAATGAACTAACCTTGAATTCAAACAGCAGTGGAGACTGTGTGTAACACGGTGATGCAAGAGATGGTGTTCAACTTCAGTTCCCCACGTTCTATCCTGACCTCTGGTGCTTTCTGCGTGGAGGTTGCATGTTCTCACTATACTCACCTTTTCCCAGGTGCTCCAGTTTCTTCCTACATCCTAAAAACATGCAAGTGGTGGGAAAACCAATTTGTAATTGAGGGCATGTGGGCAAGAATAGGTTACAGGGAAATAAATGGGGAAATGAGATTGCTCTGAGGGCCAGTATAGATTAAAAGGACTAAATGGTCTCCTACTTTGTCATAAAGAGAAATTAAAAAAAAATAAACATATTCACATGGTACTTTTAAAATGGAAGATGATATGTTAGAGGGTCATAGAGTTAAGGGCCTGTCCCATTTTCACGAGTTTGCCCTTGACTCATACTCGCAGCATGGTCGTCAGAAGTTCGTAGGAGGTCGTAGGTAGGTCGTGGCAGGTCGTGTTGCTAGTCGTAGATACTCGTGGCATCAAGTAGGTCGGAGCGTTTTTTCAACATGATGAAAAATGTCCACGAGTAAAAAAGGTCGTGAATTAGGTTGTGAAAATGAAACATGCCCTTCGGCCCATCTTGACCACACCCATTACCAGCATGTCCCATCTACCCTATTCCCTGCATTTGGCCCATATCGCTCTAAACCTATCCTATCCATGTTCCTGTATAAATGTCTCTTAAATATTGTGGAAGTACCTGCAATGGTACTGAGATGAGACAAAAATAAATTGAAAATGTTGAAAAATGAGCATCAAGCCAGTTAGCAGAGATAACTGAAAGACAATTATAGGGACAGAGAGCTGGTCCAGTTGCTGAGACGAGCATTGCTCATGATACTGTTACCTGTGTTGATGGGCTGAAAGGCAGGACAAACCATTGCACTTCCAGTGTGCACGAAAAATAACTTTAAAGAGCAAATCAGGGCATGTAGGCATCTTTCCTGAAGACACAGAGCTGCTGCCAGCCACGAGCTGTCCTTGGATCTGAAATAACTCCTTGAATTATTTCCCAGACAGCTCGGTATTCATGCAGCATGACAGGAATTTCCTTGCTTCCTTCCTCAGCAACCTGGACAATCCTTGAAGCGTTGGCCACTGACCAGCCTGAGACCATGGATAGCACCGCACAGTCATCAGCATGAAAAGGAGAATGATGTTCCTTTCATGTCTCTATTCATTTATTTTACCAGCACAACCGGCTGATTAAAATGAGGCTTATAAACATTGGGTAGTAGAATACTTTCCAGTTTGGGTATCCAGTGTGACGATCGAGCATTCCCAAGCCAACTATTGCAAAGACCAGATGTAAATTGAAGCTCCTTCTATATTCAATTGAATGAATTTCAAATAGTTTCTTTATTCTACAACAGGCAATCAACTCAAGCAGGGCCCAGGTGGTGAAGATGAATATCAAGGCCAATGTCGTTTAGCTTGAACTGATTTAGGAACATTAAGTTCTATCCATAGACTGCTTCCCCCTCCTGTGGTTATTTTCCTTCGGCAGCTGCTCATCATTAAAGTAGTCATTATTTTTTCTCTTTCTGAATGCATCTGAAAGAGTTGTGCTTTTGTAAATATTGACACAGATTTCAAGTAATGTCATACATTGGTTTGGTTTGGAAGCTGCCACAAATGAATAATATAATTTGTCAGGAAAAGAAGCAATACTTTCTTATTTGGGTACTTCATACTTGTATAACTCTTTAAAGAGATTTCAATATCAGTCACATTTATATTGCGGATAGACACAAAGTGCTGGAGTAATTCAGCGGGTCAGGCAGCATCTCTAGAGAAACCCATTCTTTTTCTCCAGAGATGGTGTCAAACCACTGAGTTACTCCAGCACTTTGTTTCTGCCTTCAGTATAAATCAGCATCAGCAGTTCCTTTCCACACGTTGATGATGATGAGGATTAGTTCATTAGTTGTCTGTATACAATGCAATTAAATATATGAATTATTGTTTTCTTCTGTAGATTGCTTATCATGTTTCTAACAGGATATCCACAAGTACCTTCTGGTCATTGACGCACGCTAGGAGTTTCATCACTGTTACAAGATAGGAAAGGTGACAGCTAATGTGCCCACAAGTCATTGATTTATTGAAAGCTACAGCATGGAAACAGGCCCATAGCCCACCGAGTCCATGCTCACCATCTATCACCCAATCACATTAATTCCATGTTATCCCACTTGCGCATCCACTCCCGACATCTTTGGGATGTGGGAGGAAACCAGGGAACAAGGAGGAAACCAACACGATCACATGGAGAATGTGCAAACTCCACACGGACAGAATCCAAGGTCATGATCAAAGCTGGGTGTTTGGCCCTTTGAGGCAGCAGCTCTACCTGCTGCAACACTGTGTCACTCACATATGAAAATGATTAATGGGGGATAAATATCTGGGCAATTTTTCCCTGTTCTTTTTCAAATTGTGCCTTGGAATATTTTATATCCACCTGCCAGATGTGACCAGTTCTAAATTTAATTTTGCAGCAATATTCAGGATTGCTTCATGTTTCAAAAGTGTCATCAGATGTGATCAATATTTGTTCTGAAAGAGATGGATGAAAATGGCTGCAAGTGGCACAAGACATAATAGCCTAACTGAAAAGCTTATCCTGAGAATGTTTTACCGGTGGGTATATCTTTTGGTTTAATCAGCAGTCTAACATTGGGTCACAGGCAGTACAAAAAGGTAGATTGCAGATGGAATAAAACAAGTTTTGCAAAACACAAAATGCTGGGGAACTCAGCGGGTCAAGCAACATCTATGGAAAAAATGGACAGATGACATTTTGGATCAGGACCCTTCTTTAGACTGAATAAGATTCATACAGACCCGAAACGTTGCCTGTTCATTGGCTTTTCAGATGCTGCCTAACCCACTGAGTTGTGCCAGCACTTGGTATTTCACTGATGATTCTGCAGTTCCTTACGTCTCCAAAAATATTTTTCATGTTGTTTATAACTTGACTAGATAGGTATTAGGATTTTGTTTTGTTTTCAAATTAGCTGTGCATGAGATCTGGTTGTTTCAGTTAATTAAATTAGCGATTCTTTATATCAATTGGAAGTATTTATCTGATGGAGAACATTATACTTGTAGTCGGACAATATGACTATTCATAGATTAGACAGTTGCTATGTTCCGATGGTAATGTAGCCTATTTGGCAGTGTTAATGAAGCAGGACTTGTTTTGGATCATCATGTGATCTGTTTTCCGATTTTTGAATTTGATTTTTTTGTTTAATTCTTCTCACAGATTATGATTAAAGAGTCTCTGCTGCCCATGCCAAGTTGGATTTGGCAAACTCATAATATGCTTGATCTTTAAAGCTTTGCGCTCAAATGGTAGAAACTAGAAATGAAAACAGAAGCTTACCCTGTTTAAAAATATCTGAAAATAACAGAAAAACTAGATTAATAAACCTGGAACAGCATTTAGAATTAAAAATCCAGATCAATTAAGTAAGTTAAGGGTGGCATAGTGATGCAGCTGGTGGAGCCAGAGACCTGGGTTCGATCCTGACCTCGGGTGGTGTCTGTGTGGTGTTTGCACGTTCTCCCCGTGACTATGCATGTTTCCAATGAATGCTCCAGTTTCCACCCACTCCCTAAAATCGCGTGGGTTTGTAAGTTAATTGGCCTCTGTAAATTGCTCCAAGTATGTAGGGAGTGGATGTGAAAGTGGAATCACATAAAACTAGTGTGAATGGATGAACAATGGTTGTTGTGAACTTTTATTTGAATGATACAGGATGGGCCAAATGGCTGTATCCATGCTGTTTCCCTAAACTACAATTAACAAAGATTAGTTCAGCAACAAAGCTAGATTAGTAGACCTCGAACTTCATTTAGAATTAAAAAATAGATCAGTTAAGCGTCCGTGAGCTTCTTACAAATTCCTGTAGATGTGGGGATGGATGATGCTAAACATTTTCTTCAACATGAGAAGCCATGAAAAATTGCCAAGATAATCCTCGATAGCAGGCTTGTTTCTTTTTCCAAAAATTTACTTTATTCATAAATCATGCAAATATGCAATGCAATACATTCACGCCAACATTCTCACTACAAAATAGATAATTCCACTTGAGTTCAAGATCAATATTTATTATATCTGCATGTCATTATTTTTTCCTTCAGTTACATTCCATGACCGAACAGTTTACTCCTGGGCTCCTGTCCCTCTGTGAGCAGGGGTGTGAAACCCTCACACTGTCCCACCCTTCCAGTGGATGCATCTAACCTCAGCTTTGCCTCATTTAAGTTGGAAACCTGAATGGTGTTGATGTATTTTAAAAGGCTGTATCAAATTGATGGCACAAAGAATGCAGGGAAAGGCATTCCTCAATTGTGTTTAGTGCATATATTTTTTTATTAAAAAAAATATATATATATATAATTCAGGCCTTAGAACATTTGGTCATGGACAGCACCCTTCAGGGAAGTCCAGCAAGCCTTTGAACCAGAGGCCCTGTCTCACCAATTGATAATTCATCAGCTGCAGTTGGAATTTGTCTGTGTGTGTGTCCATGGGAACAACCCCTAGAACACAGAGTTCTGTGTTAAACAAAGACGACTGCTGAACTGTTTGGCAAATGTCCAAAAGGATATGCAGTAGATTCCCATCAAAATCACTTTGAGGTACTATACAGTGGCAATGAGACGTTTGGTTGTGCGTGAAGGAGGCTTTCGTCGTGGAGCTGCATGTTCTCCCTGTGGCTGCATGGGTTTCCTCCGGATTCTCACCACCACCCATGGTTCCGGTGATGAGGCGAACCCACATGATTTACCAGTCTGGTTGGGGAATTAGATGATCCACCATCTTCCTCTTCCGTGAGGCCTCAAGGACATTCCGTGCAGATCTTTATTACATTGACTTATGGTCAAACATATTTTTCTGCACAAATCTTTCACAAGTGACTGATGTTAACGTACAATCCCACTTACTGGAAGGTTCAGCAGTAACTTGCTCACACTTATCCTTCATAGTAGTGGGGATAGTGCGTTCCACAACACAAAGTGACACTTGGTGTTTGCCCACCGGAAGTCGGGTACTGTCTGTGTAGGAGCCATATGTGGTATATTTTCTCAGCATTTCGTTGGAAATTTCTACTTTGGTTCTCAGAGGACACAATCCACTTTTTATTTGCTGATAAAGTGGAAGATTGTAAGTAATTTGCTATGTCAGCATTTTGTGGAGGTTTACTTTGAGCACACAGTCACTGCCAATGTGCCGTCTGGTATATTAGAAGGCGCATTGGCAGTAACTGGTCAAGGGTCTGGATCTTCTAGGTTCTAGATGGTTGGCAGCTTATTGTAATGAAACAGACAGAAGTCTTTGCCAAAACCCAAAGTGCTGGAGAAATCCTCCAGATCAGATCACCTGTGGAGGGAATGGACAGGCGGCGTTTCAGGCTGGGACCCTTCTCCTGTTTGACATAACTTTCCCAATAGAGTTAATGGATTATCATGAGGAGATGTTTTGTCGCCATGAAGTTGCCTCATCTTTTTGTGGATGTAGATGGAGTATCGTTCCTTCCTCAACCTTTTCAGCTTTTTGAAGCCTTTGGCAGATGTTTCAGGCAACGGTGTCTTGATTTCAGTTTTGGGGCCTGGTTTCTTGTGCACAGATATTTCCTCAGAAATTTCAGACAGTGAAAAACATCAAGCGGAGGCACAAGAAACTGCAATACTGGAATCTTGTGCAAAATACAAAGTGCTGGAGGAGCTCAACAGGTCAGGCCGCATCTGTGGAGGAAATGGACATGTGATGTTTCGGTTGTGGACCCTTCTTCAGACTCAAGGCTCCCAACCCAAGGTTCTCTGTCCATTCCTTCCACAAAATCATCAGTTTTTGGAAAGAAGAGAAATAGTAATAATATATAAAAATATATATTTTGCAGGACGTTCGCATGTGACCATTCACAGTACATGACTGATCATTTTGCTTACAAGATTTATTTATATTGCCTTATGCCATTTTTTTCTTTACTTCCATTCCACAAGCAGATTTTCACACAGTTTCAATCTCCCAGTGTGCACTGACAGGAAGTTCATAAACTCTGGCTTTTCCTGCTGAACTCCAATGGCAATGGCAAGCTCCAGCACGTCCTTCAGCATATCTTCCTCAGAAAAGTTTACAGGTGATGTGTGGGGCAAGTTTTTTTGCACAAAGGATGGTGAGTGCTTGGAACACACCCAGGGGTGGTGATTGAGGCATTTAAGAGCCTTTAGTTAGGCACATGGATATGCAGGAGATGGAGGGATATGGATTGTTTGCAGAGTGGGTCTTGGCATCACGTCTGGTACAGACATTGTGGGCCAAAGAGCCTATTATTGTGCTATTTTCTATGCTCTCGTGAGAGGGTTAAGTTTACATGAGATGTGCATGGCTGGGTTCTTTTTCACACAGAGAATGGTGGATGCCTGGAACACGCGGCCAGGGGTGGTGGTGGAAGCAGAAACAGTAGTGGTATTTAAGGGGCTTATAGATAGGCACATAATTATGCGGGGAATAGAAGGATATATATAGAACACATAGACAGAGTGGATTAGTTTGACGGCATCATGTTCAACATAGATATTGTGGTCTGAAAGGCCTGTTCCTGTGATGTACTGTTCAATGTTCTATAACTGTCTGAATAAAGCGGTAAAACAGCCTATAAGTACCAGTTTTATGACTCACTGATATTGGTTCTTCAAGCTGTATTCCATTTAAAGTAAGTATCATAAAGACATGTGGTGTAATCAAAAGGAAACAGGCTGGATTTGTCTTTTATTGGAATGATAAATATTTATCTCGAGGATACACTGCTGTTAATGTTTGGTAGCAACAGTACCTACTAACATGCATCCAACCTGATTCTAACACTAAAACCACTATAAACCTTCTTCCTAACATAGGCATAAAAAGCTGGAGTAACTCAGCGGGACAGGCAGCATCTCTGGAGAGACGGAATGGGTGACGTTTCGTAGATACATAGAAAATAGGTGCAGTAGGCCATTCAATGTGATCATGGCTGATCATCCATAATCAATACCCCGTTCCTGCCTTCTCCCTTCTTCAGACCGGTTAGGGATAAGGGAAACGAGAAATATAGACGGTGATGTGGAGAGATAAAGAACAATGAATGAAAGATATGCAAAAAAGTAACGATGATAAAGGAAACAGCCATTGTAAGCTGTTTGTAGTGTGAAAATGAGAGTCCACATCTTGAACAACGGATAGAGTAGATGAGATTGGAGGAGGTGCAACTGAACCTCTGCCTAACCTGAAAGGACTGTCGGGGTCCCTGGACAAATTCGAGGAGGAGGTATATCGACAGGTGTTGCATCTTCTGCTGTTGCAGGGGAAGGTACCTGGGGAAGGGGGTGGTTTGAGACCAAGTGCAGAATGGGCGATTGTTTTCGCGGAACACCTTTGTTCAGCCCACGTGAACCAACCTGATCTTCCAGTTGCTGGACACTTTAATTCTCTTCCCCATTCCTACACAGACCTTTATGTCCTCGGTCTCCTCCATTGTTAGACTAAACGCAAATTGGAGGAACAGCATCTCATATTTCGCTTGGGCAGCTTATAGTCCAATGGTATGAATATTGATTTCTCTCACATCAGGTAGTCCCACCATTCCCTCTCTCTCTGTCCCTCCCCCACCCAAGTTGCAGTAGCTTCTCATTTTCACCCTTCTTCTTCCGCGTGTCCGGCCATCTTCTATATCACGTCTTTCCGGTCAGTGACGGTTGATGGTCGGTGGTTGCAGAATTGGCTACTTCAGTCAGTCACTGTGCTACAGTTCCTGTCATCAGCATTGCCCGGGATGCGCCACGTGGAGGCTTCTGCTTGCATCCCATTTTCACCCCACAAACAACTTCAATAGCCTGTTTCCTTTATCATCGTTACCTTGTTGCATATCTTTCATTCATTGTTCTTTATCTCTCCACATCACCATCTATATCTCTCGTTTCCCTTATCCCTAACCAGTCTGAAGAAGGGTCTCGACCCATAACGTCACCCATTCCTTCTCTCCAGAGATGCTGCCTGGCCCGCTGAGTTACTCCAGCTTTTTGTGTCTATCTTCAGTTTAAACCAACATCTGCAGTTGCTTCTTACACATAAACCTTCTTCCTACTGGATAAAGAAAATAATGACTCACTGTGATTCGCTCTAGTTACTTATTTGATTTTGTCTCTATGCTGGCAATGCTGTTCTAATCGCGTGGGTTTCTACTTTACTAACAATCTCAACATAAATGCAAAACATTGCCAAAGGTAAACGTTTGAAATTCAACGTCAATAATGCACCAGGATTGGAACAGTGATATTCTCACTTGGTGTAACTTTATAAGCGCATTAAAGCAATTAAATAATAAATAAATATACAATAAATTATTGGATATGCTGGGTACCCGCCCTAATAGTGTAGGCTGAAGTAACATGGTATGACTTTAAACAAAGTCCACAGTAGTTTGGTGCTAAGGTGGGGCTGTAGTTTGGGTTGTTTGAAGGGAAGAAGCTGTTCTTAAACCTGGCGGTCACTTTTTTTTTAAGGCTTTAGTTTGGTTTAGATTCCGCACATTAACACTATCCAGCACATTGTCCCACACTGCCAATTACTAAAGCCAATTAACCTACAAACCTATACATCTTTGCAGTGCAGAAGGAATCCGGAGATCCCGGAAAAAACCCACGCAAGTCTCAGGGAGAACGTACAAACTTTGTACAGACAAGCACCCGTAGTCAGGATCGAACCTGGGTCTCTGGGACTGTACGGCAGCAACTCTACCGCTATGCCACCTTGCCGCCCCCTTGTCTCTTGTAGCTTCTTCCCGATGATTGCAGTGAGTTGAGAGTGTGGCCAGGGTGGTGTGGGTCTTTGATAATATTAGCTGCCTTCTTCAGGGAGAATGCCTTCTGCATTGTCTGGAGTTTGCTAGCCTTAGTTATGAATACAAGTTGTCTCAGTGTTTCCAGTCAAGGAACAGGATTGTATCAGTTAAGTGCAATAGCAAGGAAGTGCAGATGCTGGTTATACTAAAGAATGACACAAAATGCCAGAGCAACTCAGTGGGTCAGGCAGCATCTCTGGCATACATGGATAGCTGAGGTTTTGAGTTAGGATCCTTTTTCAAAAAGAAATGAAGAAGTGTCCTGACTTGAAACGTGACCTATCCATGTTCTCCCGAGATGCTGCCTGAGCCACTGAGTTGCCTCAGCTTTTTGTGTCTTTCTTTTTTATCAGTTGGGCTTCCCCCTTTTTGTATGTTGTTCATTGATTATTAATGTGCCACCGCACTTACAGACTTAATAACTTGCAACTGACGGAAATATTTTTGATTGAGAAGCAAGGAACCTGTTGAACTACAAATACTTGGTCTCAGAAGGTTGGAATTCTCAGTTTTTACCGGGTTCTATTATTGTCGCATTAATCTTATGCCACTTGAGAGAAGATTTGCTGCCTTTACCTCCCACACCCTACAACTAAATTATTGACAGTAGACTCTTGGTAATGAGTCAGTGTCTACTTATTTGTGTTCTTCTCTTTTCTTATCCAATCTCCATTTCCCACACCCAACCACCTAATCACGCAACAAAATTAGGCAGTTTCCAGTGACTGGGGATATCTGGATGTAAATTTAAACAGAAGAAATTTTGTGTACGAAGTGAGAAAAATGAAGTCTGTGCACTAGGCTATGAATTAACGACTAGATGATGATTGAAGCAGATACTGCCAGCTTTTTAAAATTAAGATTCTTATTGAGTGGGGTGGGGTCCATTAGTAGGTACTGTTGGTGTGATGCACTAATATCAACATGGACATTCGGTGTGGAACGATTTTGCAAATAGACAGATCTCCTTTGAGTTGCTTCTGACCCTGACAGCCATCTCTAAATCTCGATTGAAAGCCATTGAGACATATTTGGATTGTCGTGCCTGTTCCTTGGCAGTGCTAATGTCCGTGCTTCACTGGACAACACGGGACCCCAGGCACAGTCAAGAACATCTGCGATTGGTGGACACAGGAGGGACTGGGGAACAGCAGGACAATGTGTAGGAAGGAACTGCAGATGCTGGTTTACACTGAAGACAGACACAAAATGCGGGAGTAACTCATCTGGCAGCATATCTGGATAGAAAGAATGGGTGACGATTCGGGTCGAGACCCTTCTTCAGGACGAAAATCAAGGGAGAGGGAGACACAGAGATAAGGAAGTGTATGGTGTGAGAATGAGATATCAAATTGGATGAGAATCAAGGAAAATGTAGAACCAATGGATTTAGCTAGGAGGTGACAACAAAGCAGAGATAAAATGTAGTCGGGGACAGTCAGAGAACCGGGAAGGGGAGGGAGAGAGGGAAAGCAAGGGCTATTTGAAATTAGGGAAGTCAATATTCATACCGCTGGGGTGTAAGCTACCCAAGCGAAATATGAGGTGCTGTTCCTCCAATTTGAGCTGAATTTTTAATTATATTATACTCCATTTATATAATCTTTAATATAGAATATAATGTAATTATATTATACAAACAGACAGTCTAAATCTACCTGATCTTCCGGTTGCAAAACACTTTAACTCCCCCTCTCATTGCCACACCAACCTTTCTGTCCTGGGCCTCCTCCATTGTCAGAGTGAGGCCCAGCGCAAATTGGAGGAACAGCACCCCATATTTTGCTTGTATCTGTTCAAATATATTTGAATTGTTGTTATATTATCTGCCCCAACTACCATCTCTGGCTACCCATTCTATACACCCAGCACCCTCCGTGTGAAAAAGTTACCCTTCAGGTTCCTATTAAGTCTTTTCTTTCTCACCATAAACAAGTCCTCTGGTTCTTGATTCCCTTACTCAGGATAAAATACTGTGCACTCACCCTATTTATTCTGCTCATGCTATTATACACCTCTTTAAGATCACCCCTCAGCCTGTGACCCAAGGAATGAAATCGTACCCTTCCCAAGTTCTCTATAGTTCAGGTCCTCAAGTTCTGGCAACAATCTCATAAATCTTCTCTGCTCTCTTTCCAGCTTAATAATATCGTTCCTATAGCTGGTGACCAAAACCACTTCACGAGCTACCCACCCATCTTCAACCATTAGGTTGTAAGCTAGCCGAGCAGAATATGAGGTGCTGTTCCTCCAGTTTACGCGTGGACTCACTCTGGGAATGGAGGAGGCCCAGGACAGAAAGGTCAATATGGGAATGGGAAGGAGAGTTAAATTGGGAAGCAACCAGAAGATCCAGCTGGCCTTGGAGGACCGGTGCAATGAAAACATCGCCAGTTCTAAGTTTGGTCTCTCCGATGTAAAGGAGGTCACATCGGGAACATCGAATGCAGTAGATGAGGCTTGAGGAGGTGTTTGTACGTTAGATGACCAACCTACACATAGCCCTCTCACACCTTTCCTGTTCCCCACCTGGACTCGCACCCATTTCTCCTTCCACCTGTATTCATTGCTCTGGCTTCACAATTCGTACATCCTCTATCCTTATCTTACACCTTTATCTCGCCTTGATCCAATCATAAGCCCATCAACACCCTCCTCACCTGTATCAACCTATCACGTGCCAGACTTTGTCCTGCTCCTCCTCGCTTCCTACTTTCTACGTCCCTCCCTACTACAATCTATTTGAAGGGTTCCAAGCCAAAACGTCACTTATCCATCTTCTCCAGAGATGGTGCCTGACACGCTGAGTTATTCCAGCACAATATGTGTTTTTTATATAGAAAAGCCCAGGAACAGGCCCTTTGGCCCACAATATATGTGCCAAATATGATGCCAAGCTAAATGAAGCTCCTCTGCCTACACATGATCTATATCTCCCCATTCCCTGCATATCCATATCCTTATCTAAAATCCTTTTAAATTCCGTTATCAATCTGCCACCACTCCCGGTAGCCCTTTCCAAACATCCAGACCCTGTGTAAAAAAAACTTGCCCTGCTCATCTCCATTATACTTTGCCCGTTTCACCTTCAAGCTCTGCCCTCTAGACTGCCATTTCTAACCTGGGGAAAAGGGTTCTCGTAATTTCAGTCTTTCCACTGACTGGTTAGCACTCAACAAAAACTTTACACTGTACCTCAGGCAATAAACTAAACTGAATCATCTTTCCTATAATCAGGCAACCAGACTGGTGGAACAGACTCCACCTAGCAATTGGACTACCCTGTTCTTATTTTGTATCCAAAAAAAAGGAGGGCGTGTATGTGGTGGGTGAGAAGAGGGTGGAGATGACTCAATTCGAGAGTACAGTTCTCTAGGGTAGAGTGCATCAGTAGGTCCAGGACATCCGCTTACCTTTCCCCAGGGCTGTGGCGGCCAACAGAGGACTACAAATCCCAGTATGGAGCGGGCGGGCATTTGGGACTACAGGTCCCGGCATTCAGCAGGCGGGTAGTGATGAACAGCAAGTCCCAGCATGCACTGGGCTGGCGGGCATTGATGGACTACATGTCCCGGCATGCACTGGGCTGGCGGGCATTGATGGACTACAAGTCCCGGCATGGAGCGGGCTGCCGACGCATGCGCGCTGCCGTGACAGCCGCAGACGGGAGGTGGGAGTGGAGGGAGGGAGGGAGAGAGAGAGAGAGAGAGAGAGAGAGAGGGAGAGGGAGAGGGAGAGAGGACGAGGACGCGGACGGCAGCCGGAGTGAGAGCAAGCGGGGATCATCCTGGCCGTGCTCGGTGAGTCTATTCTCTCCCGAGGGTCTGAAGGGAAAGGTTTGCGGGTTGATTCGGGCGTGTTTGCACCCCCCTGCGGTGACGGATCTTGCCCGGGGCTGTGGCCTAGCCGAGACCGGGGCGGCGGTTGCCAGGTGCAGGCCCGGCCCTGCCGCCCTCTACGCGGCCCCGGACCACTCACCCCAGCGGCCGCCCCCTCAGATGCCGCCGGCTTCTTCCCCGCCACTCGCACCGAGGCTCCGGCCAGAGCCCCGTGAACCAGAGGGGGTCAGGATCAGTGCTGCCGACCTGCTGCACATTCTCGCTGCAATCCGCAGCCTGATTGCTGCTGCTGCTGCTCCTTTCAACCTGTGCCTGGGCTTGGTTTCTGTGGCACCTCACGTTGCCTAACCCCCCCACCCCCAGTTCACACTTAAAGTGGCTTAGTGTTATGGGCAATGTTCTTTACTTTATAAATGACAGTGTGTAATTTATCTTGCGTCTAATGTTATACTTTGTATGCATCTGATATACTTTCCATTACATCTATTTAATCCATCGGATTTTAATATTTTCGACTGTATATAACAGAATGCTGGATGTAAATAATCCTCGGTAATTTTGAGAACATTTTTTTAATTTAGGAATCGTTTAGTGTTACATAACTAGGTGTAATTTGGTCAATTGTTTAAATTAAATTAGAGAAATTATGAGTATTAGAATTGTTTATTCGTTTACAGATATGTATGTCATAGGTAAGCAATGTATCCATCCCCTGTTTCTAAAAATGACTGACTTATTAGGTTATTTCAGATGACAGAAAGTCAAACATGTTGGAGGTTAAAAATGGCATTGGAATGTTGTCAGCAGGTTTACAACTTGAAAGTAACATATTAGACAGAAGGAGGAATGTGCTTTCAAGAAATCTATTTGCCACTGATTTATGCAAGAGACAAATTAGGTACTTGGTATCACTTGTTCACTGTGAGAAATAGTTTGTTGTTATAACATAATCTGATGAATTTAAAGGGGTTTGGATGGATATGGCCCAAATGCTGGCAAATGGGACCAGTCCAGAATGCCAGTTTAGAAACTAGGAACTGCAGATGCTGATTGGTTTACAAAAAAAAGGCAAGATGGTGGAGTAACACAGCGGGTTAGGTAGCATCTCTCGAGAACATAGATAGGTGGTTTTTCGGGCCGGGATGCTTTTTCAGGCTGAATGTCATTTTGGTTGGCAAGGACCTGTTTCTATGTGTATAACTCTGACCCTTGAGTTGTTTTGCTGTATTTCCTACTTGAAATGATCTTTGGCCATGTTCTCCACAGATGCTGCTTGACCCATTGGGTTCCTCCAGCACGTTATGTTTTGCTCAAGATTCCAGCAACTGCATTCCTTGTGCCTCTGTGTTGTATTTTCCCTTATTTTCTGATACGTCTTCCTATCTGGTTAGCCCCCCTTTCCCCTCTCACTGACAGATGCGGAAGCCATCTCTAGAATACAGGTGAGGTACAGAATTCCTGCCCAGCTCATCGAGAAATCTCCTACTCGAGTCCTATCTCGAGTTCTGGTTTATTGATCTTGAGGGATCTTATTCATCAACTTAAAACAAAAACTTGTACTTGCCAATACATAATTTTGCAAGCTTCGTTACTCTATCTTTAGTGCCAGACTAAATGAATGCATTCAGAAAGGTCATGGCAAAGAACAGAATTAACAGAACACGTGTTTATTACTTCCTTCACTCTTCCATCTTCAATTGTTTGCTTCTGTTTCCTCTCTACTCTGTGTGATAGAGACTTTACCTTTGTGGAACATTTGCCTAAAACAAATCTTAACCGGAAGATACTGCATGGAAACAGGGCGTCAGGCTCATCTACTTTGTGCTGGTATTTACATTATATATGTCGAAGACTTTCAGTCCACTTTTTTATTTCTGTTAAGATGGACACAAAATGCTGGAGTAACTCAGTGGGACAGGCAGCATCTCTGGATAGAAGAAATGGGTGATGTTTCGGTCGAGACCCTTCTTCAGACTGAGAGTCAGGGGAGAGGGAAACGAGTGATATGGAAGGGTAAGTTGTGAAAACAAGAGATCAAAGGGGACAAAGATCAAGGAAAATGTAGAATAGATCATTGTACATTTTACATCGCTGATAATGAGGCATGCAAGGTAAAATTTAATCAGGAGCACAGTCAAACTAGTCAGAGAACCAGGGTGGGGGAGGGATGAAGGGAGAGGGAAAGCAAGGGTTACTTGGAATTAGAGAGGTCCAATCTCATTATCCCTGTCAGTTGCCCAAGTGAAATCTGAGGTGCAAATTCCTCCAATTTGCATTGGACCTCACTGACAGTGGAGGAGGCCCAGGACAGAAAGGTCAGTATGGGGGGTACACAAAAAGCTGGAGAAACTCAGCGGGTGCAGCAGCATCTAAGGAGCGAAGGAGATAGGCGACGTTTCGGGTCGAGACCCTTCTTCAGGGGTCTCGACCCGAAACGTCGCCTATCTCCTTCGCTCCTTAGATGCTGCTGCACCCGCTGAGTTTCTCCAGCTTTTTGTGTACCCTTGATTCTCCAGCATCTGCAGTTCCTTCTTTAAAAAAAAAGGTCAGTATGGGAATGGGATGGGGAGTTAGAAAGTGTTTAGTGACCGTGAGATCATGGAGGTCCAGGTGGACCGAGCGAAGGTGTTCAACAAAATGATCGCTGAGGCTGCACTTAGTCTCGCCGACACACATGGAACAGCGGATATAGTAGATGTGGTTGGAGGAGCTGCAAGTGAACCTTTCTACATGTATATGTACATTTGTGCTTATTTGCCTTGGCCTCTACAAGTGATTGTGAATTCAACTTTGGAGTGTTTTTCCACCTTTCCTAATGAATTTCTAAGTAATTATCTTGTAGTCGTTGATTATAATTATCTGCCAGAGTTGATTTCTCTCAAGATTTTCCATTGATTGATGGAAAGATAGAACACGGAAACACATTCCTTCAGCCCATCCAATCTACTCTGTCCATCACTCACCCAGTCACACCAGTTCTATGTTATCCCACTTTCTCATCTTTTTCCTATACACTCGGGGCAATTTACAGAGACCATTAAATCCACAAACTAGTACATCTTTGGGAGGAAACCAGAGCACCTGGAGGAAGCCTACAGGGAGAACATGCAAACTCCAAAGGGACAGCACCTGAGGTCAGAATCAAACATAGGTCTCTGAGGCAGCTGTGCCACTGTACTGCCCATAAGTGGAAACATTATTTCTACTACCTTATCAACTGATTCATAACATTATCACTCTTTTGATCTTTGTTAAAGTGAACATTATGTACCTTTGGTGCAGTATCTTATTGATTTTAAATTGTGCAGTACATTCTGATGTTAGGTAAATAGTGGATACATTAAATCAGAATATAAATGTCAGTAAATATCGCTTACTGGTTTACATTGAAATCCAGAGCATGGTTTGTGCAGCGGGGCGATTGTTATAGTTGTAATGTACTTGTCATTGGTGAACATGTGTCACATAATTTAAGGTTGAAGAAACAATTAAACCAAACGTGTAGCATTGGAATACTGTGCATCATTACTCTACATTTACCAATTAATGATTGTGTTGTTTTTTAATATATTACATTTCGATAATCTTCATTGCATTTTCTATTTCTTGCTAATTCCAAATTTTCTTAAGGATTTGATCTATATCAGTTAATTCTGTTTTAGTCAATTTTGAGAAATGTTTTTTTTAGAATCTGTTTCAAGAGCAGAAAGCATGTCTGATCTTCCGACCTTGACTGTCTCTTTCTATGATACTCTTATTTTTACTTTTTGTAGATGCATTTGATTGAGAGGTAAATATTGCCTAGAATCTAGCAATACATTTTGATCTCCAAATTGTTGTAGACTTTTTCTAAAGCATATCAAAGAAGAGATTTAATGCTGGGCTAGAAAAGATACCTCAACGTGCAGTACTAGAGGAAGCGGGATCCATGGTTGTCATAGATTTTTGGTGCTTGTTTCTTTGGAACGTAACTTGTCAGACTTAACTCAGGTAAAAGTTCTAGCCCTTTAGTCATGGCTGACGCACGTTGATTCTATGTCCAGTTATTGTTTGAGTATTCTGATGCACATGACTGATTTGGCAAAGTATCAAGATTGCAGTCTGGTAATATAAAAGACTGATGGCATTATTCAATAGCGTAGAAAGTACGAAACAAAACCCATAAAAAAAGTTATATTTCTTTTCAAAGCAACTTCGGACATAACAAGAACGAGCTCATTCAAATTATAGTGGGATATTTATTGATTGGGTATGAGTTCAATACATTTGAAGCACGTAAAATGTCTTGTGTGTAAAAGTTAGCAGATCACGTCAGGAATCCATTCTTAACAGTTTTGGTCAACATCAGGTCAACATCTTTCAACTAAGTGATTAAAAGATTCTTCGGTAACTTAAAGAAAACTTGGGATTTTTTTTTCTGCTCAGTCTAAGAATTGGAAGCAACATTTATGGACAAACGTTAACAGCTTTCGGTTGCATCCAGCCAGTAATTATGAATATCTTTGATATCAAATCTAAATCTTGTTTATTAACAGTGGAATGTAAATACATTGCATTAATTTTCAAAATGTGGAAAACAGGCATAATTAAAAATATTTTATGTGTCTGTTTCATAATTGACATCAGTATTCTTTATCTCTTAATGAGTGTGCTGAATGAGAATGATGGTTAGCATAGATGCATTTTAAATAAAACTAGATACGTAAATGGGGAGAAGGGAATAGAAACAAATTTTGATTGATGGAGATGAAGTAAGGTGAGAGGAGGTGGTGGAGTATTTGCTCCAGTTTAGTCATCCTGGTCCCAGTTCCTATTTCTGTTCGCCCACCAGAACCGCACTAACTAGCGATCCTCGCACACTATCTTACACTTGGGACAATTTACATTTATACCAAAGCCGATTAACTTACAAACCTGTGCGTATTTGAAGTGTGGGAGGAAACCGAAGATCTCAGAAATCCCACGCGGTCATGGGGAGGACAGACAAATCCTATACAGGCAGCACCCATAGTCAAGGATCGAACCCGGATCTCTGGCGCTGTAAGGCATCAACTCTACCGCTGATGAATTCTGTAAATTCTGTACATTAACATAAAATTAGTCAACAGCTGTTCAGGTACACAGATCATACTTTTATTTTGCTTATTTCCTTGTGGTTCAAAATTATTTTATCAACTGTAAAGCATTTTAGGATGTCCTCAATCTTGAAAGGGGCAATGAAGATAGTATTGGAATCTTGCTGATTCCTCAATCATTATTATGGAACTAAGTCAAGGAGGGGACATTTTAATGATTGAAGTGCAGGAATCTGAGTGGTAATATTATAGGTGTGTATAAAATCACGAGAGGAATACATTGGGTGAAGACATAGAAATTTTCCCCAGGGTAGTGTAATTAAAAACCATAGGACATATGATTAATGTGAAAGGGGAAACATTTAATTTGAATCTGAGGGTCAACTTTTTACTCGAGGATGATGGAATGAGCTGCCATTCGACCCGGGACGAATAAATGAGGAGGATTTCTGATTGCTGAATAGGATGCAATATTTTGAGTTCACCCCAGCTGCTGGAGGGGACCTTGGAGACATTGGCTGTATGAGGTGACATATCTTTAATGATCTTTAATGGTTTTGACTTTATCTTTTGGTGTGAGAAGGGCAAAACGGCAGCATCTATACTTGTCAAAATCTTATCTATGCCAAAATACATCATGTGATTAATTCTTTGCGGCTTATAGGTGGAATGAGCTTTACATGTGAATGAATAGTCTTTTTGGTTTTTGGGACAGTTTTTCTCCAGTGACTTGCTTTTACTTTTCTTCCCTCTTGGCCTGTAATATGAACAATCTCTGGTTAACCCCGAGGATGTTCTGAAACACAGCCAGAGAACTGAGAATGGGGTTGACATCTCTGCCCGCTGATCATGGCAAGTAAGCTTCCTCTTTTCATTGTATCTATTGTTACCTAATAATTTTCCAACCGCATTCCAATCAAATGTGCTGGTGAGTTAGTAAGTAAAGTGATGTAGTATTCAAGTTGACAACTTTAAAGGATTGGTGTATTCACCAAGCATAACACTTGCAATGTAATTTATATTTTTTATTTCCATTGCAGGATGCAGTGGTAGGCCAGAATTTTGAGTCTCTTCACATTTCTTCACTATAAAACGATGTTTCCTTTCTCAGATGCAGGGTAATTGGGAGGATAAAGTACTGTTCTTTTCAAGCAAGTGCTATAAGGTATCACATGGCACTTGCTCCTTCTCCCTGTGACCATATGGGTTTCTTCCAGGTTCTCCGGTTTCCTCGCACATCCCAAAGATGTGCAGGTTTTTAGGTTAATTAGCCTCTGTAAACAGTGCCTAATGTGTAGGGAGTGTATGAGACAGAGGGATGACATGGAACTAGTGTGAATTGGTGATTGATGGTCTGTGTCGATTCGGTGAGCTGACGGGGCTGCTCCCCTTGCTCCCATGCTGTATCTATAATCTAAAGTCTACCTCGAGCTCCTTTGCTCACCTGTGTGGCATTGGAGTAAATTGTAAAACTTCAAAACTTTGATTTTGTGCAGTTATTTAAACTGACAATATTTTGTAACCTCATTCATCTCTGTGACGTGACCATGATTTCTGAGGCAGGTCACTGAGGTGGGACAAATGGAACTAAAATCATAAGGAGTTTGTCTTTTGTCTGTGATCTTGTGCATTTGCTGTTTGTTTTATATTTGTTCAAAATGGGCTTTTGACAAAGGGAATTTAAATCATAAGGAGTTTGTCTTTGGTTCATGCAAATTATGACTTGAAAGGTTCAATTCCAAGCTATTAGTCAAATGCAGGCAATCATAAAAATCATGCTTTATACACTGCAAAGTTTGATAATAGTGGGGTATATCATCAATTAAAATTAAGAAACAAGGATCTGCAGATGCTGGTGTACAAAAAAAAGACAAAGTGTGGAGAAACTCAGTAGGTCAGGCAACATCTCTGGAAAACATGGATAGGTGACGTTTTGGGTTGGGACTCTTCTTCAGACTGGATGCCATTTGGGTTGGCATTTTTAGCCAAAAGGCCCGTTTCTATGAGTTGTTTCACCATAAGTTGCACACGTGTTGTATTTTTGACCCAAAATGTCTATATTCTCCCTCCTTCAAACTGATTGGAGTGGGTCCTGGGGGTTGGTGAGAGAGCTGAAAAGGAGGAGCTTTGAATACCTCTGGTGAACCCCTCTCCGTCTGATAAAGGGTCTCGACCTGAAACGCCACCTATTCCTTTTCTCCAGAAATGCTGCCTGAATTGTTGAATTACTCCAGCATTTTGTGCCTATCTTTGAGTTATGGGTGGAGGGGTTATAGGCAGATGGTTGGACCAAGGTCAAAGATGAAAAGACAAAGGGTGTGAGATAAGGAATATTGGTGGAGGCGAGGGGAGAAATGGATGTGTGTCTAGGTGGAGCACTGGGAAAAGGGGAGGACTATTGAGGTTATTTACCTAGAATTAGATGATTTAATGTTCAATAAAGTTGTTTGGTGATTTTTTTGAACAGTGACCCTGCAGTCAGAGAGTTGTACGGAAACAGGCCCTTTGGCTCAGCTTGTCCATCTAGCCCGTCTACGCTTATATTTTGTCTCATATCCCTTTGAACTATTTCTATTAATGCACCTGTCCAAATGTCTTTTAAATGTTATAGCCTGAACTACTATCTCTGCCAGCTCGTTCCATATACATAGGACCATGTGTGTTATGGGTCCTCTGTACATGGAACGAGCTGGCAGAGATAGTAGTTCTATCTGACCCTCGGGTTCCTTCCCCTCGAATCCCATGCCCTCTAGTTCTTGAATCCCCTACTATTTTTGGAAAAAGACACTGCATTTCCCCAATCTTTTCCTTTCACGATTTTATGTACCCATGTGCTCCAAAGAATGAAATCCACCTCTCTCTGTGGCTCAGATCCTTGAGTCCTGCCAGCATCCCTACACATTTTATGTGCACTCTTTCCAGTTTAATGACATATTTCTTATAGCAGGGTGACCAAAACTGAACACAATACTTATCAATGTCTTGTGCAACTGCAACCTCCCAACTTCAACTGGTGATGACCAGTGAGTTAAAAGAAAACAAATT
Source organism: Okamejei kenojei (assembly GCA_035221665.1). Lineage (NCBI taxonomy): Eukaryota > Metazoa > Chordata > Chondrichthyes > Rajiformes > Rajidae > Okamejei > Okamejei kenojei. Next base: position 7,747,924 of record CM069163.1, on the reverse strand, counting down.
TCTTTGCTCCTCTTTAAAAAGGTGCAGTCAGATCTTTGTCATCCAATCCAGGAGATCGAGGCTTTATTTAATGTCTCAAAGATAAAATTATCCCTACAGTAATATAAAACGCCAGTTCTTGTGTCTGGACTGAGACTTGAAGACTCGCTTCTGAGTCAGATTAACTCATAATTAAATACTGCTTTGGTAGAAAGGCAATGCATCTCAACAAAAGTGTTATCAGATTCTTGAACTCTTCTATGCTTGGGATAAATCACCAATCTTCCAATCTACTTTGTTGCGGCCCTTGCACTTTTTCTAAACCTGCACTTTCTCTCTAGCTGTCACAGTGTATTCTGCTCAGCTTATTTTCTCTTTTGCATTAAATGATGTGCTCAGGTATGATATGATTTGCCAGATAGCACAAAATATTTTTCATTATCTCTAAATTTGACATTAATAAACCAATATCTATGATAAAGAACATTAATGATACTTTTCCTGAGTGCAGATTTGTCAAAGTTAACTCAAGCTTTTGTCGTGTACATTGTGGCAGTTGGTTATATTACAAAATGAAGATGGGTTCAGAAAATATCTCTATGATTGCAAAAATGTGGATGCTGGTGTAAAGGAATGGGTAGGAGTACTTGAGATGTGAAATGGGTTTGGTAAAACAAAATGTAAGAAGTGCCTTTTTTAGATAGTGTAGAGAACAGCTGTCTTGATAACTTCTGGTCTGATCAAGTTTGTGTAGAAAAGCTCTGACAACAGTTTTATTGTCAACTTGTATTAACTTTTTGTTCATTTATGGAGCGTGGGAGTTGCTGGCTTTAAAACCAGCATTTATGCTCAATCCTAATTGCTGTTGAACTGAAAGTTGTACTGGCAATTTCAGAGTGCAGTTTTCAGTTGACTACTTGCCTGGTTTCTCAAAGCAAATGTGGCCAAATATGGTGAAAATGCTGATTTTGCCACCCATAAAGCAGAATAAACTAGGTAGATTGTTATCATTTAAAATTAAAGAACCGCATCTCATTATCCATCCTGGCATAGTGCAGTCGTTTAAAATGGAGGTTAACCAGCTTTTCCAGTTTGTGTCAGTAGTGGCCATCTCGTGGAGCCACTTAGTCATAGAGTCATATAGCATTGACACAGGCCCTTCGGCTCAACTTGCCCACTCCAGCCAACATGTCCCAGATACACTAGTCCCACCTGCCCGCATTTGGCCCATATCCCTCCAAACCTGTCCTATCCATGTACCTGTCTAACTATTTCTTAAACGTTGGGATAGTCCCAGCCTCAACTACTTCCTCTGTCCCACCACCCTTTGTGTGAAAAAGTCACCCCTCAGATTCCTATTAAATCTTTTCCCCTTCCCCTAAACCTATGTCCACTGGTCCTCGATTCACCTATTCTTGGCAAGAGACCCTGTGCATCTACCCGATCTACTCCTCTCATAATTTTTTCCACCTCTATAAGATTGTCAATCTTCATCTAAGGTTGTCGATCTGTAATTTATATCAGATTTTCTCTCCCTAGAGATGTTCCCTGATCTGATGGGCTCTTTCAGTGTAGATTTACTTCAGTTTTTCAGCAATTAACGTGCTCTTCTCAGTTCTAGCATTGGCAGCTATGTTTTTCTCTCTTTGTTCTTATTCATCTCCTTCTACTTGCACCTCCTACAGATCAGCTGCAATTAACAAGCCTTAGCCACCCTCTCTCTGCCACCAACACTGTCGGTGTCATGCACTTTCTCTTGACCATACAATCACAGACATTTCTATTGTGTCCACCCCTCCTGCTATCCAGTGACTTAAAAACATGCTCATTTTCTAACCTTTCCTGGTTCCGGTGAAAAGGCATGGATTAAAATATTAAACGGCGCAGCAGTAGAGCTGCTGCTTTACAGCGCCAGAGAACCGGGTTCGATCCTGACTGTAGGTGCTGTCTGTACAGTTTTTTTTTTAAAGAAGGAACTGCAGATGCTGGAGAATCGAGGGTACACAAAATCGAGGGTCTGAAGAAGGGTCTCGACCCGAAACGTCGCCTATCTCCTTCGCTGTCTGTACAGTGTTTGGATGTTCTCCCTGTGACCTGCGTGGGTTTTCTCCAAGGATCTCCGGTTTCCTCCCACACTCAAAAGACGAACAGGTTTGCAGGCTAATTGGCTTGGCATAATTGTAAATTGTCCCTGGTGTGAGTAGGATAATATTAGTGTGCGGGGATTGCTGGTCAGCACGGAATCAGTGAGCTGAAGGGCCTGTTTCCACTCTGTATCTCTAAACTAAACTAAAGCTTAATTAAGGAGACAGGAAAGGCTGCAGATGCTGAAACGTGGATTGAAATGTCCAGTGTTTAACCATCCATAAATACTGCACAACCTGCAGAGTATTTCTTGCATCTTCTCTTTGTATTTCAGATCTCAAGTGTCTTTATTGTTCTTCAGCAATCCAATGTTTTCTTGCTATTATCAATGTCATTAGGTTTTCATTCTACGTTTATGTAAGTAACTAGGCCGAAATGTAGTTTTGTATGAATTTGGTTACATTTTGCTAAATAGGATTTGAATTCATATCACCAGATCTGTAGTCTAGTCCACAGGTTAGTGGGTTACTGTTTTGGCAACACAACCACTGTGCCACAGTTCCTCTTAATCGAGAGAAATTTGAGTCTAAAGCCTCTAACTATTGAACTACTTGCTTCTAGATACTGGCATTTGTAGAAGTAATTATGTAAAATGCAGGTATGATATGATCATTAGATTTTCATTTCCTTTAAATTGTTGTTTGATTATGGCCATTCCAGTGGTGGTGATCAAAACTGCATGTGAACTACACTTATGAACTGAAATTGTCACTTGGATCTATGTGTATGGATACAGGTGATTGCTTTAAAAAAAAACATCCATTTGTTGAGTTAAAAATAAAAAAAAAAAAAAAAATCTCTAGATCTGAGGAAGCTGGAATCAGTATGTGATCCTTGGATTTTATGCAAACAAAAAATCCACATACAGAGGATGCTTTGTTCTTTACATACCCACGGCTGAGAGGAATGGAGGAAAAAATATTCTGTCGTTTATTTTGTGCTGACTGAATCGCATTTGTTCATTCATTAGGTTCTGGCAAAAATAATGCAAGTGAAGCACACAGGTGAAAATTACAAGCATTTATTAGTTTTAAAGATACAGCAAATATTTTTTGAATCTTTCGAGAAATAAACTACAAATATTACCACTCCATTTCCATTGTACTATATTTTGTGTTTTACTTTTCCAACCTTGTTTGGTCAGATTTTGGTATGTTACCAGCCACACATTTTGCAGTGAAGCTGGTCTCTGAATTGGATTTCTTTGTATTTTATCCTCATTAAAAGTATTCCAAATCAAACTTTGTTCATAATTTTAGTCACAATTCCAGTTCAGATCTGGAAACGGGGTGTGTAACTTTTAGAATTAGAATATTTCTCTAAAGATTCAAAAACTGCTGACGAATAGCATTTTGTCAAGGCTTAGTCGCTCTGAACAAGAAAAGTTGTCTCCCTTTTAGACTTCGGGGGTTCAAGCCAATATTGGGCAAATGGGCAAAGCATTCCCAAAATCTTTTGTTTCTTTTCCAAATAATACAATTTCTAAGATTGTCTTGAATTAAATTAAAAATGAACTGATTCCATTTCTTGAGTTGATTTATTATTGGTTTGCAGGGAATTATCTTGGGTTTGTAAACTTTCTAACTTTGGCTTTTTGTAATGGCTCAATATTATTTGCCAAAGGTCATGCATTGTAGAGGTGGCATGAAGAAGATGTGCATGTTAATTGAAGTAGTTAATACTTTTAGGTTAACTAGCGGTGTTGTTTATTTGGGTTGTTGGTCTTTAGTTCATGGAATCTGATAATTAGTGAGATCTTTGGAACGTCCTTCAAATTTCTTAGAAGAAACAAGCAAAAGCGGGCCAGTGCACCATGTTGAACTGAGCTTTGCACATTATAAACTCGCTACATCATTGATGTCAGCATTAGTTGAAAGCTGTTGGTAAAAGATTTGACTTTAACAAATTATTAATAATTGAAAAGTCTAAATTCATGGGGCATTTGGGAGAATTCAGTTGCTTGATATGTGGAAGTTGAATCTGTTTTATTGTATGTTTGAATTAAGTAACTCCTTTATAAAAGATAATAAATGCACCGGTGGCTGATCAATAGATTATGCTTTGAGATTGTGGACCTAATAGAGTAATCGAACAACCGTTGGATGTGAAGTGTGTGGGAAGGTACTACAGATACTGGTTTAAACCATTGATAGGCTCAAAATACTGGAGTAACTCAGCGGGTGGGCAGGCAGCATCTCTGGAGAGAAGGAATGGGTGACATTTCAGGTCGAGAGGGTCTTGACATGATACGTTACCCATTTCTTCTCACCAGAGATGCTGCCTGTCCCACCCGCTGAGTTACTCCAGCATTTTGAGTCTATCTTCAGTTAGATGTGAAGCTATAACAATGGTCTGGCTCCAATATACAAATGTGTAACCTATGTACATTGAGGTTATAAAACCCTGTCTGGACATACAGAGCAGAGAACAGGAATGTGATGTTCTCTTCCAACCATTTGTGGAATGAATAATGGGTTAAGTGAAATAGGAAATAGCTTGAATCAAACTAAAGAACTTGTATCTAAAATTAGATTTGTCTGATATAAATATTCACTTAAAAGCTTTTGTAGAACTAGTTAATTGTTCAGTATTAATGATTTTGTCATATTTGTTTACACTTCTAATTGCTGTTGCTATTTTTAAATTAGTCATATGCTACTTTTGAGTGGCTGTTCATTAGTTGTTCAGTGCAACTTCCTCTTTGGAAGAGAGCAACTAACTTTGCTCTAAATCATTTTTACTGTTTTTCATTTCATTTCAGATCATATTGCAAAGATTAAAATATTGAACGTTTGGTCCAATTGTTTACTGTAAAGCTCTGCACGTGGCCAGCTGCTAAAGGTTGCTGATAAGTAAGTATGCTTTTCAACATCTTGGGGATAAATTTAAAGACACATAACGTATTTAAATTCCTAACTCGAAAGAACCATTTTGTGCTTTGGGATGCTAAGGAATGATGGTTAAGTGTGAATGTAGGTGGTTATTTGATCAATAGGGACTTTGCAACTGGGTTTTATCCTTAATGTACAAGTCTTGGTTGCTATTCAGTTGTGACACTTCTCCCAGAATGAAATGGTCCTACTATGAATAGGCGGAGGTGTTCTTTAACATGAATTCCTATCTTTGCATTGCTACCAGTAGTTTCTGTACTTGGATATAACCAATTTCAGAGATTATTATGGTCTAGTTCTGCTTACTGAGAAATTTACCTTTTTTTTACCAGCAGTAATAGACTTAATAATGCGCATTGTTTAAAAGAAAATTCAATGATAGAAGACTTAAAGTTGTACTTATCCGTTCTGTGCCATCATACATCCAAGCAAAGGAATTTTTGTCGCAAGTTTTACTCCTGCTTTGTGCTTTGCTCACAGTCAGCCCACCATTGCTTAACAATGGAGGAGGATTGACTGTACTTTATGCCTTCCACCACAGTGAAGAATGCTGTGGTGAATGTTTGTGTTCAATTTTTATTGTGTATTGCGTGTTCTTTTTTGATTGTATCGCTGCTGGCAAGTGTAGTTCACTGCACTTTATTGTGTATGTGATGAATAAATCTGGTTGATTGATTGATTGATTGATTTGTTGACAGCTAAACAGATAATAAGTTACCTTATGAAAGAGGGTTCATGAGCTGCTATTCATGTTCTTGGTCGAATCCAGTAAGGGCCTGATAGTAGAAACAAGGAACTCCAAGGAAAGGCACGATACTCAACGAGCCAGGCAGCATCAATGGAAAGCATGGATAGGTGATACTTCGGGTCAGGACCCTTCTTCAGACCATGTTTGGGCAGAAGGAAAGGTAGTAAGATTATAAACCATTTTTTAAAAAAATTTTGGGAAAGAAATTGACAACTGAAGGAGTCTACTTTCAATGGCTTACTCACTTAATGAACATTTAGTAGCTTTTATTCTGATGTTTCAGATATTAGTTTCTTATTGACCTTTTTATCATTTTACACAGGCTGACAGATTAAATGTAAATAAGCTTCTTTCCATTGCCGGATTTCCTTTCCAATATACATGAACTACATGAAATTTAAATTGGTTTGCTTGAAAACTGCTTGCACGTAGTTGTACAATTGGAACTGGATATTTGTTCTCTCGTGACTAACAAATTGAGGTTTTTCCCATAATCACAAATGCACTTCCTTTTTTATCATAGTGGTACCCGGTTACGCTTGCAAGCAGAACATGTTCTGTACTGTCACAATAGGGCTAGGAAATTGTCAGCATTCTGTTCTGTTTATGAGTTTCATATCACCCCGAAAGCTTATTGGTGGTGAAAGAAGGCGTGGAATGACCTACTGTAGAGCATTGTGTGAGAACTGATGTGGAAGTTAATTACCCTCAGTAATTCTGAGCCTGCAAGAAGGCGTAATCCAACTGTAAAGCCTGCTAATCAGTACTCTTTGGACACATCCATATTGGTTTTGTTATTTCTCTCGGATACCAAGCTGAGAAATGCTTGTGCTAGGAATAAATTAATGACGGTGTTTGGTTTCCAGTGTTTACATCAAATATTTGCAAATCGTAGCAAATTTATGACATCGGAAGAGACCTTTTGGCCTATGTGTTCATGCTGGTTTTAAAAACTCATCAGCCACAACCTGCCTTAGAGTTAAGGCCCTGTCCCACAACAACGAGCTCGCTACCGACATTCCCCGAGTTCGAATCGAGGGGAAAACTCGGGAGAGTTTGTGAGTAACTCAGGAAAGTGGGACAGGGCCTTTATTGATCTGTAGCTTTTAGGCCACAGCTCCTGAGAAATAATGTGGCTTATTGCAGAGAGATGTATCAGCTACTCCTCAATTATAGAGGTCTGGATTGCCCTGGTCCTAGGCCTTACCTGATGCTTGTGTTTCCCACCTATGTGTATGTTTTAGATGCAAAGTGAGCTGATCCCCGACCTCCAGTTGGTGTATGGTGAGGAGCATCAGGCTTTGTTTTCTGAATAAAATGTGCCTTTGAAATTCACTAATAGTGTTTTTAAATGTTTCTAATGCATAATAAACAAAAACATTTTAAAAAGGCCAGCAAATATTCAAAGAAAAGTAAAATTAATGAAAGCAGTTATTTTCCATGAGGCCATATGAACAGAAATGCTCCCGAAACACAAACTGAGTGTCGGGTATGGAATGCATCTGGATTTTCTTCCCAGGAAGTTGCCCTTCCTTTTAAACTCAATTGTGCATCCTGTGATAGAGCAGCATCTGACCTTAGATTTACACAATTGATCACACGTGCATTGGGAGCCTGAGACTTCCTGAGGTACAATTAGCTACTATCTCAGTGGTTCTTAACCTGGGGGTGGTTTGGGGCTTTGTAGGGTCACAAATAACATATCAATTTGTTAAAGAAGGAACTGCAGATGCTGGAAAATCGAGGGTACACAAAATGCTGGAGAAACTCAGCGGGCGCAGCAGCATCTACGGAGCGAAGGAGATAGGCAACGTTTCGGGCCGAAACCCTTCTTCGACTGATGGGGGGTGGGGGGGGGGCGGGGGGGAGAAAGGAAAAAGGAGGAGGAGGAGGAGCCCGAGGGCTGAGGGAGAGGTAGGAAGGGGAGGAGAGAGCAAGGGTTAACAGAATTGAGAGAATTCAATGTTCATGCCAAGAGGATGCAGACTCCCCAAGCGGAATATGAGGTGCTGTTCCTCCAATTTGCAGTGTTGCTCACTCTGGCCGTGGAGGAGGCCCAGGACAGAGAGGTCGGATACGGAATGGGAGGGGGAGTTGAAGTGCTGAGCCACCAGGAGGTCGGGTTGGTTGTTGCGGACCGAGCGGAGGTGTTCGGCGAAACGATCGCCAAGCCTCCGCTTGGTCTCACCGATATAGATCAGTTGACATCTAGAGCAGCGGATGCAATAGATGAGGTTGGAGGAGGTGCAGGTGAACCTCTGTCGGATCTGGAAGGACTGCTTAGGTCCTTGAAAGGAGTGGAGGGGGGAAGTAAAGTGACAAGTGTAGCATCTCTTGCGGTTGCAAGGGAAAGTGCCCGGGGAAGGGGTGGAGCGGGAGGGAAGGGAAGAATTGACATATCAATTTGTTGAGCCCATATTTAGGAACCTAACAAAGGTACATACCACATACAGTATATGCGCATACTGTTGCCAAAAATGTTAAGAACCACTGTGCTATCTGTTGATTCGTTGTTAACAGCCAGCAGTCAAGGAGCAATTCAACCCAAGGAGAAACTTCTGCCTTGGAAAATCGCCCCTTCTCAGTGCCTGTGTAGCATTTCCTACTGAGAGATTTGTAAATACAATGTTTACTGTTTCTAGTTGTGGAAAGCTTTACCCTTCAGGCCGGGAGTCTTAAGAATCTATGAAGACTAAGTAGAGAGAGAGAACTGAAGAATGTTTGATTCAGTTTTGGATTTGATTTGGATGGATACCTAAAATGACAAGACTTCAAATTGAGCACCATTCAGTTCTCTTTTAATATTTACTCTCTTGTTTTGGGGACAATAATGACTTCCATGCTTTCCTCTGGTTAATCCATGTTGAAATAACCTCTCAAAGTGAGAGCTTAAAGTTCCCTTTTTCTGTTGAAGATAGGTAAACTTGGAACTACATTTCCTGTTAATGTCTCTAAAATATTGCAGTAACGCAAAACCAAACTATTTTAACCAAACCTTGCGAACTAACTTCCCCTTTTAACCTTCCAGACCCTTTTTAAATACAGGTGATAGCTCATAGCACACAGCTGTGTACAGTTTCTTTCTGCTCATTTGTTGTAGCCTTGATGAAGTTGATTTTGTATTAGCTGGTTATTTTTCCAAGAGTGATTTTATTTTACAAATTAATTTGGGGTGAGGATCTTTTAAGATTTCATTTTGCATTTATCAGATCGTTTGTTAATTATAGAATGATAATTCTGTATCTAATTTTAGGTAAGATTATATATTTTTACTGCAATGCAGTAACAATCTGTTTTGTTTAAGGATATGTACAAATACGTACAAAAACAGCCTTGCTACATCACATCATTGCTGATAACATTCTGCTGTCAAGAACCAATTTAAACATTGTTCCACCTTGTGTGGCCTTTTGTACATGTCTGGATAGTGGATCGAATTGTTATTTTTTTTCATCCTCTGTACACATTGCTTCTGTGCCCAATCAAAAAAGCTGCTGTCAAAAGCAAGTTCTTGCTTCCTATAAACTGTGAATGATCTTCTGCACTGTGCATCTGTTAATTTGTGTCTGGTGTGGGAAAATAAATCCCTTGTACAGCTGGTGAGTTAAGTGCAAATAACTTAGAATGCATCATACTTCCTTGACTTTTCCACCTTTTGGACAAATAATACTAATGCTGTAAAGGACTGAGTATCATAGGCTTTAAGGGAAACATCACCCTGATTATTAGGACATGAAGCAAAATAGCAGCTGAATTGAAAAACACTTGCTTCATAATTAGTTGATTATTTGGGACATAATTCTGTGAGAAAATGCACAGACATGATATCAGACATTTTGTGCTTCCACATGCTCCAACTTGCTAACTCACGTACAAGCAGGTATTCACTCAAGATTATGTCTCCTCATGACTTTGAAGCCTGAATTGGAATAAAAGGGTAAAATGAGTGCCTTCATGGCTAACATTAAATGGCCAGTTACTGATATAAAAAAACCCACTGAAAATCCTCACCATGAGCAACAGTGGAAATAGAAAAATATAGCATTTTGGTTGATAATCTTTCATTAAAATTTAGTTTAGTGATACTGCGTGGAAACATGCCCTTCAGTCCACCGAGTCTGTGCCAACGAGCGACCCCGTACATCTGTGCTATCCCACACACTGGGGACAATTTACAATTTTTACTGAGTCCAATTAACTGACAAACCTGTACGTCTTTGGAGTGTAGGTGGAGACCCGGGGAAAGCCCACACGGTCACGGGAAGAACGTACAAACTCTGTACAGATGGCACGTAGTCAGGTTTGAACCCGGGTCTCTGGCACTGTACGGCAGCAACTCTACCACTGTGCCACCATCCCAACCCCTATTATTTGAAAGAATGTCATACTGCCATTATAAAGATGACATGCTGTGGCAATTGTAACTGAATCCCTGGGTTAATGCGTTAAAGTTGTACGTCGCCACATCTTTCCCTTTTTATTCAAATATGAAAATAAAAAGTAAAAGAACACTTTAGTTAATGGCTAGGTAACGTATTTCTTTCTAAGGAAAGCTTAGTTTCTGGCACTGTTTCTGTTAAGCTGGATTGTAGAAGGATGATAAAGCTGGTGAAACTCAGCAGGTGAGGCAATATCTATGGAGCGAAGGAAAAGGCGACTTTTCGGGTCGAGACCCTTCTTCAGACTTCAAAAGGGTGTCGACCCAAAACTTCGCCTATTCCTTTTCTCCATAGATGCTGCCTCACCCGCTGAGTTTCTCCAGCTTTTTTATCTACCTTTGATTTTTCCAGCATCTGCAGTTCTTTCATAAACAGCTGGATTGTAGAAATCGTTCATCAGTGTAAATGTAACAACCATAATCTGATTCGCATTGCAGTACGACTAAATGTGACCTATGTAAGCAGCACCTAAAATTAGTAAATGAAACCAAACTTTCTAAAATTAATTTATGTCTACTTTGACAACTTAAACATAGAAACATATAAAATAGGTGCAGGAGGAGGCCATTCGGCCCTTCGAGCCAGCACCGCCATTCATTGTGATCATGGCTGATCGTCCGCTATCAATAACCCATGCCTGCCTTCTCCCCATATCCCTTGACTCCACTAGCCCCTAGAGCTCTATCCAATTCTCTCTTAAATCCATCCAGTGATTTGGCCTCCATTGCTGTCTGTGGCAGGGAATTCCATAAATTCACAACTCTCTGGGTAAAAACGTTTTTTCTCACCTCAGTCTTAAATGACCTCCCCTTTATTCTAAGAGGTGAAATGTGTAGAAGTAGTGCCTCTGTTCAGTAATATGTCAAGTATATTCATTTTTAATTAATGATTGAGCTTTTTGGAAATTTGAAGATAGACACAAAAAGCTGGAGTACCTCAACAGGTCAGGCAGCATCTCTGGAGAAAGGGAATAGGTGACGTTTTGGTTCAAGACCCTTCTTCAAATTTCTGAAACTTGTTTGGATTCAAGATACTGCATACACAATATTGTTGACATGCTCGTAAACCTAGAACATAGAAAAGTACTGTACAGGAACAGACCCGAATAGTGAAAGGCTTGGATACAGTGGATGTGGAGAGGATGTTTTCACTGGTGGGAGAGTCTAGGACTAGTGGTCATAGCCTCAGAATTAAACACTGTTCCTTTAGGAAGATGAGGAGGAATTTCTTTAGTCGGAGGATGGTGAATTTGTGGAATTATTTCCCACAGAAGGCTGTGGAGACCAAGTCAATGGATATTTTTTAGGCAGAGATAGATAGATTCTTGATTAATACAGATGTCAGGGGAGATGGCAGGAGAATGGGGTTAGGAGGGAGAGACATATCAGCCAAGATTGAATGGTGGAGTAGACTTGATGGGCCAAATGGTCTAAAGGGCCTGTCCCACTTAGGCGACCTTTACAGGTGACTGCCGGCACCCATCATAGGTCGCCGAAATGTTCAACATGTTGAAAATTCAGCGGCGACCAGAAAGACACTATGACTCTTTGGAGACCTCTCACGACCATAGGAGACCTCTCACGGCCATACAGGTAACCCCTGGCGACATGTTGCGGGTGACCTCTCATGACCATAGGAGACCTCTCACGAGACAGCCTGTATGGTCGTGAGAGGTCTTCAAAGAGTCGTAGTGTCTTTCTGGTCACCGCTGAATTTTCAACATGTTGAAACATTTCGGCATCCTATGATGGGTGCTGGCAATCGCCTGTAAAGGTCGCGTAAGTGGGACAGGCCCTTAATTCTGCTCCTATCATTTATGACCTTATGACTATTGCCGGTCAAGATGCCAAGTCGAACTAATCTCATCTGCTTGGCACGTGATCCATTCCCTGCATATCCATGCGCCCATAACTTATTGTTGGCTGTAAACTCCAGATAGATTGCATGTTATTTATTTTATGCCTTAATCTTTTTTTAATGGTAATTTATAAGTAGAAAAATTCTGCTAAGAAATTGTTTGTAAGAGATATTCGATATCCTGAATGTTTTTTCAAGATATTTGTGCCCTCTGGATGTTGACTATCACAGTGCTTTGGCTCTTTGAGTTGCTGGTTTATTTTTTTACTGTTGGTTTTGTGCTGATTATTTTAAATTGGTTAATATTGGTCACAATTGATTCACTATTGTGGGCAGTAGAAGATAAGTTTGAATCCAATTCCCCTCCCCCCCCCCCCCCCCCCCCCCCCCCCCGGTATACTTGTATACTTTTCTTTCATACTTGATTTACTTCACATTTAATATTTATATTTTTGAGCCTTAGTATAAACCAATATAAATTTAATTCAAGTCTGAGTAAGTTAAAAAAAAAAAATTACTTGGATAAATACCCATATATAATTGAGGCCTGAAATGAATAAGAGCAGGCATTTTAAGTAGATAACTATATGCACGATTGGTCTGCTGCCTTAACTAGATTTTCCAGTTTAACTTGCTGAGGGATAGCTTCTTTTCAAGCTTGTAATCTTTAAATGTATTAATACCTATGGCAAACTAAATTGCTGATTACTTTGGGGCTTGCTTTCTGATTCACATGGATTCTGCTAGACAGTTTTATCCATGTCGAGGCACTGTTGATAAGAGTTGGGAATCATCTCTCGGGTTGATAATTAGCATAGAATAGCAAATTAAATTATTTAGTAATTGCCCTATTCCTTGTAGTCCTGGTAAATCATTATAAATACTTATCTGAGAGAGTTCACTTAAGCCAAAAGGAAGGTTAAAGTGTTCCTTTAACCCTCCTGGCAATGTGAGCGTAATTATGCAGATTATGACAATGTCTGGTGAAGCCTACATTTTATTTGTGGGATGAGTATTTATGCACTGGATGAAGAAAAGTAAGAAAAGATTATATTCAAACACCATCTTTTAAGTCAATTCGGGATTGAATACTGGTATTTTTCTGATACCAAAGAACATGGTAGTTGAGAATTTATTAAAATTAGTTTGAATCTGTAACAATGGGAGTGATGTTTGACATGTGTGTGTTTCATGTTAATATTTATTTTCTGTTCTGCCAAGGCTTCTATTAGTTTCACAGTGAAGTAAATAGAAATGCCAAAGATTTTGCTTCTACCCTATGCATATCAGCCAGAGTATGTAGTTGAGTTGAAAGTTGTGCTGTGCTCAGCCCAGTCTAATTTGTAACCCATCCTTGGGTGGCACCCAGATGAGCAAACACTGATACTGAAACCCTGTGAAATGTCATACCTGGAACTTGGGGAATTGAGTTGGTTGACTTTAGTCAGCTGTTGTAATGGGTTTTATTTCAAGAAGTACCATATAAAGCAGAATGTGTAATAAAGGAACGGAAATAATTAGAACCACCTCTTTCATGAGAGTCTTAAAGCTGGACCTGGCTATGAATCCAAATTATTTTCTAAATGGGGAGAAAATTCAGAAATCGGAGGTGCAAAGGAATTTGGAGTGCTGGTGCAGGATTCCCAAAAGGTTGATTTGCGAGTTGAATCGGTGGTAAGGAAGACGACTGCAATGCTAGCATTTATGTTGTGACGACTAAAATACAAAAACAATGCTGGATGTAATGCTGAGACTTTATATGGCACTGATCAGACGGCATTTGGAGTATTGTGAGCAATTTTGGTCCCCATATCTGAGGATTGGTATGCTGGCATTGGAGAGAGTCCAGAGGAAGTTTATGAGAATGATCCTAGGAATGATTGGGTTAACATATGATGAGCATTTGAAGGCTCTGGGCATGTACTCACTGGGGTTTAGAAGGATGAGTGACCTCATTGAAACTTACCAAATAGTGAAAGGCCAGGTGAGAGTGAATGAGGTGAGGATGTTTCCACTGGTGGGAGAGTCTAGGACCAGAGGCCATCGCCTCAGAATAAAAGGACGTAATTTTAGAAAGGAGATGAGAAGGAATTTCTTTAGTCAGATTGTGGAATTCATTGCCACTGGCTTCTGTGGAAACCAAGTCAATGGATATTTTTAAGGTGGAGATTGACAGATTCTTGATTACTAAGGGTGTCAGAAGTTATGGGGCGAAGGCAGGAGAATGGGGCTGAAAGGGAAAGATAGATCACCAATGGCAGAGAACATTTGATGGGCTGAATGCTCTAATTCTGCTCCTATAATTATTTCAGCAAGAATAAATCTTTGAACTTTTGGTATTTTCTCCTACTATCAGTCATATTGTTGTGGATCTTGAATTTACTTCAGGCTAGTCCAGGCAAGAACAACAGATTTCCTTTCCTTAGTTGGTCAGCTAGTTGGTTATTATTGACAGTATGAATGTTGTCATTTTTTAATGAAACTGCTGATAAAATATAGTATGTCAGGTTGCATCTGCATACAAATAAATAAGTCCACATTTGTGGTCATAAAGTGCTGGAGTAACTCAGTGGGTCAGGCAGTATCTCTGCAGAACATGGACAGGTGACGTTCTGGGTTGGAATCCTTCAGTAAGGGTCCTGACCCAAAACATCACCCCTCCATGTTCTCCAGCGATGCAGCCTCACCTGCTAAGTTACCCCAACACTTTGTGTCGTGTTTTGCGTGCCAGCATCTGCAGTTCCTTGTTTCTACTTTTCCTATTTGAGGACGATGATTGTAGGAGAAACCTCTGAGGGAGTTCAATGGTCCATTGCTTTCATCATGTCCATGTAAGCTTCAACGTTGGGTGTGCAAATTTCACATTCGTTTTTGAATTAGAAACAGACTTATTCCACCTGTGTTTTCTAATAGCATGTCAAATTATATTACCAACTTTTCTTTTAGGAAACAACAAACTAGAGAACAGTAGGTGACTGTCTGGCTGATGCATCTTGCTGAATTATTTACTCCAATCTTTGTGCGCTACTGCTGACTTTTTCTCCACTTTTGAAGCAGCTGGTTATTTAATTTCTTTGACAATAAGAAAAGCTAAGATGATTTATGTTTGCTGGTTAACATTTTGTCGAAATTGTTAAAAGATGATAGGCATATGTGATGCCATTGTAGCTATATCCTAAATATATATTTGGCTCTGACTGTAAAATGAATGTAAGGAGCAACACTAAACATGGGCAGTTTACTTCCATTCTGCAAATTTAATTTTGACTTTTATTTTAATCCTTAATGCTTCAGAAATTCCATGATCATTATTGGACAGGACATGGTACTTCAATTAAATAATTGCTGTTATTTTGGATAAATGCAGCTTACCATTACTATATGTCGTAAGGCAGTGGTAAATCAGCATCTATGAGGAGCAAAAGGTTTTTTTCAAATAATTCTATACTACTAAATGGGTAACTGAAAGCATAGCCTATTTTTTTTTTTCAAAATTGTCATCAAGAAAATAAAGAATTGAATCGTGGTTGGTCTACAACAATGAAAGTAGGAAGAAAATACTTAAAATAACATAACAAGTTAGTGCTATAAATCTCCATTATGATTTACTGAATTTTATTAATAAGCAGTTGAGAATTGTTTAAGTGTGTGCCTGTCAGTGAAGCCTGAGTTGATAAATATTTGGTAATTGGAATACGTTAGACTGACAATATTTTGTATTTAATTAATTTAATGCCATTTATCCTGTCATCATGCTTATTAATTCAGAAGGAAGTTTTTTTTTACTTGCCAAAATCAGCAACTAGTTCCATTTCATCATTGTAGAATGTGGATTTACAATCATAAAACTGGGAACTTGCCATAACTTGGTTTGTTGCCACGGATGCTTTATCAACGGAGATAAATACAATCTGCCTGGATTGTTCCTGTGCATTTGGGTTTTTATAAGCATGACATTATTATAAGCAGATGGACAATTCTTTTAGCCTGGGGAAGCTCGAAGGACGATTCCAAATTTTTGAAAGGTTAAAATTCTTGGGTGATAAATGAAGCTGAGGTCGCCAGTTTCATTATCTTGATGCACATTTTGGAGTTAAGTCTGGTGCCACGTTGTGGCAACTTATAACCTATCTAGCTAGGTCTTAATTTAAATTTGCTTTTACAGTTGGTATATTCCCTGTGCCATTTGAAGATGGTGAAGCCTGATCTTCACACTCTGGCCCATCACCTCAAGCAAGAGCGCCTCTACGTGAACTCTGAAAAGCAATTGCTTCAGCGGCTAAATGCAGATGTGCTCAAAACTGCAGAAAAACTGTACTGTTCAGCATGGATTGCAAAGCAGCAGCGAATTAACTTGGATCGTCTAATACTAACAAGGTGAGATCAGTGTGAATTTAGAGCATATTTAAATACAGGATGACAATAAAAAAATACAAGACTGAACCTAATTTGGGCAAAATACTTCAATGATTGTTCCGTATTGATTACATAAGAGCCCCCTTTTTGGCTTGGGGGCAATGTGTTCGTTTTAGCTGGTATATTTGTACAATAAAATGCAAATAGTGGATTGTAAAGTGCTTTAATGTACACCAGTGAAGAAATGAAGACAAATATTACCCATCCAGAAAAAAAGCTTGCTGCTGAAGGAAGCCGTAGTTACAGAGAGCTATAATTTGGTCAAATGTTTGTGATAAAGACCCATCATTTATTTATTTGCCACTGTACTCCACAATTTGAGATTTGTAATAGAAAATATCATATGTGGTTAAAGTGTACATTGTCAGATTTTAATATCGGCCATTTTTATACATTTTGGTTTCACCATGTAGAAATTACAGCAGTGTATACTACACATAGTCTCTCCATTTCAGGGCACCATAATGTTTGGGACACAGCAATGTCATGTAAATGGAAGTAGTCATGTTTAGTATTTTGTTGCATATCCTTTGCATTCAGTGACTGCTTGACGTGTGCGATTCATGGCCATCACCAGTTGCTGGGTGGCTTCTCTGGTGATGCTCTGCCAGGCCTGTATTGCAATCGTCTTTAGCTTATGCTTGTTTTGTGGACTAGTCCCCTTCAGTTTTCTCTTCAGCATATAAAAGGCATGCTCAATTGGGTTCAGATCGTGTGATTGACTTGGCCACTCAAGAATTGACCATTTTTTAAGCTTTGGAAAAACTCCTTTGTTGCTTTAGCAGTATGTTTGGGAGTTTTGAACATTTGTTTGAACTTGAGCCGATAGGAGGTGTCTATACACTTCAGAATTAATTATGCTACTACCTTCAGC
The DNA here is from genome assembly GCA_035221665.1 of Okamejei kenojei. Taxonomy (NCBI): domain Eukaryota; kingdom Metazoa; phylum Chordata; class Chondrichthyes; order Rajiformes; family Rajidae; genus Okamejei; species Okamejei kenojei. The sequence goes on along the minus strand of CM069163.1, from coordinate 7,730,575 downwards.
AGTTGTATGATCAATGAAGATAAGTGAGCCAGTACCTTCAGCAGCCATGCCTGCCCAGGCCATAACACCCCCACCACTGTGTTTCACATTGAGGTGGTATGCTTTGGATATTGGGCAGTTCCTTCTCTCCTCTTTACTTTGACCTTGCCATCACTCTGACATAAGTTCATCTTCTCATCTGCCCACAAGATCTTTCCCAGAATGGTGGTTGCTCTTTTAAGTACTTCTTGGCAAACTGTAAACTGGCCATCCTATTTTTGTGGCTAACCAGTGGTTTGCATCTTGCAGTGTATTTCTGTATTTCTGTTCATGAAGTCTTCTACGGACAGTAGTCAGTGACAAATACACACCTGACTCCTGAAGAGTGTTTCTGATCTGTCGGACAGGTGTTTGGGGATTTTTCTTTATCATAGAGAGAATTCTTCTGTCATCAGCTGTGGAAGTCTTCCTTGGCCTGCCAGTCCCTTTGCGATTAAGCTCACCAGTGCTCTCTTTTTACTAATGATATTCCAAACAGTTGGTTTTGGTAAGCCTAAGGTTTGGCTGATGTCTCTAACAGTTTTATTCTTGTTTCTCAGTCTCATAATGGCTTCTTTGACCTTCATTGGCACAGGTTTGGTCCTCATGTTGATAAACAGCAATAAAAGTTTCCAAAGGTGATGGAAAGAGTGGAGGAAAGACTAGGTGCTGAGAGCTCTCTTATTTATACCTGCATTAAGCAGGCAATTAAACACCCCTGAGCAATTACAAACACCTGTGAAGCCATGTGTCCCAAACATTATGGTGCCCTGAAATAGGGGGACTATGTACAAACACAGCTGTAATTTCTACATGGTGAAACCAAAGTGTGTAAAAATAACCTTTAATAAAATCTGACGTGATTTTTTTTCTATTACAAATCTCAAATTGTGGAGTACAAAGGTAAGTAAATAAATGATGAGTCTTTGTCCCAAACATTATGGAAGGCAGGTAGACAAAAGTGCTGGAGAAACTCAGCGGGTACAGCAGCATCTATGGAAGGCACTGTATCTAAGGAAATGGCATTTAAAATACAGCTTCACAAAAGTGTGAGGCATAAAAAATAAATGTCGGAGGAGGGTGAGAGAAATCTGGAGTATGATTTTCAGAACTTTCTCTGCCAGGAATCTTTTGAGGTCTTGTTGATAATTTCTGTGAGCAGTTAACAACCATATTATTGTACCTGCTATAGTAGTAGAATCAAACTGGATGGGCCATGTTAATTTTCTAATGTGGTAATTGCTGTGTTGTTAAATGCCTGTCCTGCTTGGATCTGGGTTACTTGGCAGCTGCTTATCCTTTGACTAAAACAACCAATGCCACGTCATTTGGTGATGAGTGAGTTTAGTCTGACAAAAAATGGGTGCATCGGAAACACAAATGTTGAAACACATTAAATTATCAATTGATATGTTGAGAGTAATTGTGCCAATATTGATGCAATTCTTGAATTTTTGTTCCTCTACATTCAAATTAGATAGAATTTACAACCTTCTGTAGTTGTGAAGTTGGTGGTTATTGCTGACACCAAGTTTTCATTGCTTTATTTTTGATCGGGTAGGGTGGTGATGAGCTGCTGCTTTTTACTTGTCTAGCCTGTCGAGTGAAGTCACTTTCACAACTTCATGTAGTTCAGGGTTCTTGAAGGTGTGGCAGCAATGATGCATGTTTAGGCTTGTATGGTCATTTATGAACAATTGTACGAACGATTCATGTTTTTAACTGGTAAATTTCGCTGTTGAACTGAGAATAAACAATTAATTTTTTTGTTTGTTAAATAACCACAAGAGTGTTGGAATTGTTGCATTGATTGAAATAATTGATTGGAAGCTGATTCTTCAGCCCATTGGGCACACAAACCATCATTCATAGAAACACAGAAATTAGGTGCAGGAGTAGGCCATTCGGCCCTTCGAGCCTGCATTGCCATTCAATATGATCATGGCTGATTATCCAACTCAGTATCCCGTACCTGCCTTATCTCCATACCCTCTGATCCCCTTAGCCACAAGGGCCACATCTAACTTCCTCTTAAATATAGCCAATGAACTTGCCTCAACTACCCTCTGTGGCTGAGCATTCCAGAGACTCACCACTCTCTGTGTGAAAAAAGTATTTCTCATCTCGGTCTTAAAGGATTTCCCCCTTATCCTTAAGCTTTGACCCCTTGTCCTGGACCTCCCCAACATCTGGAACAATCTTCCTGCATCTAGCCTGTCCAACCCCTTAAGAATTTTGTAAGTTTCTATAAGATCCCCTCTCAATCTCCTACATTCTAGAGAGTATAAACCAAGACTCTCCAGTCTTTCTTCATAAGACAGTCCTGACATCCCAGGAATCAGTCTAGTGAACCTTCTCTGCACTCTCTCTATGGCAATAATGTCCTTCCTCAGATTTGGAGACCAGAACTGTACGCAATACTCCAGGTGTGGTCTCACCAAGACCCTGTACAACTGAAGTAGAACCTCCCTGCTCCTATACTCAAATCCTTTTGCTATGAAAGCTAACATACCATTCGCTTTCTTCACTGCCTACTGCACCTGCATGCCTACTTTCAATGACTGGTGTGCCATGACACCCAGGTCTCGCTGCATCTCCCCTTTTCCTAATCGGCCACCATTTAGATAATAGTCTGCTTTCCTGTTTTTGCCACCAAAGTGGATAACCTCACATTTATCCACATTATACTGCATCTGCCAAACATTTGCCCACTCACCGAGCCTATCCAAGTCATCTTGCAGTCTCCTAGCATCCTCCTCATAGCTAACACTGCCCCCCAGCTTAGTGTCATCTGCAAACTTGGAGATATTGCCTTCAATTCCCTCATCCAGATCATTAATATATATATTGTAAATAGCTGGGGTCCCAGCACTGAGCCTTGCGGTACCCCACAAGCCACCAGTCAATCACCTATTCCCATTAGTTATGTTGCCCCACTTTCACATCCACTCCCTTCACACTGGGGCAATTTACAGAGGCCAATTAACTTAGAATCCCGCAAGTCATTGTGATGTGGGAGTAACCGGAGCACCACATGGTCACAGTGAGAATGTGCAAACTCCACACGGACTACACCCGAGGTCAGGATCCAACCCAGGTTTCTAGCGCTATGAAGCAGCAGCTCTACCACCTGCAGTACCCTAAAATGGAGTGAATTGGTGTGAAATAGATTCTCACCTAAAATTCTGGAATTTGTGTTTTGTGTTCCATTTATTTCTTGGTCTTTTTTTTTGGACACACATTGTAACAATCTCCTTTGATGTAGCAACTTACCAGCATTTACAGCTGTCCTGAATTAAAATTCTAACATCATGTTTTATATGTAGATGGCAATAACCAGCAGCTGGGGAAAAGTTAGCCGAGTCAGTTTAGAAAAGAGCGTGCAGGTTTGCCTTCCATGCAACACCAGAATTACTTGTAGGAAGGTTCTGTCTTTCATGACCCTTGAATAAGACTTCATTATTCTGCAGTCACAAGAGACTGTGGAGACTGCCACTGTTGCCTAAATTCCCTGAATCAATGTATAAAAGCATTGAAAATAAATACACAATGCTCGAGTAACTCAGTGGGACAGGCAGCATCTCTGGAGAGAAGGGATGGGTGACGTTTCAGGTCGAGACCCTTCATCAGACTGAGTATTGAGATGGGTAACTGGAGAATGCAATTTAAACAAGGACCATCCAGATGACAAAAGTGGACATTAACATAGCAGTTAATTATGAAATTACATACTTGGTATACTTAAGCATGATTGTACTTTTTTACTGAACTATATACAAAAATAAATAATCGTACCTATGTAAATATGATAACAAAGTTCCCAGTATTTTTAACCTGCATTTGCTGGCAAACACCTGGCAGCTCACTATTAAAGATAAATTAATTCCAAAGGCATACCACTTATTTTTCTGATGTAAAAATGGTGAACTACTCGCATCAGTTTTTCCTTCCCAATCCGTAGTTCAATTGAATGGATTTTTGGTATTTGCGATTGGCTATTTGATAATACCATTTCTTTCTTACGTTTGGCCCATTTGAAGGTACCAACATTGACAGTGATCTCACGTGTAGTTCCTGCGATTTTGATATAAAGGCACCATGCCAAAGTTTGATTCTTTCTTTGATATTCAAACAAGCATTTTGTTCCTGTGTGGTTCTAAGTTGCCATTTGGGAGGAGGAATTGTTATTTGTTCATGTTCCGTAGCGAGAGCCTCTGCTTTAATTTACATTCCATTTGCTATGTTATATTAAAATAAACAGCTGCAGCGATTGCGTGTACATGTTGTATTTTTCCTAAACTCTTATTTTAGTAGTTCTGCCTTTTGAACACTTCAATATTTAAAGAGGATGGAGAGAGAAACAAAGTCACGACAGACGTGGAAGTTTGTCTCGTCAAGTGAGCTTAACAGTACAATTAAAATGTTGCTTGCAAAACAAATTATACATCACACAAATTCTACAAATCTTTACAAATTGATCCTTAACTTCATCATTGGCAGACCTCAATCATCAAGGGTCTGTAACTACATTTCCTTCTCACTGATCATCAACACAGATGTGCTTTAAGGCTATGCGTCTAGTCCCTTGTTCTACTTTCTTTGCACCCAGGATTCGATGAAGACGAGGGTGCCATACACCTTCTTTATCACTATCTATTTCCATTGCCACTTTCAGGGAGTTATAGATTTGGACCCCAAATCCCTCTGCTCCAAGAATCTTGCCATTAACTGTATACTTTCCCTTTGCATTTGACTTTGCAAAGTACATCACGTCACACTTGCTCATGAAGTAGATGCCACCACCACCTCCTTTCCTTGCGTCACAGCTTGGTCCATACAGTGCATAGACAAATTCTTGGACTGAAGTGCTGTGTCGAGAGGTTTGAGAATGAGCCATGTCTCCATCATTTCTAAGGCCTCCTCTTTCAAAACTCTGAAATTGAATCATTCAACTTTTATCTACTTTATATGATCTCATCCTTAATAAGCCTGAAAATTGGGAGCATTTTAGAACCAACAAAGGATGACCTCTGAATTGGAGGATGGCAAATGTCACCCCACTATATAACATAGGCTTATAGAAAATCATCTGTTTTTTTTAGTTGATGTCAGTGAGGAGAATGCTGGAGTGAAAGATGTAACAACAGTAAAGGCTGAACCAGCATGTATTTCTCATTTGACGAATCTGCGTGAGATTTTGCGGATGTGAGTAGTTGAGTGGGTGCAGTACATTTAGCTATTTATGGAAGGTATTAGTTAAGGTTCCTTACACGAGATTGGTGAATGAGGCTAAAGCACATGGAATTGGGTGCAATACACCAACATTGATTGATATTTGTTTATCAGACAAAGATCAAAGTGGGTTCCGATGAATGCTCTCAGGTTGAGAGACTGTGATGATTGAAGTACAACGGGGATTGGTGTTGGGTTGACAATCCCTGACAATTTAGCTGAGGAGATAGTTGAACGTGCGAAAGATAGACACAAAATGCTGGAGTAACTCAGCGGGACCGGCTGCAACTCTGGAGAGAAGGAATGGGTGACTTTTTGAGTGAAGATCCTTCTTCAGACTGATTGAACTTACGAAGCTAGGTGGGGCTTTGTACATGGAAGGATGTAAAGAGGTTTTAAAGCACATGGAAATAGAGTGGTGAAAATGTGTCCCATGGAAAATGTGAGATTATCCATTTTTCGAGTGACTGAGTGGTTGTGGTAGTTAGTAGTAGAATAAGATGAAGAGCAATGTCTTTACTCAGAATATTCCAAATGGTTATTTGAAATTTTCTTCCCTGGAGGATTACGAGGACTCATCACTGTTTATCCATAAACAGACGGATTGATTTCTGGACAATAATGGAATTAAGGAATCTGGGGATTGTGCTGGAGAAAGGTGCTGAGGTCGAAGTTCCGCCTCATCTAATGAATGGTGGGGTAGGTTTTAAGGTCCAAATGGCTGACTCCTATTCAGAGGTCAGTTGGATAGCGAGCGACTTTGCTGTGAGTTGAAGGCTGTTCACGTATTTAAAAGTACAAGAAAGGATAGTGGCATCCACTTTGAAATTTTAATTGATTACCATATTGGGACAGCAAGAAGTATTATTGAGTGATTACAAAGAACATTACTGTGATGTGGAATAGCATATGGAGCTATCTTAGATTGGTTTCTTGGTCAATATGGATGTGTTGGGCCAAATTGTATTTTTCCATTGTACACAAAAAGCTGGAGAAACTCAGCGGGTGCAGCAGCATCTAAGGAGCGAAGGAGATAGGCGACGTTTCGGGTCGAGACCCTTCCATGCTGTATGGCTATGACACATACAGAGAATTATTTTTAATGACTTTGTGATGGTTTGATGGTGTACGAAGGTGTGCTAAACAGATTTTGTGCACAATGTTTAGTATTTGGTGCACAGTGTTCACTTTGTTAGCTCTAGACACTGCAGCTACCAGTGATGAGAGAAAGGGAATATTCATGCCTGAAAGTGCATAACTGGAGCTATAACTCAATAAATTCCAACTTTGTATGAAAATGCGTTCCGGTTGTCATGTATAGCAGTTACTCTACTCTAATGATTGTAGAGGAGCTGGAGAATAAAATTTAAAACTTAACCTGAGCCTGAGGACTTGTTATTGCTTTGATCGCAGCAAACCCACATTGAACGCAATACAATGCTCAAGTTGGGTGATCACACTGCTGGTGGAAGGGAACTCAACTTTTGATGTTAGCTTTTTTAGCTGGCAATGCTGATATTGCCTATTTTCAAAATATTGACTTTTACGTTTTTTTTCAGTGTTGAAGCATCACCAGCAGAATGCTGCAAACATGCCAAGATGTTGGAGGATACACAGTTCGTGGACGGCTACAAACAGCTGGGATTCCAAGAGACACTGTACGGTGAATTTTTAAATCGGCTTCGAGAGAACCCAAGTCTCGTCGCCTCTTGTCTAGTTGCTGGGGAGAAGGTTAATCATGAGAGCACGCACGGCGTCATCCTTACAGTGTTTACTGCCCTTTACGGTAACTGCATAATGCAAGAAGATGAGAGCTACCTTCTGCAAGTATTGCGTTACCTGATTGAATTTGAACTGAAGGAAAGTGACAATCCTCGGCGGTTGCTCCGGAAAGGTGCTTGTACTTTCAGCATTCTGTTCAAACTTTTTTCGGAGGGGCTGTACTCTGCAAAGCTTTTCCTCACAGCAACTTTACATGAACCAATAATGTTGCTCCTTGTTGAAGATGAGGATCACTTGGAAACCGATCCAAATAAGCTAATTGAAAGGTTTACTCCAGCGCAACAGGAGAAACTCTTTGGGGAAAAGGGAACAGAGCAGTTCAGGCGAAAGGTTCAAGAGATGGTAGAGAGCAATGAAGCAAAGCTAGTGGCTCTGGTGAACAAATTTATTGGGTATCTCAAACAGAATACTTACTGTTTTCCACATAGCTTGCGCTGGATTGTATCACAAATGTACAAAACCTTGTCTTGCATGGAAGGGCTGGATATTGGGGAGGTGAAGGCCATGTGCACTGACCTATTGCTTGCCTACTTCATTTGCCCTGCAATTGTGAATCCAGAACAGTATGGGATAATTTCTGATGCTCCAATTAATGAAGTGGCAAGATTTAATTTGATGCAGGTAAGTTTATCTTTTACTTTTTAAGTAAATTGTCAAGATTTATTTGTTTGCTCTTCAATATTTTTACATTCTCAGTAGTGAAGCTGGAATTCATTGATGTATTTACGTAAAACAAAATTGGAGCAATGCTTTGGATCATTAATTGGCGGAAATCCTGAATAAAATGCTCTCCGTTTTATGTGCCAGTGAGGTTCTCATCAGTGTGTTTGAAATATGATGTTATATTAAGGGGTGCTTTACAGAAGCCAATTTATCTACAAACCTGCCCGTCTTTGGACTGTGGGAAGTCAGTGGAGCCCCAGAATAAAACCCAGGCGGTCAGAAGGACAACGTACAAGCTCCTTGTAGACTGCATCCATAGTCGGGATTGAACCCGGGTCTCTGGCTCTGTGAGGCAGCAGTTCTACTGCTGCCCCACTGTGCTGCAAACATTTTGTTAGAGTTTGGCTTTCTTCTATTTAGGTTTATAACCATATTTGTCAATCTTTATTTACTGTTGGATATTTTTAATAGTTATTATTGGCTGTTTTCATGAGTGAATATACCATCGCAACATAGTGACGAAGCATAAAATAAATTGGATCGGGCATATGAAGTCACTCGGAACAGTACTGACCAGTATTCCACCTTGCTCATCTCTCTCAACCTTCATTCCGCTTTTGACATGTCTTGCATCTTCTGTGCACAGTCTTGTATACTCCCTATAATTACTCATCCTCTGAACTTCCACCATCTGCTCAACAGCCCAAACAACATAACCAAATCTGACAAGGGTGTTGCTGTTGTGGTTTGGCAAACCGACCGGTATCTCGGAGGTCAAAACTCTACTTTTAAAGCACTTCCTTGTACTTCTCACTGGACCAGGTTGGAATTGATGGGCAAGGCAGAAACCTAGTCAGCACTGTTGAGGTGAGATTGGGTGGGGCTGTGGGTTTCGGTCTGAGAGCTGACATAGACTTAGCAGTGCAAATGGCCTCATAGGTTGTAAATGTTAAATGTTGGGATAGTCCATGCCTCAACTACCTCCTCTGGCAGCTTGTTCCATATACCCACCACCTTTTATGTGAAAAAATTACTCCTCAGTTTCCTATTAAATCTTTTCCTTCACCTTAAACCTATGTCCTCTGGTCCTCGATTCTCCTACTCTGGGTAAGCGACTCTGTGCCTCTACCCGATCTATTCCTCTCATTATCTTATACACCTCAATAAGATCACTGCTCATCCTTGCTCTTCACGGAATAGAGTCCCAGCCCACTCAACCTCTCCCAATAGCTCAGACCCTCTAGTCCTGGCAACATCCTCGTAAATCTTCTCTGTACTCTTTGCAGCTTGACAACATCTTTCCTATAAAACGATGCCCAGAACTGAACACCATATTCTAAATGAGGCCTCACCAACGTCTTATACAACTGAAACATGACCTCCCAACTTCTGTACTCAATACTCTAACTGATGAAGGTCAATGTGCCAAAAACCTTTTTGACTACCTGTCTACCTGCTACTCTACCTTCAAAGAACCATGCACCTGCACTCTTAGATCCTTCTGTTCTACAACATTACCCAGAATCCCACCATTCACTGTGTAGGTCCTGCCCATGTTAGACTTCCTAAAATCCAACACCTCTCATTTCTCTGCATTAAATTCCATCAACCATTCTTCAGCCCACCTGGCCAATCGATCAAGATCCTGCTGCAATTTTTCACAACCATCTTCACTATCTGCAAAACTACCCACTTTTGTATCATCTATAAGCTGGCTAATCTTGCTGTGTATGTTATCATCCAAATCATTAATATAGATGACAAACAGTAATGAACCCAGCACCGAACCCTGAGGCACACCACTAGTCACAGGCCTCCAATCTGAGAAGCAACCATCCACCATCACCCTCTGCTTCCTTCCATGAAGCCAATTTTCTATCCATTCAGCTATCTCTCCTTGGATCCCATGCGATCTAATCTTCCAGAGCAGCCTATCAATAGGAACCTTGTCAAATGCTTTGCTGAAATCCATATATTACAACATCTACAGCTCTGCCCTCATCGACCTTTTTGGTCACATCTTCAACAAACTGAATCAGATTTGTGAGACACGATTTCTTACGGGAATAATTGCCAGGGGTTTGACTTTGTTTGGTGTAAAGATGGTTGGTAAGGCAGTAGATGTTGTTTACAAGGCCTTTAGTAAAGTATTTGTCAAGATCTCTCGCATTAGGCTGATCCAGAAGATTAAATCACATAAGATCACTATGGTTAGTAAATTGGGCCCAAAATTGGCCTAATCCAAGAAGGCAGATGATAGTGATGGAGGAAACGGGACTGTAGATGCTAGAATCAGGAACATATATGAATAGAAAGGTTTTTTTTTGACTAAAAAAATCTGTGACCAGTGTTAGTCTGCAAGGATCAGTGTGGGGCCTCTGTTGTTTGCACGTATATGTTAATTTGCATGAAAATGTAGGTTGTCTCATTAATAGGTCTGCAGATTACACAGAAATTAGGTGGAATTTTATATTGTAAGGAAGCAAACATCACTATATCGATCAGTTGGAAATTTTGGCTGAACAAGATGGAGATTGGGCAGATGGAGTTTAATCTGGTACACGGATGAGGTAATGCAATTTGGGAATCAAATGCAAGAAGAGGTGGACAGTAAATGTCAGGATCCTTGGAAGTCCATAGCTCCCTGAAACTGTTAAGCGGACATGGTGGTAAGGAAGACATAAGGCATGCATGGTTTTATTGGTCGGGGCACTGAGTATTAAAGTTGGCAAGCAGCTCTATAATACTTTGGTTGGGCCATATTTGGAGTGTGCGGTTCAGTTTGCGACGTCGTAGAAAGGCTGTGAAGACTTTGACGTGAGTACAGAAGTAGTTCACTGAGATGTTGCCTAGATTGAAGTGTATTAATTATAAGTTAGGTTTGGTCCAACTTGGATTGTTTTCTCTGGAGTGTCAGAGGCCGAGGGCGACCTGATAGGCATATTTAAAGTTTTAGGACATTAATAGGATAAATAGTTTTGTCTGTTTCCCAGCGTCAAAATGTTAAATACTGACAGGTACTTAGGGCAGAAATGTAAGGTGAGGGAAGGAAAGATTAAAGCAGATTTGCAACTTTTTTAATACCAAGAGAGATGGGTGCCTGCAACATGTTGCAAGAGAAGGCAAATGCAATGCCAACATGTAAAAGCAGTAGTGCGTTTAGACAGAAGTGTTTTGACAGGCAGGGAGTAGAGGGACACGGAAAGTGTGCAGGCAGATGGCTTTAGTTTAGATGCATTGTTGGCACAGACGTGGACCAAAGGGCTGGTTCCTGTGCTGTGCTTGTCCCATGTTTGTAGAAAGGAACTTTTGCATGTGATTTCTCACCCTAGTATAATGCAATACTACTGTGATGAGGCCAATTTGTTGTCCCGATGTACAGTGTAGTGTGCTCTTTGTGTCGAGGTTTCCCATTGCCTGGAAGTTTGTGATGAAAGCTTCAATGTCATTTGTCACACAGAGTGGATATTAGTTCATTTCTGTCATTCAATGAGGGTCTGTCCAATGTTTTTCAGGATTTAGAGCTAATGGTGCTGACATCTCGTGGTACTGCACACTAAACTTTAGGAAAATAACATGTTGCAGTATAACTTTTAAGATCAAGCAGGAAGAGGAAGGCTAAAACCTCGAGCTGAAACAGCATCCTTCTTGCCATTTATTTCTATATTTCGGCATATTGAAAGTAAACTGAACAAAATACAGTCATCTATATCTTTGACGGTCGTGCAAAGAGGAAGCTTTACTGCAAGGGCTAACAGATTCTGATGGGAACTATGCTTTCACATAGGAAAAGCTACCATTTCTGGAAATCTGGAATGGTAACAGAAAATGATAGTCAGTCTGCAAAGGAAAGACATGTTCACATTTGAATTGGAATCTCCAGAAATGAAGTGAATAGTAAAATCACTATTTAGTAGTTAGAGGAAAGAAAAGGTCTTGCCACAACGAGGAAACTTAAATAGCATTCTTTGGATGTAAATTATTATTCCATCGAGCAAAACAACATAAATAAAAACAAATGTAAGATTATCCAAATGAAGTGCACGCTTCCACCCCACCAACAGAAAATTGGAAGGGAAATTAAAAAAGAACTAACCCTGCAGGTATCAGTTTAAAAATTACCAATTTTGCTACATCATGAAGCTCAACAATATATCATAAAACATAGAACAGTACAGCACAGGAACTGGCCCTTTGGCCCACAATGTTTGTGCTGAACTCAATACCAAGTTAAATTGATTTCATCTGCCTGAACATGAGCCATAACCCTCTATTCCTGCACTTCCTTGTGCATATCTAAACATCATACTTTAAACATCACTCTCATATCTGCCTCCACCACCAACCCGGCAATGCATTCCAAGCCTCTATTACTGTGTGTAAAAAATAAAAAATAAACCGGTCCCATTAACCATTAAACTTTCCTCTTGCCATATAACTATGCCCTCCTGTGATGGACATTTCCACCCTGGGGAAAAATGTTTCTGACTGTCTCCCCTGTCTATGGCTCTCATCACTTTATATACTTATATCAAGACTCCGCTATTCCAGAAAAAACAGTCTGTCTATCCAACCTCTCCCTGTAGCTGAAACTCTTTAATCCAGGCAGCATTGTGTTAAGCCTCCTCTGCACCCTCTACAAAGCCTCCACATCTTTCCTGTAATGTGGTGACCATGAATTGTACGCAATAGTCCAAATGCAGCCTTACCAAAGTCCAATAGAGTTGCATCATGACTTCTTGACTCTTGTATTCAATATTTCTAACAATGACGACAAACATTCCATATGGCTTCTTTACCACCCTATGTACTTGTGCTGCCACCTTAAGTGAGATATGAAATTGGGATCCTTTTGCACACCAATGCTGTTATTAACAGTTTACTCTCTTCACATTCAACTTTCCAAAATGCATCACCTCAAGTTAAACTACAACTGCCATTTCTTCACCCATTTTTGCAGCTGATCTATATCACCAACCCATCTACATTTACTTCCAGGTCATTTATATATATCACAAATAGCAGAGATCCTAGCTGGTCACAGACGTCTAGCCAGAATATTTGCCTCCCATCGGAAACCTCTGTGAATGAGCCAGTTCTGAATCCATAAAAACAAGTCATCATGAATCCCATACATCTTAATAGTATGGATCAGCCTACCATGAAGGACTTTATGGAGGATTCACAAAAATGATTTTTTTATCCCTTTTATAAAATTTTGGTCGATTTTTGGGGGGTCTAGTATTGAAAGTAGTCTTCAGTAGCATTCATTTTGTTTCCAAACTCTTGATTTGAAATTCTTGGAATCTCTTGTTTTGAATGTTCAAGTAAGACAAAGTAAATATTTTACTTTAAATACTTAACTTAGTAATACTTATATACTTATATACCTCTCAGTGTGTGTTTGAACAATTATTTTTTTTGTTTGCCTTGTTTAATTTGCAATGCTTGGTTTAGCCTCTGAATGATCATTATCAGCACACCAAAGTCACACAACTGTGTGAAATTAATTAAAAGTTCAACGTGATGTTTCTGCTGATGTTTCTGCTCGTATGTCCTTGGTTTCACTAACGTGATTGTTTTGAAATGTAAACATTGTTCTGTGGGAGAATTGGCACTCATGGGCCATTGTCAAAATAAGTCGGGAGTTTTCTAATTTTCACACAGATGTTACTTGACTTCCAGACTTGTTCTGCTTTGGTTTCAGATTACAAGTTTTTGAGTTTTATTTATTTTTTTATTTCTAAAGTTCCTTGCTCTTTATTTCCCTTTCTAAAACTGCTACAATTACAATTCGTTATTGGATTACAAACGACCGCACTTCCTACAGGAATTAGTGTTGTAAAATACTCTCCACAAGGAAAGACAATTGATAACTGAATAGACATGAATTAAAAGAAGAAAACAGCCTCTTGGTATCAGCCTGATCAAATGCTTTTCGGAATCTTGTACATTTCAATGTAATTGCCTCATTCTAACCTGCAGCATTCACTTAACTTAACCTTCCTAAAACAACCTCCTCATTCTAGAATCATTCTGGAAAATGCATTGTAGTGTCTCCCACCCAAGTGTATCTTTGTGTCAAGTGATGCAACAAGACTAAAACTGTATTTAGTGCTCCAATTGAGGTGTCACAGTGTTAACCTGCGCTCCAAATGAGGTGTCACAGTGTTAACCTGCGCTCCAAATGAGGTGTGTTAAAGAAGGAACTGCAGATGCTGGAGAATCGAGGGTACACAAAAGGCTGGAGAAACTCAGCGGGTGCAGCAGCATCTAAGGAGCGAAGGAGATAGGCGACGTTTCGGGCCGAGACCCTTCTTCAGCTCCTTAGATGCTGCTGCACCCGCTGAGTTTCTCCAGCCTTTTGTGTACCCTCCAAATGAGGTATCACAGTGTTAACCTGTGAATGACTTAATTCCTGATCTGCCCATAAACCAATCCTTAATGAATGTGTCCCAGAAGTTTATAAATGAGTGAAAACTGTTGTTATGTAGCACCTTGTCAGATGTTGACTAAGCTGTATTGCTTCTTGGATAGAACATTTCAAAGATTCACTACTCTGAGTTCCAGATAGCCACCACACAATCGGCGGAAAAAGGTTTAGTTTAATTTTCCACTCATCCATTCTACTATATTGTTCAGACAATGCTGCATTGTTCAGACAATTATTCATATCTTGGATTACTATGAAAATTACTATGAAAATTACTATGGACTGCTTGTGAAACCCTACCCCAAAAAATCACATTTCAGATCTGGGCTGGATTTGACTTGAAAAGTTGACAATTCCTCTCCACCCACAGATGCTGTTTGGCCCACTAGTTACTGTCTACTGTGGCCTACCTCCAGTAGATTGTTGGTAGACCAAAATGTTGGAGAAACTCAGCGGGTGAGACAGCATCTATGGAGCGAAGGAATAGGTGACGTTTCGGGTCGAGACCCTTCTTCAGACTGATGTAGATTGTTTATTGCTCCAGATTCTAACATCTACTGTTTATTGTGTCACCAAATCAATCACGTTCATTTCTTTGTCCTTGTGAAATGTATCTTCCATTGAATGTGTATGGAATACAACTATAGACAGTCTTTTATACTGAACTATGCAAATGTTCTGTTTGTTTTCATTTTTGCTTTAGGTGGGCCAACTCTTACAGCAGTTAGCAATGACTGGAAGTGAGGAAGCAGATCCACGACTCAAGAACAGTCTTTGCAAATTTGATAAAGTAAGTTACACTATGTTACTGAGATTTAATAGATAAAAGTTGCAAGAAAGAGATGAAATGTTATTGCATTATGAAGCTATTACATCAGGGAAGCTGAACTGAGTGGTATTGGTTGAGATCCAGTTTTGATTTATTCACCCCAAATTGTTTCATGTTTTGTTTTTCAGCATTATGAATAAAGTATTGTATACATTTGATCTGACAGCTGATAGAAAATGAAATGTAGTCTGATTTTACAGAAGAGGTTTTAAGTAATTGTGTCCTTTTCTCATTCATCATGACATGTGATGACTGTCAGTGAGCTGGAAAGATACTGAATCATTTTGGATTGCTATGCCTGATGATGATCTACACCTTTGAAATGATTTGCGTAGAACAGATCTGATAAGAGCATGTGATGAATAAATTTACAACATATTTAATGCTTGGATAAATATGATTTTTGACAGCCTAGCATGACCATAGAGGATAATTGTGATGTGGAGTGGTTACTATGTATTAATTGCAGTGTTTTCCATCATCTTGGTTGGAACTAGTTGAAGATTCTTGATAAATGAGCAAGTAAAATAATATTGAGGGAACCAAGAAGGGAAGCATTAGATCTAAGAAACAATGAAGCAGGAAAGCAAGGCAAAATTGAATTTCAGATACAAGATGAAAGTAAAGTAGAGATCAACTGCAGAGTTCATCAAAAAAAGGTGAAGTTTTGCAATTTCAATAACCTGTGGCAAAGCTAATTAACTACCTCTGTCATTCACTCTTTGGGTCATGGGCATTATTGTTTCTGATATTTTGGATCATATTTGATCTTGTTTGAATTGTTTGTTATGCTGTGATTCCTACTATTTTAAAAGATCATTGCAGATAAGGAACTGGACTTCTGAGCAGTCCTGATGTATCCATGAGAATATAAGAAATACTTTTACTTGGTTAGAATTTGTTGTGTGCAGATTTGGACACACATTTCTATTACAATGCAGGTTTTTCTTCCTGGGCATATTGAGGACAGCATGTAGACCTTCATTATTAAGACATTACGAGCAATTCCCCAACAAATTCTTGCCGCAAACAGTTACCAGTGTTTGACCATATCTAATTCCTTAATTGGAGGTGTTCCTAAGGAAAACTGTTTCTACTACTGATTCTTACCACTGCTAACATTTAGGGTGTCAATATCAGTTAGCAAATGTGTTTGAGACCCAACTTAACTCTGAACTTGTAAGTCTACTATGAAAACGAATTGCTGGAATTATGCTTTCCACTTTTCCACTTGTCAATGTTATACAATAAATAAAAATGCCACAGTTGTGACAGGGATATCTACTTCTCTCGCCTTGGTTCAAGTCCAGCCAAGACTGGTGAGGTGAAAATTAGTTTGTTCAATCTAATTTTAGTTTGTAATGAGTATGAGCGTGGAGGACATGACTTCAGCAATTTTTTTTTTTGGCACTTGCCAAGTTGTGTAAAATAGTACAATCTCCAGAGAATTAGGCTATTCAAATCAAAGGAGCATAGTTGTTGGAGCAGAATGGATAGAATCCCAGAAGATAATTATGGGCAAGACTTTACCTAGCATATTGTTGATACAAACACATTAATAAATTAGCATTATGTAACTGGTGTAACACTTCTTCTCTGCCAAGAAAGAACTATGGACAGTTCTACCAAGTAATTAGCATTGAGTACACCAACACAAAACGACCTTTAATCTTTCAAAGTTGCAAGATATATCGCCTTAAGAAGGTAGAACATGCCTTACCCACAAGATTGTATCCCATTGAAACAAGGAAGATAAGAATAAGTTATTAAACAACACGTCATACATATATTATGAGGGCAGATGTCATTTTAATTTTTCATATCATTGGATGGATATCAGTACCAATACTTGCATAACAGCGAAAGTAATTATTCCTAGAAATGGTTCGCTGTTACATTGCCTACTGACAATACCTTGTGGTATCATTTGTTTGACAAAGAAGAGTGTTCAAACAGGTTACAGACTTGAATCCCACATGAAAATCAATAAAGCTAATTCCCAGCAATCACCTTGAAGGCCCTTCGGCTCACAATGTTTGTGCCAAACATGATGCAAAGTTAAACATATCTCAACTCCCTCTCTTCCTTACATTTCCATGTACATCTCAAAGCCTCTTAAACGTCACTATCCCTTTATCACCACCACCGCAGCGTTTTGGTAAACCTCCTCTGCACTCTCTCCAAAGTCTCCACATCTTTCCTACAATGGAGCAACCAGAACTGGATGCAATACCTGAATGCAGCCTAACCAAAGTCCTATTGAGCTGCACCATGACCTCTTGGCTCAGATATTTAATGCACCTTGCAATGAAGGTAAGCGTACCATTGGCTAGCACGGGAACGTTTTAGAAGAGAACCAACGACACAACAGCCATGTATTCTGTGGCAGTCCTTATCGTGAGAGAACCTCAGATTTTGCTCAGCCGCCACTGAACTATTAATGCTGCAACACCGTACTATCCAGGTTAGAAAGCAGAAACATTGTATTTGTGCAAATGTGCCAATAGTAAACAGTGGGGACTGTATGTTACAGAAAAGTGTGACCTGCTTTGGTTTGGTTTCTATCTCGTGACTTGCAAACATGTGATGTACTTTGATTCATCTTTTTTTAGAGTTGTGTTGCAGCTTTTTTGGATGTCATAATTGGAGGACGTACAGTGGAAACCCCTCCCATGTCCTCGGTGAATTTGCTGGAAGGACTCAGCAGAACTGTGGTCTACATGACACACAATCAGCTTTTAAACTTGGTAAGCTCGCACTTACAAAACCTTTCCTATTTTCATTTGGCATCTATTAGAAAATAAATTGCTCATCGACAGATGTAAATTGGTATTGCACAGGGAACCTATAACTCAGTACCTTTTATGGCTTTGTTCATCTGTGACACAATTTCTTTTCAACACCATAAGCTTCATTGTTTCAGCCAATTGCTGTGCCGAATGGTTTTATAGGTATTCCTGCATTCTATTCTTTTTTATCAGTGAGCAAGGTATTGAATTTAGACAAGGACAGGTGTGAATTTGTCTTTCCAGCATAATCTTGTGATCTTGTGATTATGCAATGATTTAGACAGTTTAAATTCAGTGTTGTATTGGCAGGCAGCCATGGTTAATATCACCAGCAGACAGCACTGCAGAGCTGAGTAAGCAGTTAAATGAAGTTGAAGGCTGACTATTTCAATTTAGAACTCTTATCAAGTGAACAGCTGCATTCTTGCAGGCTTTTGGATGAAAGAAGGCAAAAAAACACAGATTCGCTGAGAGTTTGATGAAGGGGTGTTGGAGCATAATTGTGTTGGTTATAAAAGTTGGCATGGATGATGTGGACACTAATATAACAAGTAATGTTTAAGAAGGAACTGCGGATGCTGGAAAATCGAAGGTAGACAAAAATGCTGGAGAAACTACATAACGAGTAATGTATTTTACACAATTTTGAGATTTGATTTTGCTGTTTTAAAGCATAATGAAAGAGCAAATTGAGCCAACGATAATCATACAGTTAAATTATGTTGAGAGTTTTGGAGCAATATCAGCCAACAATTTGAGTACGATACCAGTTTATCCATGTACAGGTGCTGGTTTAAATTAATGATAGACACAAAATGATGGAGTAACTCAGCAAGACAGGCAGCATCTCCACCAGTTTATCCATAGCTGCATTTGTTTGCGATGTTATCCAGAATCATTTGGAGTATTGCTTTGAATGCCGGGCTCACTTCTGGAGGCTGGCGCTGAGGGACGTTTGGAAATGGGATAGTTTATACATTTATCCTGTTGATATGTAAGATCGGTAGGAATGGGAGTAGGCTGTTATGTAATCTTTGAGTTTGAACACAATGTGGCACAAGAAACCTCAGACAAAAAGTTGTCCGTGGTGAAAAGCCAAGAAATCTATAATGTTGCCTACAAACTTCACAAATTTACTTTGAATCTTCTTTCAGCTGCAGAATCTTAAAAGGTTTGATTAAATCTTAAAGGTTTGCTGTTACGTGGGTTTTCATTGACAAAACTTAAAATGTGCGTATTTAATTTGTACATAGATTACCTTTGCACGACATGTAATGCCGGGGGAGTTGCTAAGGGAAGAGGACAGAATGGCTCTGGAGAACCTTATCATTAACGTTCCACTTCACAGAACAGGGAAGAGCAATAGTCTTGAGTTGACTCCCTCCAGCACACCCCAGTTGTCTCCTGCAACTACTCCAGCCAATAAAAAAAATCGACTGCAAATAGGTAGGTAGATGCAACTGCATTTGTTAATTCTATCAATAATTCTGGAAAAAAAACTTAAATGAGAAATTAAACATTCTACTTTGTATTATGTTGTAGGATTTTGCCAAATATTTTATTTTTTGCGAATATACTAAACTGCAAGGAACATTGTGTACTTCATGAGTTCAAGACAGTATCACATGCAATTGTTGAAGTAAAGTTCAAACAATAATTAAACAATATTGTTAATGTGACTTAATTTCTGGTGTCGGGTATCAGGTCGACAACTCTTACTTGATATTACTTTTGTATGTTCTTCACCTCTTCGTGCCAATAACTCCACTTTTGATTACATCTTTGCAAGTAAAATGGCACAGAGCTCTAGTAATATGTAAAACATTGTTAATTTTAGGTTGTAAGAACCTTATTTTGCTGTAAATTCAACGAGTTATAAAGCACGGAAATTGGCTTTACGTTGTCCTACACTGGGTAAAGGTCTGTGACCATTCATCAAATTTACACGTATCATGATTTTATATACCTCTATAAAATAGAACTGCACATAATACACGTATAGGTATCACAAATGTGGTGCACATTGTAACATAACATCCCAACTCTTGTACTCAATGCCCTGATCAATGAAGGAAAGTGTGCCAAATGCCTTCTTCACCACCATGTCTACTTGTGTCGCCACTTTCAGGGAACTAGGAATTGTACACCCAGATGTCGGTCCTACTATACTCTCCAGGATCCTGCCTTTTACTGTGTAAACTGTTTAATTTACCAAAATGCAGCACCTTCCACTTGTCTGTATTAAGTTTCCCTCTGCCAATCTGTAGCCCATTTTCCTAGTTGATCTAGACCCCGCTGTAATCTTAAATATACTTAACTGTCCGCTATGCTGGAGACTAGAACTAAGAATTATAATTGGTGCTTCCACTGAAAAGAAATACATCACTTTTGCTTGATATTGATGAATTAGCCCTGTATTCACCGGTTTTAGACCAGTAAATTAATGTACTCTAGCTGTAATATTGATCTAAATTTATATAAAGTTGTTTTTTTAACATACTCCTAGTATTGAAATTCAATTGCCCTTAATGCCTAATCTAATTTCAAACCCACCCCATCTAGCTGCCAAGGTAATTTGTTTTACCTTTCCAGGCCAAAGTGACTTTAATTTTATAAGAGTTACCATGAAAACTCTCCAGTACCCCATCCAAGTGGTTATTTATTATGCATCAGCCTAGACAGTGAGTTTGCAGACTATTCCTTTGTGATCTGCACAGCTGAGCCTGATTTTATTTCATCAAACAACCATTTTTGTGATCTGTGGAACACTGACAAGGTCACCATTCATTACACCAGACTCTGGCTACCATTTTAGAGAGTGGTTGGAGTACCAATCACATTTGCATGCTTTTGGGTTCATATGCACCACGTCTGTATTAAGGGTGGGAGGTTTACTTTGAAAATAAATCCTTCAGATCATGTTATTATGCCATCGTTCAGTTTATTGTTGATTTAATTGAAAATAAATAAGTTCTTAAAGCAGGATTATTTTCTTTAATCTAGCATATGGTCAGACTTTGAACTCTTTGCTGGACCTTTGGATTGCTAGTTATTCAGACCTTTGGATTGCTAGTTAAATAACGAGTAGTTCTGCCATAACTCGATAGCTGCATTTCTAAGAAATGTCATGTTAGAAAATCAAGTTCTGAAAACAATCATGGCAATGGGGAATAATGGAAAAGTAGATTGGGGCTAGTTCCATTAGAGGTTCGGATTCACAATAACAAAAAAAAAGGTTTTCTAATAAATTTTGAATTATTTTTATTGCTGCAAGCGAAAATACGAAATGCTATATGTTACATTGTTTAATAGAGTATCATAGTGCAAATGTCCATAGAAGCAATTGCCTCTCAAGTACATGGCCTTCCACGGTGAAACTGACAGCCTTTGTTTTTAGGAGATGATGGTGTCTGATTACTGAGGGGAGATTACATGGAAACAGGTTTTTCTCAAAAATTGCTTTTTTCCTGGTTGTCAATTTCCAAAGTAACTTTTAAATGGTACTCGAGTTACTGATCAAAATTGTGTTATAACCAATTTGGCCCACATAATGCAAATAGCATTCCCTAATTCATTGATTTGTATCTAATCCACGCTAATTAGAAATGTGTACTCGTTTGATAGTCCTAAATTTGAGTCATGACCTTAAGTCTTATCTGTTACACGTGTTTTCTCGTACCCTCACCTTAGGGAGATTATATTGAATCAACCTATCTTTCAAAGATTTATTTAAATACTTTAGTCTTTATTCTGAACGATTTAGCTGTCAATAATTAGTATTTTGAGCTGTGGGTCCCATCCCTCCAAGGAGAAGATACTTCCAGCTAATTAAGCAGATTAAGCACAGTTATTATTTTAAACAAAGCATATTTTATTATGAGAAGTAAATTCTAACATAATTGTACAAATGATTCCCAAAATACAAGTACAATTCTTGCAAACGAGAAAAACATATCAATAATTTGTATGCAAACAAGTTCTCCGTTGCAGTGAAAAGGCTCTGGGAAGCTATCCTTCTTGGACCAAGGGTGTGCAGTGCATTGTGTCTTCTGTAACTCCTAACACTGTTTTTACTAGTTGACATCATCTATATGATGTATATGATGTTTTGCAGGTACCTTGATCTTGTTTTACTTCATCAGGTCAAGTGAATGGACTGTCCTATTTAGATCAAGATGGAATTTGTTCCCTTTCAAGTTAATAAAATAGTTAACAAATATAACAGTCTGCACACAAGTGGTAAATATGTACTGACCATGAAGCTCCAATTTGAAAACAATGGAATCGGGCAGTAATTCCACATTCACAACAAGGGAAGGTAAGGAATTTGATTCCAAATGGACATTGTCATCAATAAGTTATTGCAATTCTGAAAAAGGACCAAGTATATTTTATTACCAAATATCATTTTATTTTGTCAGGATCCATGTTGATTTCAACTGTTTCTGCCAAAAATATGTTTGTGCACGTGCACAGGGAATAATGTTTTAAAGATTAGAAGAAAGCACGGATAAATAAAATGCTGGAGTAACTCAGCAGCACAGGCAACATCTCTGGAGAGAAGGAATGGGTGACATTTCAGGACGTGACCCGCCTCTCCTGTTGAGTTACTCCAGCATTCTGTGTCTTTCTTCGGTGTAAACCAGATTTGCATTTCCTTCCTACACACAAAGAAAGTGATTTGTTCCTCGTACTTATTTTTTCTCTTGATCATGTTAAGATGTTGGGAATTAGAACTTAGAACTATCTAACAGTAAACATCTTGAACCTTGTATGGTTTCTTTTGCTGTGCTAAAACACTGAGGTTAACATGTTTTCTGGGCCTGGAGAGTGAATATCCATCACTGGGATTGTTTAATTCCCAGTGAGATTTGGTAGCCAGTGATTAAGAGGGGCTACACTGCCTGACTGTGAAGTTAGTGGTGCATTGCTAATTTTAGCTAAATCAGCATGGTTCAGTATTCAAATTTATTTTTGTTTTATTGATGAATACATCAAAAGTGAAATTAAATATCTTTTTTTAAGTTCTATATTTAGTCTTGGATATTATGTCAGCTGAAACTTCAGTTACACAATTCCCATTGACAAACAATCTATTTTCCCAATTTTTCACACCAGTTCGATACTACTACATTTCTGTGGAATATAAATTAGGACTTTTAATTAAGTGAATACCTAGTTTTATATTAATTTTCATGTAAAAAATCCAATATCAATGTATGATCACATGACAAAGTTTAATAGATTGATTTGTATGTTTCGTTTACGTAAAGTGCTCAGGTAATTGATGGGATCAAATCACTTTCTTTATATGCTTCCTTCCAATCTTTAAGACATTTATTCCGTGCATAGTATAAGCAACATTTTTGACAAAATCAGTTAAAATTAATATGGATCCTGACAAAATATTAGTGTGTTTGTAAGTAAAACAAGTGTTTGTAAGTTGCTCCATATTTTTGAGTTAAAAATTGCACTAACTTATTGGTGACAGTGTCCATTTGGAATACAATTCTTCCCATGTTGTGAATACTGAATTGCTGTCTGATTCCATCATTCACAAATTGGAGTTTCATTGTCTGTCGAGTTTAATTTGGTTTAGTTCAGTTTTGAGATACAGCAAGGAGACGGGCCCTTCAGCCACTGAGTCCATGCTAACTACTCATTCAAACTAGTTCTATGTTATCCCATTTTCTTATCCACATTTTGCCTACTAGGAGTCAATTTCAGAGCCCAATTAACCAAAAACACGAACGTCTTTACGATGTGGGAGGAAACCGAAGCACCTGGAGGAAACCCACGCGGTCACAGAGTGAATGTGCAAACTCCACACACACAATCCTGTGTCTCTGGTGCTGTGAGTCAGCAGCTCTACAGTGCAGCACAAAAACAGGCCCTTTGGCACACAATGTCTGTGCTGAACATGATGCCAACTTAAACTAATTGCTGCCTTTACATGATCAGTATCCTTGCAATCCCTGTGTGCTGACTGCTATATTTGTTAACTGCAGGCATATTATTTTATTCACTTGAAAGGAAGTGAACTCTCTTTCTTTGACTGGACAAAGAGCCATAACATTATTTACCTAACTTTTGATGTGGTAAATTCAGTGGTTGCCATGATCTTGGAGAATTTATGCTGGTTTGATGTGCTGTTACAACTGAGCCTTTAAAGATTGGGAAAGGTTCTCAGTTTGGGAAATGTTTAGAACCTTTTTTTGCAAACAAGAGTGAAATGTATGGCTACCATTTTGATGCAAAATAAAAATAAGAGCATGGGGAAAATCTTGCTGTGAATTTTAACGAGGTGATTAATCTGCATTTGATTTCCATTTCTTTAATGCTGCCCTCACCCAGGACAACAATTAGCATCCATTACCACCTGGGATACTTCAACTACAAATCTGACTGCTCACATTCCTCTTGTAGCTCCATTTGGTGGGTAACATTTCCATGCATAGAAGGTGGAAATTACTTGATTTATGCTACAAACTCTGGAATGGTAATAGCTTCCCTGTTAGAATTGTTGAAATGATGCTTCCTTTTTAATTGCGCCTGGTGCAGCACAGAAAATGTACCTGCTGCTTTCTGAATGCAGCAGAACTAGAACTTTGCTTAGATTTATTGGTACTATTTCATCAATCATAATCCAGTTGTACAACAAAATCGACTTAAGAATTGTAAAGTGACATTCAATATTTTATATGTTGCATTGAAATTTATTAAAAAAATACTCCAAATGAATTTCAATTTAGTTTAATGCAATGTCTGTCTCACACAAAGGAGTTGTTTGAGCTTGAAGTCCATAATGTTTTGTGGACAAGCACTCCAGATATTATACTTGATAGAAAGGAAGATCTCTGGAGGTCTATCATCTCGGTTCTTGCTATAGGGCAACCATCTTGCATCTTGCTTTGGTTTTAGGAAGCTCAGAACTTCCAATGCTTCACGCCCAACAATTGTGGTATTTTACTTCACGTAGACGGGGTCAGTAACTATGTGTGTGTTGACCTTGTGAGTTGTCCTGTTTCCTTTCCTTTGTGTGCAAGATTGAAGTATTTTTCAATGGAATCTATTTCATTTAAACCTGTCTGCAACCTAAAAGGTGAAATAAAATTGAAAAGAAAATTGACAATTTGTGGATGTAATATTTTGTAGCTGGAAGAAATAGAACCCGGACAAATGAAGCAAAAGAACACTTGGAACACGAAAATACAATACAAGAAGCCTTGCAGGAAGTACAGCCTGAAGAAGTGTTGGTCATTTCACTGGGCACTTCTTCTCAGATGACGCCGGGGATGATGTCTGAAAATGAGGTACGGTTCTGAGCCCTGCAGGTCGCCTCATACAGTTTTATGTTTTTATAGATGAAAAATTGCTGTGTCATGGTCAGGTTCTGTGAAATAATTGGTAGCTTTTTCATAATTTAAAGGAGTAGTGTAATAATGTTAAAGGGCTCCACCCACCACCCATTATCTCTCATCCCTAGTTAATGATTTAATTGTATTGATTGGATTTTAGTTGTACTCATGAGGGCTGAAAACTCATTCAAGAATTCAGATTAATTTACTAGATTTAAATATTCTACATGCCTTCCTGACTTTTGTTCTCACTGTAATCTGTTCCTCCAAGAAGCGATTCGTCAAAACATGTTTTTACAAGGGCCTATTTTTAGTCTGCCCTCATCTTGTAACATAGCTCATCTTCAACAAGTTTTGTTGGAGCCACAAAATCGCTTATTTTTCACAAAATGTTCCTATGGATGGTAATGTTCGAACAAAAGGACCAGAACAAGGCCAGTTGGTTGCTCAAGCCTGCTCCTCAATTCACAAAAAAAAAATCTCCCTTTCACAAACTATGCTTGGAAAAAAATGTACGAATGCCCTGCTGTTGCCTCCATAATAATGGATTCCAGCAATTTACCGAAAAATGTTGTTAGGCCAACTGGTCTGCATCTTTTCTGCCGCCACTTACTTTAAGCCCATAGAATGCATGCGACTTGCAGACCTTGAGGACCAATGCAATAATTATCGAGTGTCTCTGCCATTTATCCATTTTCTTTATTTCTTCCCCAGTATGTTCTAATTTAGGGAAAGAAATAAAAGCAAATGGATAACTTTTACTTTAGTTAACCCCTTTTTTATAATTTGTAGAAGTGCTGACAGTTTTCATGATATTTAGGGGTAAGCCATTTAGAACGGAGACGAGGGAACACTTTTTCTCACAGAGAGTTGTGAGTCTGTGGAATTCTCTGCCTCCGGGTAGTGGAGGCCAGTTCTCTGGATACTTTCAAGAGAGAGCTAGATAGGGCTCTTAAAGATAGCAGAGTCAGAGGAAATGGGGAGAAGGCAGGAATGGGGTACTGATTGGGGATGATCAGCCATGATCACATTGAATGGTGGTGCTAGCTTGAAGGGCCGAATGGCCCACACCTGCACTTATTGTCTATTTGCTTGTTTATTTTAATACTTATTTTAGTATCATACAAAAATTATTTAATTTCCCCCTTATAAAAAAAAGTGATGCTTGGGCATCCATAAATTTACAAACCTTGGTCTATAACTAACCTTTGTTAAATTGTATTCCTTTATCAATACTATGCCATCCTTGTTAATTATTTTGTCCATTTGCCAAAAGATCAACATTTGAAAATCTACGTTGAATGTGAGTTGAATGAAATGATCTTCAAAAATAAATTTCAACTCAAATTTATGAGAGGGGAACTTTATTCAATGTTTATCATCAGAAAGTTGGGTTCAAAATGGAAAGTTTTGCAATATATTTCAGAGACATCTAAGATTTAAAGAGATTTTGAATTAGAAATTCTGAGGAGGTTCTGCATCAGACTCTTGGTACAACAAATGAATGCAAGATTTATTACCAGTAAAATAAATCGGTGTGTATTTTAGCATTATAATTACTATGTTATTTTATTTGACATGTGATGCGCACCTGCTGAGTTATGAGGTAATTAATTATCTACAACTGAAAAGATGAAGACGCATTGTCTAAGCATTGAGACAGCAGTTACGCTATGTAGGATGTGATGTAAAGCTGTTAAAATATCCATTTATACATGAGTGTAGTGGACCATTGTTCTACATAATACCAGTGATACCATGTTTGCAGTTTCAAGAAAAACACTGATTTCAAGAAGCACATAGGGCTTAGTGCTACTTTTTGTTTTTGTTTCTGATGAGTTAACACCTTCAGTGGTAGGTTTTGCTGTGAGAAATTGCAGAGGAGTTCCTCAATTGTAGTTTCTGTGTCCAAGCAATGAGTAAATATGGTTAATTAGATGCTGGTTCCTTCATACCCCATATCTGAGGAAGGATGTGCTGGTCCAGAGGAAGTTTACGAGAATAATCCCAGTATGAGTGGATTAACATGTGATGAGCCTTTGACTATGGTATTTGGCTTTGGTACTTGCTTGACTTTAGTAGGATGAAGGGGAATCTCATTGAAACCTACTGAATAATGAAAGGTCTCGAAAGAGTGGATGTGAAATGATGTTCCAGTATTGGGAGTGTCTTGGACCAGAAGATACAGCCTCAGAATAAAAGGACGTACCTTTAGAATGGAGATGAGGAGGAATTGTTTCAGCCAGAAAGTGGTGAATCTGTGAAATTCATTGCCGCAGATGGAGGTGAAGGCCAAGTCACTGGGTATTTTTAAAATGGAGATTGATTGGTTCTTGATGTTACAAGAGCATCTAAGGCTACGGAGTGAAGGCAGGAAAAAAGGGTGGAGAGGAAAAAATAGTTCAGCTATGATCGAATGGTGGAGCAGACTCTGAGCCAAAAGGCCTAGTTCAGCTCCCATGTCTAATGATTTTTGTGATCAGTCAAGTAGATTATTCTGAATCAGTGACGGAGATTATTACACAGTACAACTATTACTGCTGTTTAAAAAAAAAAAAAAAAAAACATTATATCCATGTCCCAAAGTTTTAGATGCTATTGCAGTCATGCAACCAGAGTTATTTTCATTGACAATCTTGAAACTGACCCGCTTTAATTGTAAAACTCACTTTTTGGATCCTCTCCCCACATCACCACCCACAACTTTGTTTTGCAGAACACATTTAAAAATAAGAAACAGCACAATTATTTCACTTAATTCATGAGTCACAGATGTGTAATTCTCTGTTGATTGAAGACACAAAAACTTTTTTGTTCATTTGGGGGTGGAAGGGATCTTTGGTATTTTGTTGCATCATTGAATAACAATTTGTTAGAACAATTTGAAGTTTTGCTGATATTTCTTAATATAACATATTAAAGTTAATGATTATGATGCACATTAATTTGCAAAAGCATATGCAATCTGGTTGTGCATTTTCTATGAGATTCCTACCAGAGTGACTTTAACACATGTGTTAGTCTAATGTCTATTACCCAAAACTGTAATGCTGTGTTCTCATCCCCTACAAATGCTGTTATTGTAATTTAGAATTCAGCAGTTCAATGTTTTTCTTCCGAATACCCGAAGCTTCTTCCTTCATCCAATTTTTATTTAAAAGTGCATTGATTAATGCAGAATAAAATGCGACATGTTCCATCCATGTGGAAGCAAAAGAGCGATTTGCACCACCTTGTGGCTAATTTATTAACATGCATCTTTAACAACCGCTACTGAATTTCGATTGTGAAGGAATTTAAGAGTTGCTTGAGGGTGTTTGAAGAAAATTAGATTGAAAAATTCTAATCTATTTGGTTGTTTAAACCGTTTCGGTAGCTGTAGTGCAGTTCATCCTCTAGTCTGTTAGATCAAATGGCATTTTATATACGGGTGATAACTTTAGTTGATGTGCTAAAACAAATATCCAAGGGTTTGGCATTTACATTTCTTCAGTTAGTTTTCCATTCAGATTTATAAAATTATTATGAATATGAAGATTTAACATTTTTACTGTGACTTTCATATCTGTGGAACCGCTTGTATTTCATATGCAAACTGAATTAGTTGGCAACAACAGTACAGATGGAGTACCATGTGTGACAGTGTAAGGTTATCCACTTTGCTAGGATAATAGAAATGGTGAGCGATTGGAAGATGTTGAGACATGGGTGTCCATGTACACGCAGGCGCAGTAGAAATTTAGGAAGGCCTATAGTATGCTGGAGCCAACGATAATATGTTGATGTTTATTTAAACAAGTATCTGAGTATAAAAATCTCTCACTAAACTCACATATAGGGCCTTGGTGAAGAACTCACTTGGAGTATTATGTGGAACATTTGTCTCCTTACTGAAACAAACAATGCGCTTGCTGTACAGAGAGTGTAGTGAAGATTGATCCTAAATGTTACCCTATGATCAACCTTTATTTGCTGTATTGAGAAGTACAACATTTTAAGAGGATGGATAAGATGTTTTTTTGGGCTGTGAACCTTTCCTTGTAAACTAAGGGTTAGAAACTCAAAGAATGGGGAAGCCACATAGAACTGGAAAATGTGAGTGGTGACTTTGGAATTCTTTACCTCAGAGCCATAGAGAGGCCCCATCATTGACTTGAATCAAAATAGGGAGTTATTTTCGAGTATTCAAAGGATATGGGGATCGGGTAGTAAAATGGTGTCTGAAGTAGAATATCAGCCAGAGCTTGTCACGTGGTGAAGCAGGTTGGGATTGGGACGGAATCATGAGGGGGTTGAACCATTGTGGTATTTTGAACACTTGTTGAGCCTTGTTACAAGTGATGTTGGGTATCCTCTGTGACACCAGATGCTAATGTGGTTAACTCGAATTGCGCCCAAACTGAGGAGGCAATGAAGCAATGAGTAGTAAATGCCATAATTCCTCATGACGGCTCCCTCTTTTGAATGAATAAATAATAATTATCTGCTTTGGTGATATTGATCGGGGCATTCGAAAAATTCCCCTGTGCATGTTCACATTGTGGGATTTTTTTTTTAATTCCGTGCACAAATTAAGAGCAGGAGTAGACTACTGTGTGCTAACTCTTTCATCTTTAATAAACATATTAAACTTGCACCAACCAATTTGGAAAGCGGAAGTTGGCATTATTTTGTGGCAATATCTGGATTATTATGAACTAGGTGGCGAATGATGAAACTGAATTTGTAGAGGGCATAAAAAGAGGTTTGCAATCTATTGGTCACTGCTATAGTTTGGTTTCATTCTTGACGATGGAAGCACCAAAGATCAGGACACTTATACTGATCTGTATAAGTGTCTGAAACAGATATGTATATCTGCTTCATCATGTTAAGGTGCACTGTTGAACCAGATCTGTGCCCAATCCAGAAACATAAATGCATCCTGCAACACTTCTGAATGGTTTAAGTTTGCTCGTGTGTGATGAGTTCAATTAGTATTAAATTCATAAACAATAGTAACATGAAAATCTAAAATGATGTAACATAAAAATAATTATAGCAGTTTAAACAACATAGGAATGTGAGTTTTATGCAGAAACATTTGAACTGTCTGCTAACTAATTAAACACCATTTAGGCTAAGAATATTTTTTGCCGATAGACTTTTTTTTGTTAGAAGTAAGTACAATAGTGTGGTACTTGAGTACCTAATACATAAATACATATTTCCATTCTTGTACAACTTTGTATTTTTAATTTAATAATAAAAGAACAGTGAGTGTCGGAATAGATAGACAAGCGAGTAGAAACAGATAGCAAAATAAATAAAGGACAGAGATGAGAAGCTAAAAAGATTGAAAAAAAAGGAGAAAGTAGGGAAAAGAGAGATTAGGAGAGATCTACCTATTTCGTATTTTTGCCCATCCGTCACCCGGTTCTAAACCATTTAATTTCTAAGGTTATGTTATATTGCACCATCTACTTGTAAAAAGTTGATAAAAGGAGACCAAGTCTTTAAGAATTGGTCTACTTTGCCTAGTAGGAGGAATCTAATTTCTTCAAGATGTAGCGTTTCCGACATATTTGAAATCCACATTTTGAATGTTGGCGTGGTTGCGTTTTTCCAAAATTTGAGTATAAGTTTTTTTGCTGTTATTAAACCGTAATGAAGAAAAGCTTTTTGGAATATAGTTAGTTTACTTCCATTGATCCAAAGATAATCAGTTCTGTATTGGGGTTCAATTTTGTGTTAAATAGTTTTGTAAATTCCAAAAATTTCATTCCAAAATTTATGCAGTTTTGTACAAGAGACAAAGGAATGTGTGCTATAGTGGCATTTTGAGTTTGACATTTATCACAGATGGGGGAAACATTTGAAAATATTTTATTCAGTCTAGTTTTCGAATAGTATAATCTATGTAAAATTTTAAATTGAATTAGGTTATGTCTTACATTAATTGAACATTTATTTACATATAGATTTTTTTTCCTATCTATCGTTCAGAATTTTTATCAATAGCTCTTGTTCCCAGTCCCTTCTAATTGCCTCTGTCGTTGGTGTTTCTATATTTAGAATTATATTATAAGTAAGATATTAAATTGCTTGATTCTGCCTTTGTATTCATTTCTTCCTCTAATAAATCTGGGGTTAAAGTTTGATATCCTTGTATATATTTTTTTCAAATCATCTTGAATTTGAAGATATTTGGAATATTGATTACTTTTCAAATTATATTTTAGTTGTAATTGTTGGAATGATAAAAGTTTTCCCATTTCATACATATCTCCCATCGTTTTAATTCCTATTCTTTCCCATTGATTAAACGTTTTATCAATAATAGATGGTTTGAATGAGGGATTATTAGTTATTGGAGAAAGAAGCGATAGTTTTCTTGATTTTAAAGTTAATTTTATTTGTTTTCAAATTCGTATTATACTGTGAATAATTGGATTTTTCTTATATTATATTGTTCAGTTTCATCGGGGAAAGAAGGATTGCTCCTATGTTATAAGGGGAACAATCCTCTTTCTCCATTCTTATCCAATCTACCTGTCCAACCAGTAGATTATATTTTTAATATTCACTGCCCAATAGTAATACAATAAGTTAGGGAGTGTCAGTCCCCTGATTCTTTAGATTTACACAAGTGTTTTCTTTGAATTCTGTGTGATTTATAATCCCATATGAAGTTTATAATATCAGAGTAGTTTTTTAAAGAATCTTTTTGGTAAATATGTTGGTATTGATTGAAATATGTACAGTATTTGTGGTAAGAAGATCATTTTTATCGCATTTATTCTGCCTATTAAGGACATCGGCAGTGTTTTCCAAAATTTAATCAACCCCTTTAATTTAGTTAATAAAGGCATATAGTTTGTGTTAAGTAGTGATTTATATTTCCTAGTAATTTGGATGCCCAAATACTTAAATTTTTCTGTTGCAATTCTGAAAGGGAATTTCAACAGATGTGTCAGCTCTTGAGGTTTTATCGTCATAATTTCGCTTTTGTTCCAGTTTATTCTATATCCTCAAAAAGAACCAAATTCCTCTGTTAAATTTAGTATATTTGGTATGCTAATTTGCGAATTTGTAATATATAATAATATGATAACATTTGCCGATAGACTTGAGTACTTCCAAGTAGGTTTTCTAAATGTGTTTTGCCGTTTTTCTCTATTTTGATCAGGTGTTGAGCATGCAGCTTGCTGAGAGTGGCCAGGGTGAAGTGCCTGTAGATGATGGAAAACTACACGGCAAACCAGATAAAACCCTGCGCTTTTCTCTGTGCAGCGATAATATGGAGGGAATATCAGAAGGTGAAACTTTTCCTATGGGCAAGCATTATTTTTTCTTGTTTTCGGTTCCTTACGATCTACTGCTTCTCAATTAAAATCTTGACGTTTACCTTAATCTTATGTAATCTCATTTCAACATGTCAGTCAAACTCCCTTCAGTCTAGGGTTCTTGCCTTTCAATAAATTTCCTTTTATTTTTTGAATTTGGCCTTTTCCGTCTGTCCTCTGTTAACCTGGAAACAGTGTAGAGAAGATTTACGAGGATGTTGCCAGGACTTGCGGGCCAGAGCTATAGGGAAAGGTTGGGCAAGCTAGGACTGTGTTCCTTGGAGCGTGGGAGGATGAGAGATTATCTTATTGAGGTATATAAGATCATGAGGGGAATAGATAGGGTAGATGCACAGTGTTTTTTACCCAGGGCAAGGGTATCAAGAACCAGAGGGCTTTGGTTTAAGGTGAATGGGGAAAGATTTAATAGGAACCTGAGGGTAACTTTAAGAGGATGATGGGTATATGGAATGAGCTACCAGAGTACGTAGTTGAGGCAGAAGCTATAACAACGTTTAGAATACATTTGGACAGGTGCATGGAGAGGAAAGGTTTGGTGGGATATGGCCAGATGGGACTAGTATAGATAGGGCACTTTGGTCAGCATAGGCAAGCTGGACCGAAGGGCCTTTTTCCGTGCTGTATGACTCTGACTCTCCTTTTGCTCTGTCAATTGTGACACATCTGGTTCTGAGGTTTTCTTATTGCCTCCGTAAAATGTTTCTCCTTTCCTGGCTACTTCAAAAAATATCCAAGGGAAATTTGTTTGGCCAAGTTGTACGTCACCTCCGAACACCTCCCTTTCTGGCTTGGTCTCTGTTTTATATGAACCATCCCTGAGGTGCTGATGGCTTTTTGGTATTGTGATAAGTCGCATTGTGGATTAAAAGAACACTTCCTGATAAATGCAGTGATATTTAGAACTTGAATTTTAATAATGGTCCCATCTCTATATTATTACAGTCATTCATTGGTTTAAAAATATGAACAGGGTTAAACAGCATATAACTTGACCTTTGGAACGCTGTGATGAATTATTGGCAAAATTTTAGATGCAAATCGGAAAATCATCAGTTTATTATAGTGGCCTTCATATTGTTGCACCTGAAAAACTTGGCTACTGTGATCAGTATTACTTCAGTGATCAGTTTACTAACTCCATTAAAGATCATTAGTTCTTTGATTTAATAGCTGGATTAATCTTTATTGATGAATTATGACCTGAATGGGATTTTGAAAATAAACCAAATTTAGGGGTGAGTTTGGCTAAATATGTGTCATGGGGGAGCAGGATATGAAATTCATTCATGATGTTCCTCAACAAGCACTTTTTAATCTTCTGCTTGCCTGTTACCTTAATTCACGTATTAATTTATATTTCTAATAGGACCTTCAAACCGTTCAAACTCGGTGTCCTCGTTGGATCTGGAAGGAGAATCGGTCTCTGAACTTGGAGCAGGACCCTCTGGGAGTAACGGTGTTGAAGCTTTGCAGCTGCTGGAACATGAACAAGGTGAGCAAGATAGAAAGCCAGTCAAGTCACTTTAAAGTTCATTCAATTGAAGTGTTTTTTAGGACTGTTTCCAAGCAAGCCATTGAATGCATTCATTGCATCTAACATGTTTCTTACATATATCTGGTTCGTGCACCACTTTCCATCCCTCTTTTAATTGGGATCGATGTTTTTTTTTCCACAATATTCCAGATTTATTTTGAGAAACTGGATTCCTTTGTTATTTCTTCAGGTAGGTTAAGGTTTCTTTTCACTCTTCCTTAGCTGATCAGTGCTCTATTTGGAGGTAGTTTTCCTGCTTTAATACTGGAATCTCCCAGATGATGGAGAGTGAATTGTATTCTAGCCCTCTTGAAATAAATGCTAGAATTGCATATTAGAATGTCTAATACTAGTTGGCAGCAATGTTTGCATTGTGTGAACAGACAAAAAAAAAACAGTGCCAGTGCAAGAAAAAAGGTTGTAAGGTCATAAGTGATAGGAACAGAATTAGGCCATTTGGTCCATTAAGTCTACTCTGCCATTTAATCATGGCTGATCTATCTCTCCCCCCTAACCCGATTCTCTTGCCTTCTCCCCATAACCCTTGACACCCGTACTAATCAAGAATCTATTTCTGCTTTAAAAATATACATTGACTTGGCCTCCACAGCCTTCAGTGGCAAAGAATTCCACAGATTCACCACCCTCTGACTAAAGAAATTCCTGCTCATCTCCTTCCTTAATTCTGAGGCTATGATTTCTAGTCCTAGTCTATCCTTCCTCAGCAATGTGCCCAAAATTGCTCAAAATACTCCAAATGTGGTTTGACCAGCGCCTTATAGAGCCTCAGCATTACATCCCCGTTTTGTATTCTAGCCCTTTTGAAATAAATGCTAGAATTGCGTTTGCTTTCCTTACGACCGATTCAAGTTGCAAATTATCTTTTTGGGAATGCAGCACCAGCGCTCCCAAGTCCCTTTGCACCTCCGATTTCTGGATTCTCTCCTCATTTAGAAAATGGTCTTGTGTTCTGTGGCTGGGGGCGTAATGCTATATTATTGATAATTTTGGGTGTTAGTTATGGGTTCAGCTCTTTTTGTTAAGCCGTCAACATCTACTTTACTGTGGTTTAGTTCAGGGTGTAGAGGTGACAAATAGTTTTGAGGCTTAATAATTGTGATGTATGAGTCAGTGTTGCATTTGGCTTCAAAGTCCTGATGAACTCGCTTTTGGGCATGGTCTCATTTCTTTACTGTTATTAAGTATTGGAAATAGTTAAAATATTGTTTCGTTTCTGTAAAACTCAGCAGTGATGGTGAAATTATTGACTGTTGCTGAGAACATGTTACTCCTGGACATTTGTATGCATTTTATGCAGAAATCTCAAAACCGCTGACAGTGATTCAAGTTTTTGTCACGCGCCATTGCCTTCTCCGCGGCAACGAAAACTGATCAAAGGATTTGATAACTCATGATATCTATGAGCGAATCCTGCTGTTAATCCTGCTCTGAAAATATAATGCTTTGTTCCATGAGGCAAGTGAATTTTACCACTTAGAAAGCTTGCTGTCCCTAAGCCAAACTCCAAACTTTATTTATGAAGGGTTTCGACCCGAAAACGTCACGCATCCTTTTTCTCCAGAGATGCTGCCTGACCTGTAGAGTTACTCCAGCACTTTGTGTCCAAACTTGATTTGACAGTTCTTATAATCTTTGCTTATTTGAGATTTCCCCCTCTGTTGCTGTTGAAATGTGGTTGACTGTTTTGTTGGTTTGATGCTGGCATTACTTCTACAGGGAGTCCTGACGTCTGTAAACTGTTGCGCAGGGGAAACTGACATCTTTTAAGAGATCGCACCACGGGTCACATGATATCCATGGGCTGCCAAATGACATAGCCTGCCTGGCCACATTTAGAACTGAATGGGTTTTCCCCTCTGTGCCCTCAAGTTATGTAGCACTTTCTTTCTCTCCATTTACACTGTCTATGCTTTGGCAGAGTGTCGGTCTTAATTAAATTCTAACACCCCCCCCCCCCCTCCCCCGAAACACCTTCTACTTTCCAAAGGATCAACAGTAAGTGCACGTGACAGTGGGATGATTTTTCTCTCATGGGTGCAATTCATTGTGTGTGAGAGACAGATTTATGTCTGAATATGACTCTGTACCTAGCTGTTCTTCCTTGGTGTTAATTCTCTTTTTTTTTTGTTTGAAAACAGTAATGCTATTCTTAGAATCAGTTTTTACCTCTGCTGTAGTGATAACTGTGTATCATCATCTGCTTCTAAAACTGTGGACAACAGTGCTGCTGCAGAATTTATAACTACCAGTACTCCATATTGGATGTCTAGGACTCAAATAAGCCAGAAATTAACCATTACCAACTAAGCGGTTGGAGCTCCTGGATGGGTTCTGGACTCTTGGGCCAATCAACTGGCCACATTCTTCGCTGCCATTTTGGTAATAGGTCACATTTGCGCTATTCTGCCGGACAATCCAAAACCCTTGTAATTTGTGTACTAGAAAAATAGGTCTAAGAAGCATGCCACCTGCCTTGCACTACCTCCATCCCTGGTTCACCCTGGCAATAACAAGATGCTATTTCTTGACTACATTTCAGCCTTCAACACCATAACATGAAATAAGCTGATTCCTAAACCTCTGCACCTTGGTGTTAGGGAGTCTCCATCTGCAACTGCCATTTGAACTTATGAATGGCCAGACCTCAGTCTATTAGATTGGATCACATTTCCTCCACCCTGATTCTGACGGTTGTGAGCTCACTACCTTTTTTCACTCCCTGTACATCCATGACTGGGTTGCCAAGTTCTTCAAGTACAACGCTGTTGTCAACCAGATCTGCACCAACAATGAAGCGAAGTACGGGAAAGAGATTGAGAGCCCAGTCTCTTGATATCAGGACAATAACATGGCCTGGGTGAATACAATCCTATTTTCATCAATGGAGCTGCTGTAAAGATAATTGACAGCTTCAAGCTCCTGACAATCCATATCACCTACAATCTACCCTGGGCCCTTCGCACTGACATGGTCATCAAGAAATGCATCAGCTTATTTCCTTTCTTAGGTATTTTGAAGATTTGGCATATCCATATGGAATGTCTTGCTCTTTGACAGATGCGCTACAGAAAGTATTGTAATGGGATGCATCTCAGCCTGGTATCACAGCTGTTCTGCTCGTGACTGCCTGAACCTGCAGAGGTGACAAACGCAGCCCAGTCCATCACAAGCTCGTCACTTCCATCCAGTCCATCTTTGCAGTGCTTTGCATCAGGAAAGCTGGATGTATCTTCAGGGATGTCAGTCACCATAGCCATTCCGTATTCTTTCTTCTACCTTATAGGACCTTGAAAGTTCAGACATCCAGACTGAACAGCTATTTTCTCCACTGTTATCTAACTCCTGAACCAATTACCTCTTTCACATTCTATTACCTCGCGTACTATTACCTATTCTTTTTCTCCAGGGATGCTGCCTGACCCGCTGAGTTACTCCAGCACTTTGTGTCTATCTTTGCTTATTCTGTTGTTGTACTTTAATATTCTTTTGCACTACAATCTTGAATTATTGTTTTGTACACATTGTATTTATTGTTTTATTTTTTCATTATTATAGTTATACTAATTACTCAGCGAATTTCATATGAACAAGGAATTTCATTGCACCCTGATGTATAATAGCAATAACCTAATCCAATTATCTGTTGTGTTTCCATCCACAATGCTAGAACGAGAAAGCGTCTTAATATTTCCAGGGTTGCACCAGTTATTATTGGTCATGAAGCAGACTCCTCCACCCTTGGATTTCCCAGATTCTTCCGTTTTGTTGGCACGGTAAACAGTGAAGGACTCGGTTGGGCAGATTACCTGATCCGGCACCAGCGAGGTCAGCCATGTTGCGGTCAGACAGAGCATGTTGCAGTTCCCTTATGTCCTGCCTGAATCTGATCCTTGCCCCAAGGTCATCCAGCTTGTTCTCCAGGGACTGCACGTTAGCCAGAAGAATGCTGGGCAGAGGTGGACGGAAGACTTGGGCTCTCAGCCTATTTTTCCGAATCCCCCCCGCTTACCCCGATGTTTTCTCCGGCTCTTTCTTGGAGCCGCGCTCCCATTGTTGTTACCGCGGCGCGCTCTTTTGATCTCTGCCGGCCATGCTGGATCGGTGAATACAGTGTTTAAAAAGTCTCCGGTTATGTTAAAGTTTCGTTTTACGAGAGTTTCTGAGTCGTACTTTGTTAGTGCTAGTGTGTTAGTACTTAGAAATAAATTTAAAATGAACAGCAGGACACCAGACGCCTTTGGCAGGGGCTCCGGACTATAACCAACTACCTGGATCATCTGACGATCTCATGCTGTCCATTCTACCTTCCCCATGAGTTCAGCTCAGTGATCATCACAGCCGTCTACATTCCACTGCATGTGGACACTATCGGCCCTACACAACGTGCTATGTTGACACCAAAACAAGTACCCGGATGCGGCTATGGTGGTGGCTGGAGATTTTAATAAATCAAATCTCAAAAAGGTCTTGCCTAACTTCTGCCAACACATCACGTGTGCCACCAGGGGGGAAATAATTTTGGACCACTGCTACACGCCGTTCAGGAAAAGCTACAAGGCCGTTTCACTCCCTCCTTTTGGAAAATCTGACCACGCTGCCATTTTCCTGCTGCCAGAGTATAAACAACGGATAGTACGGGAAACGGCAGTAACGAGGGTCGTAAAGCAGTGGTCCGACCAGTCAGAGGCCATGCTACAGGATGCACTGACCGATGTCAACTGGAATATGTTCCAAGCAGGTTTCACA
Source organism: Okamejei kenojei (assembly GCA_035221665.1). NCBI lineage: Eukaryota > Metazoa > Chordata > Chondrichthyes > Rajiformes > Rajidae > Okamejei > Okamejei kenojei. The sequence goes on along the minus strand of CM069163.1, from coordinate 7,691,824 downwards.
GACGTCAGTGAGTTCGTGGACACGGTAACGAACTTCATTGCAACAATAGCCGATTACATCGTCCCCACGGTAAGGGTTAGCATCTTTCCTAATCAAAAACCCTGGGTGGACGGGTCCATTCGCGTTGCCTTGAATGTTCGCACCGCTGCTTACAACTCTGTCCTGGCATCCGGCAATATGGACGACTACAAGGTAGTCCTATCGACTGTGAAGGGCGGTGAAAGACGCAAAAAGGAGGTAGAGGGACAGGATGGAGTCACAGATGGAGCAGCAGGACACCAGACGCCTTAGGCAGGGGCTCCGGACTATAACCAACTACCGGAGCAGTCCCCCCTCAACCGGAATTGCCGGCGCCTCCCTAGCTGTCGACCTGAACTCTTTCTACGCACGATTCGTGACTGGCAACATCACCCCTAGCTCGCCGGCTAACAACAACAACACCAGCGTGCTGGCTAGCGAGGCTGGAGTGAGGTCCTCAGCTGGGGATGTGCACACACTTGCGTTGTCCGAGCACGACGCGAGGAAGGCTCTGACACGCGTGAACACGAGGAAAGCTGTAGGCCCATATAGTATATCTGGGCGAGTACTTAAGTCTTGTGCTACTCAGCTAGTTCCAGTGCTCATCACACTATTCAACCTCTCCCAGGCCAAGTCTGTGGTCCCTGCCTTTCTTCAAAAGATCCATCATTGTACCAAAGAATACCTATCCAGCTTGTTTGAATGATTACCGACCGGTGGCCCTCACCTCAGTAGTCATGAAATGCTTTGAGAGGCTGATCAAGAACCACATCTGCGCCTTCCTCCCTCGCAACTTGGACCAGCTACAGTTAGCATACCGTCCAAACAGATCCACGGACGATGCGGTCTCCCAGGTTCTGCACGCCGCTCTCTCTCACCTTGACAGCTAGAAGGTGGGCTATGTGAGGATGCTGTTCATAGACTTCAGTTCAGCCTTTAATATGATAGTCCCCTCCAGACTTGCTGAGAAGCTGCTGGAACTGGGGCTTAACACTCCCCTGTGTGCCTGGGTCCTGGACTTTCTCACTGCCAGGCCACAGCTAGTCAAGATGGGAAGACATACCTCGAACACCCTCACCCTGAACACAGGATTCCCCCCCAGGGTTGGGTCCTCAGCCCCCTACTGTACTCCCTGTACACACATGACTGTGTGGCCAGGTTCAGCTCCAACTCCATAATCAAGTTTGCTGATGACACTGTGATGGTGGGCCTGATCTCCGATAACAATGAGAAGGCCTACCGGGAGGAGGTGGCTGATCTGGCACTCTGGTGTCAGGACAACGGCCTCCTCTGGAATGTCACAAAAACTAAGGAGCTGTTTGTGGACTTTAGGAGGGTACAACATCCGAGGACGTACATGCAACTGGAGATAAATGGGGCTACTGTGGATAAGGTGAGCTGCTTTAAATACCTGGGAGTCCACATCACAGAGGATCTGACATGGACATCACACGCTGCCGCACTGGTGAGCAAGGCAAGGCAGTGCCTTTACCACCTCAGGCAGCTGAGGAAATGTAGTCTCTCTGAGGATCCTTCAGTGCTTCTACTCAGGGGCTGTAGAAAGCATCTTGTCCGGCAACATCACAATCTAGTTTGGTAACTGCTCTGCCCAGGCCAAGAAGGCTCTGCAGAGAGTAGTGCGTTTGGCCGAACGCACTATGGGAACCACACTCGCCCCCCTGCAGGACCTATACATCAGAACGTGCAGATCCAACATTATGGGGGACCCCTTCCACCCCAGCAACGGACTGTTCCAGCTGCTACGGTCAGGTAAAACGCCTCCACTGTCATGCTGTAAAAACAGAGAGGATGAGACGGAGTTTCTTCCCACAGGCCATCAGGACTGTAAACTCTTATCTCACCAGGGACTAATTTACTGTACTAATTTACTGTTGTGTTATGTCTTTTTAAAATTGCTGGGGTTTTTTCTAACATGTAAATACTGATTCTGTTCGTCGCCTATCTCCTTCGCTCCTTAGATGCTGCTGCACCCGCTGAGTTTCTCCAGCATTTTGTGTAACCCCTGATTCTGTTCTGTTGTTTTTTGCACAATCCGCAGGCATTGCCACTTTCATTTCACTGCACATCTTGTATGTGTATGTGAGAAAAAATAGTGATTTGACTTGACTTCTGTGGCAATTAATTCCACAGATTCACCACCCTCCGACTAAAGAAATTCCTCCTAATTTCCTTCCTAAAAGAACGTCCTTTAATTCAGAGACTATGACCTCTAGTCCTAGACTCTCCCACTGATGGAAACATCCTCTCCACATCTACTCTATCCAAGCCGTTCAGTATTCTGTTTGTTTCAATGAGGACCCCCTCATTCTTCTAAATTCCATCGAGTGCCATCAAACGTTCATCATATGTTAACCTACTCATTCCTGGGATTATTCTTGTAAACCTCCTCTGGACCCTCTCCAGAGCCAGCACATCCTTCCTCTGATATGGTGCCCAAAAGTGCTCACAATATGTATGTGCTCACAATAAGTATGTGAACTTGTCTTATTCAAATTACATAGTGCAAAATTGGATATTAAATCTAATATCTGTTTTTTTTTTTAAAGGAACTGATTTCTCAGCTAAGTTATACCTCACGATAGGATACACTTTATGCTCATTTTCCTTAAGCAACAAATTCTGGGACATTGCAAATTTGGTTGGTGGAATGAAAGTGGCTTTTATAATCATGGATGCTGGAAATGTGGTCTGGAAAACACATTTTTTTGGGTTGCATGGACAGGACATTTGAGAATGCCAATATTATTTACAGAATGATTCTATCTTCTCATTGTGGGCCGAAGAGCCCATACTGTGCTGTACTATTGATGAATCTACCTCTGAGCCAAATTTCTGTTCCTTCGATGCTTTGAGAATATTCAGTTGCAAGTTTACAATCTAGTAAACAACGGTTTTAACTCCATAATAACTTTTTTTATTGAGCATATTTCAGATTTATTATACAAGAATTAATGTATTTTCCTTTTTAGCCACAACTCAAGACAATCTGGATGACAAACTGCGTAAATTTGAAATTCGAGATATGATGGGGCTGACAGATGATAGGGACATTTCGGAAACTGTAAGTGAGACTTGGAGCACAGATGTCCTGGGAAGTGATTTTGATCCAAATATAGATGAAGATAGACTGCAAGATATTGCAGGTAAATGATTTACAGTTGATTGGGCATTTATTAGCATTGCAGCATTTCCACAAGTATTTTCATTTTGGATTCTTATGTATGACAAATGCTTCTAAAACTTCTTAAGGCATGGCATTGCATATCTTTGTAAACCAAATGCTTTAGTATGGTAATTGTGTTTTCAATTTGCTGTAGAAAAACATAACATTCATTGTGTTAAATATGCTTGTCCTCATAATGAAGAGGTGTGGTAAATGTTCCAGTCTAGTGTGTGATAAATATGCAGTGATTAACAAAAACACTGTGCTTCCCACCAAAATGTTGCCACTAATGAAAACAATTATGCCCCATAGAATGGTCTTGGAAAGATTCTTTCGTTTTAGTTTACTTTTAATTGTTCTGAAGATTTACTCAAAAATGTGGGAATTATGTTTTGCTGGTTGTGGATTTGATAAAATAATTTTGAACAGCTCAACTTGCAGCACGATTACTAGTGGCAAAATGAATATAGGTCTCTGTAAATAAAAATAAAACAAAAAAGATGCTGGATGTAAGAAAAACAAAAAAAAAGTGCTGCAAGCATTCAGCAGGTTAGACAACATTTGAAGAAGGAAGAGTTTATTTAACATTGCAGATCGAAGACCCTTCTTTAGAACCATAGAAAAAAACAGCAAGTTGGTTTTAAGCTGCAGAGTGAACAGCGAATGGTAAAACAAAGAGAATATGTTTCCAGTATTTTCTGCTTTTGTGAGCTTTGCTGATCTTGGAATAACCTGAAACAGCCAAAAGATAATTATTTACCACTGCTAGTACGATTGCCTACACACCACATTTCAATGATTTGACCTTTGGTGTTTTGTCATATTTATCAAAATTCATTCTGCTCTCACTTGGGTTAAATTGGAAGGTGATTGTTGAGAAATCAATAGAAGGAAACCAAATCTTTTTAATGGGTAATAATGCAAATGAAGTGCCCATTTTGGCTTGGAGTTAGCGTACTCTCCATTCAGATGCTATGAGGTTGGCATAGAATATAGAGGAAAACAAAAGAGACTGCACGTGCTGCAATCTGGAGCAAATTAATGGATTAATACATCACAGAGAGAGTGGTCCCTGTGGAAAGCAGAAAGAGGATTTGGATGAAAGAAGATAAGAAGATATGACTGGTGGTGGCATCTCAAACGTAGACCTACGACATTTTTGCGAAGCACCTATACTCTATTTACAGTGGCCAACACTGGCTTCTGTTTGTACAGTATGTCATTTTAAATCACCGTCCCACTCCCACACTGCAACTGTCTGTCCTTGGCCTTCTCTGTTAATAAGTTGGGACCAAACGCAAATTGGAAGAACAGCAACTCGTACTCCGTATATGTAAATAACAACCCAATGGTATCAATGTTGAATTTTCAAATAATGGTTAACCTGCACCTGGCGTTCACCACCATCTTGCATTAAACATTATTTCCTTTATCCTGTATCTGTACACTGTGGATAGCTCATTTGTAATCGGGTATAGTCTTACCGGTGACTGGTTAACACGCAACAAAAAGGCTTTTCTCTACACCTCAGTACACGTGACAATAAATTAAACGAAAGCATCTGAATAAAGGACTCAACCCGAGATGTCATCCATTCCTTCTTTCCAGAGATGCTGCCTGTCCTGCTGAGTTACTCCAACATTTTGTGTCTATTTTGGGGTAAACTAGCATCTGCAGTTCCTTCAAACACACTAGGTTTCTTCTGCTATTCCTCCCCACCAGATTCCATCTGGCCATCATCCCCTCCCCATTTGGTTCTACTTGTCACCTACAAGTCTCTGTCACACCTCTCTCACACTGCTACACATAGACAATATTTTATGTTTCCTCTGTTCTAATGCAGACTCCCAAACTGGAAATTTGACATTCCATCAGAGGTGTTATCCACAGATGATATATTCACCTCCCATCTTTCCCCTTGAAAGGGTATACAAAATCTTAAAGAATTATTTACATAAGTGCAGGGAATATTTCTCCTCAGTGTCCTGACTAAAAACAAACAGATTATCTGGTCATCTGTTTATGGGACCTTGCACTGTCAAAGTTGGCTGTTTACAATACCATATATTAAACCTCAAATGAAGTTCAAACGAAATTTGGTTTCTGCAGTATACAACAAGAAAAGAACCAAGACACATATTAATGATCTGGATGAGGATATTAATGATCTGGATGAGGGAATTGAAGGCAATATCTCCAAGTTTGCGGATGACACTAAGCTGGGGGGCAGTGTTCGCTGTGAGGAGGATGCTAGGAGACTGCAAGGTGACTTGGATAGGCTGGGTGAGTGGGCAAATGTTTGGCAGATGCAGTATAATGTGGATAAATGTGAGGTTATCACTTTACAGACTATTATTTAAATGGTGGCCGATTAGGAAAAGGGGAGATGCAGCGAGACCTGGGTGTCATGGTAGTCATTGAAAGTAGGCATGCAGGTGCAGCAGGCAGTGAAAAAAGCGAATGGTATGTTAGCTTTCATAGCAAAAAGGATTTGAGTACAGGAGCAGGGAGGTTCTACTTCAGTTGTACAGGGTCTTGGTGAGACCACACCTGGAGTATTGCGTACAGTTTTGGTCTCCAAATCTGAGGAAGGACATTATTGCCATAGAGGGAGTGCAGAGAAGGTTCACCAGACTGATTCCTGGATGTCAGGACTGTCTTATGAAGAAAGACTGGATAGACTCGGTTTATACTCTCTGGAAATTTAGGAGATTAAGAGGGGATCTTATAGAAACTTACAAAATTCTTAAATGGACAGGCTAGATGCAGGAAGATTGTTTCCCGATGTTGGGGAAGTCCAGGACAAGGGGTCACAGCTTAAGGATGAAATCCTTTAAGACCGAGATGAGAAAGACTTTCTTCACACAGAGAGTGGTGAGTCTCTGGAACTCTCTGCCACAGAGGGTAGTTGAGGCCAGTTCATTGGCTATATTTAAGAGTGAGTTGGATGTGGCCCTTGTGGCTAAGGGGATCAGAGGGTTTACGGGATACTGAGTTGGATGATCAGCCATGACATATTGAATGGCGGTGCAGGCTCGAAGGGCTGAATGGCCTACTCCTGCACCTAATTTCTATGTTTCTATGTTTCTACACACACCAACACAATTTACACAAACATCCATCACAGTGAATCTCCTCCTCACTGTGATGGAAGTCAAAGTCTTGTCTCTACCCTGCTCTCCATTCTTCTCCCGATCAAAGTCAAAGCCCCCAGCGGGCGATGGTAAGTCCCGCGGCCATTAAGGCCACACCGGGCGATGCAAGGCTGCCCTCCGGGTCTTGACGTTGGAGACCCCAGCGGGCGCTAGCAAGTCCCGTGGCCGTTAAAGCCGCGCTGGGCGATGTGAGGCCCCGCTCCAGGTCATTTTCAACCCCGCAACTCGGGCGGGAGAAGTTGCCGTTGCGGGAGCTCCGAAAAGCGATCTCCCACTAGGGACCCGCGAGCTCCCGATGTCACCGTCCACTGGACCTGCGGCTGGAGCCTCCGAGCTCTGGAGTTGGGTCGCAGCCGCACGCCACCACAGCTCCTACCGTTCCGAACTCAGCCAGCTCCACGATGGTAGGTCCGCAGGCTCCGTGACTGGATCCCCAGGTCGTTCCGGTCGGAAGCCGTTTCACGGTGCTAGGCCCCAACGACAACGGAGACCCGGCAGAGAAAAGGTCGGGTGCAGGGAAGAGATTTAAAGTCCTCCCCCCCCCCTGCCCCCACACATACAGTTAAAAACAATATAAAAACCACTACAAACTACACTCAACGGGACAAAAAAAATGTGAAAAAGACAGACGGACTGCAGAGGCCGCTGCAACGTCGGTCGCGCTGCCCGCAATATTGGCTATAACACACTTTATGCTTCCCTTATGTTTAATTCTCCCCCACTCAACAATGCAACCCCAGATTTAATTATTCCCACCCCATTTGACCTAGTTGCTGTCAGATATCTGCAAAGTCGCCTGTGGGGTGATGGTGGTGGTGGCATAGGGTGGGGGGGTGGGGGGGTGGGGGGGGGGGGTGGGATGTGGAGGTACCAGATAAGGTTCATTTTTCTCCAAAGAAGCTGCTTACCTGTCACCCAGTAATTCCGTAGGGGGAATCGGAGGCATTACATACCACTTGTGGCAGACTAGATTGAAACACTGACATGCTATCCAGCTGTGCCTCGACACCACCTCAAAATGAAAGAAAGCTGCACTAATGTCAAAATCATCAACATTGCTTCTAATAACAGATTTCATTGAAAAAACTTTTATTGCTGTTGACAAACAATTAAACTTTTTTTGTTAAATGCATTATATTAAAACACAACTGTCATTTGCGAAATCCCAACAGTGTGATTGACCTTGGTTCTTTCTCATTTACATCCAGCATTTTTCATGCTTTTAGATTATGTGTTTTGGGATGCTTATATCATTAACTGAATTTGCAGCAATTTCCTTATGTGTTTCTCTAAGGGATAGCATTATGAGATGCACATTAAATCTCCATTAATACCTCATTATCCCAGTGATAAGATTACCATGATAATGAGGCATAAATTCTAATTGTTTCAGATCTTGTTGTGCCTCTCATTTAATCATATACCTGTATTTGTCTCCAGTAAGCTTTAAATTGGGAGTGTTTCTGGTGACCCGCAAATATTGTTCAAGATGCTAAAAGCAGATCTTTTAATAATGTTGCAAGAGTAAATATTGTTTTAAAAGCTGTTGCTTGTGCTTTCTATGCAAACAAGAATCCTGCATTGGTTTAAATTTGGGTTGTTATAAATCCGCATCAAATAAAGCATTAAAATGATCATTAGCGCCCATGAATTTAATCAGGAGACGGGCTAGGCCAACTAACATTATCTGTGCAAAACACAAAGTGCTGGAGGAACTCAGTGGGTCAGGCAGCATCTGACGAGGGAACGAACAGATGACGTTTTGGGTTGGGATCATTCTTCAGACTCTGTTGCCTGTCCATTCCTCCACAGATGTTGCCTGACCGCTGAGTACCTCCAGCACTTTGTGTTTTGCTCAAGGTTCCCACATCTGCAGTTTCTTGTGTCTCACATTATCACTGGTTTTGAATCAAATGACAATCTGATATGGACCAGCTTCCCCCGCCCGCCCAATACATTTCATTTTTACTAATTCAAGTGCATGTATTTTCTTACTGAATATTCTGGTTTGATATTCAAGTTCATTTCATAATTTAACTTTTTTATATGCATGAACTGAAATGAAAATTATTGTTCACCGTTAGGTTACAAAGGATGATATATTTTCTAATATGGAATATAGGTGAAAATTTGTGTTTTGACTTTATTGAAATTAATTATTTTTTTTACAGATGCCCCTGCAGAATGTTATGGGTTCGGTGCCCAAGGGCTTTGATGCAAGGGCTGAGCTTGCATCAGAAGCCGGTGTTTGTACACATGTTGCAAACACCATGACTGGTATTGCCCTGAATGTTTCTGAAACATCAGTGCTTTTCCACTGTTCATTTTCTTCTGATGTAGAAGTGAAATGATGATGTTAAAGTTGTCCTGAGTTACTCAACTACAGGAATAGCTGCATCTTAGTTTTTATTTGGAGGGATTAACTTGAAGGGATCCATGCTCCGAATTCTTTCCAGTTTATATGAAAAAAGTTATACCATGTTTTATATGGAGAGTATGGCGTCTTATTTAAGTTTTTATTTTTGTCTATTCATGTTTTTCTTAAACTACTTTGAGTTGATTAGATTTGTCCTTTGTCAGTGCTTGATAGTAAATAATGTTTCTCTTTCATTGATTTAATTCTGAAAACCAAAGCAAATACGGTAGATTACAAAGCATCCCTTAATTTCATTGCAGTCAATTGCTCTGATGTACTGTTTTTAACTTGGTGTGGGTACTTGCGATGAATAACATGACTTGCATAAGATGATGGAGCCTAAATGGATTAAAAATGTGTAGAATAGAAAACAAAAAAAAAAAACTCCCGATTTCTCAATTTTATGTTATGGTTACTGTATAATGATGATGGCAAAGGCTGTTAAATTAAACTTAAATGACTAATGTAAAATACTTTTAGAGATTGCAATGTCCTGTTTTAGAGAAGACTTCAGAAGACCATGTTTGCACACTCGCACTGTAATCACGTTGACTTGTAGTGTTTCAGACACATCAGAACTTGTCCAGTGTTCATCGTGAAGTACAATTGAAACCCAATAGCATAGTTTCTGAGGCTAGCTAATTCAATATTTTTTATTTTCTGAAAGATGCAACTTCTGCTACAATGTATTATGTTAAGGACACGTATGATGTTAAGTAAAAGTACCGCTGAATGGTACTAGTTAATAAGTATTTAATTTTTTGTGTGCCAGGTGCAGCGGCAGAGAATATGCTGGGTAGTTTGCTAGGATTACCAGGTTCAAGTTCAGTGCTACTTGATCCCTGCACAGGGTCAACGATCTCTGAAACAACGAGCGAGGCCTGGAGCGTGGAAGTGCTGCCAAGCGACTCGGGTGTGTATGTCTAGGTCATTTTTCAAATATTACGAAAGGTTTGTCAAAACATTCATCAAATAAGTAATTTCCTTTAAAAAGAAGTCATGAAGTTTGTAATGCACTTAGCATTAAGAATTAGCCTTAATTCCTAGTCTTTTGTTTCAAGAATTTAAATATTTAGTTTACCTTATGAGTTTTTGGGGATAAGCCATTTTCTTTTTTTTGAACTGAGTTTTACTTTCTTTTGATATCGAAACTGCCTAAAGTTAAGGCTCACCATGTGCAAAGCTGAGAATGCGAAGGCACATAGACAATCCCATAGAATTTTGGACTAAGTTTTTAATGAGATTGGTTCGAACACTCGGTAGCTGTTAGTGTTGGTTAATCTGAATTCAGTTGGCTTTAGTACAGTGCAATGCAAGAGAAACAGGTCTGGCACACTTATAATCACAGATGGTCATCTCCAATAGGTGCCAAAGCAGATGCTTGTGCTGATATTATCCAGGTGTTGATAGGTCAAAGGGGGTTGGGGGGGCGGGGGGAAGAAAGGGTGTATTTGGTAAATGGAGTGCAAAATTAAAATTGTGTGTGTGGTTATGAAACCAATTATGAGATTTAAAGGTCCCATTTGATCAAAGTTACGAACACAAGCACATGAGGAGGCACAGTCATGAGTTTTGTGGGCACAACTGCAGTATTTGGAGTCGGTTAATTTCAGTTAGTTAATCAGTCTTGACCTTTAGGTATTTGATCGTTCACAATAACTGAACATAACCAAAATAAGAACAGGAGTAGTCTGGAACCGGTGGAGCCTGTGCTGTCTTTTAGTGTGACCTTGAGTGTAGATCACGTCTCTGCCCGATCCTCATTGATTCCTTTATTGTTCAACAATCTCTTGGTCTCACTTTCCAAATGTATTAAATGAGTCGACTTTCACAGCTCTCTGGGGTAGAACATTTCAAAGTTTCATAATTCATTGAAAGAGTAAGTTTCTCCTCATCTCCATCCTGATGAGTACATTTATAACCACAGATGTTTGTGTCCAAAAGGTGCCAGAGCAGGTGTTACTGCTGTTTTCGTCCTGGTGTTGGTAGGTTAGGGAGGGAAGAAAGAGTGTACAGGCACCTCGTGTTTTACTCGTGTTTGAAATAACTCACTTGTTCCTTCAATACCAAAGCTTGATTTAGAGGGCTCTTATTTTTTATAATAACGAGTTCAAATTTATTGCTGACAGCATAGATGCGTATATGTTTCATTTGTGCGTTTTTGAATTGGGTCTGCTTTTCGAGCACATAACATCCGTGTAAACCACGAGATGCCTGCATTCGGAAATTAGTGCAATATTTAAACTGCTGAAGGAACTCAACAGGTCAGACTGACTCGCTGAATTACTACAGCAGCTTGGTTTTTGCTCAAGATTCCAGTCTCTTGTGTCTCCAGTGCAACACTTAAATTGTGTGTATGATTACAAAAGAATTATGAGCCTTAAAGGTGATGTTTGGCCAAAGTGGTGAATGTGTCTCTTATTCTGAAAATTTGATTCTAGATTAGGGGAAATATCCTTATAGCATTTATCCATGCAGCCATTTGGGAATTTCAGTTAGTTTAAATGATTATCCTTTTGTAAACTGCAGTGTATTTTCCTGATCACAAGGCATACCTCTTAAAATCATCCCTTCATCCCAGGAATCAACCTCATGAGTGTCTGTGTACTCCATCATTATTGCATTTATGCTCAGTGTTCTATTTGCCTTCCCAATTGCTCATATCCTTATGTCATACACAAGGATATCTGGACCCTTCTGTAATATGTAAACACAAGGAACTGCAGATGCTGGTTTACAAAAAACAACAACAAAGTGCTGGAGTAACTCAGCGGGTCCAGAGCATCTCTGCATAACATGAATCGGTGACGTTTTGGGTTGTTTCCTGTCGGGACACTTCAAAACATTCACTATCCATGTTCTCCAGATTTGCTGTCTGACTGTATTCTATAATCTATTTTCATTTAAATAATATTCAGCTTTTCTGTTCTTCCTACCAATGTGCCACACATCTTCATCTCCGTGGACTTAGGGAAGAGATGATATTAAAATATTTTCCTTTTTTAATTGTTTAGTTTTATGTCTTAAAGGTTGAGAAAATATATCATAGTTAATATAGAAATACTATTGGGAACTATTTTTCAGAAGCCACAGACCTGAAGCAGGAGGAACGACTGCAAGAGCTGGAAAGTTGTTCTGGAGTTGGTAGCACATCCGATGATACAGATGTGAGAGAAGTGAGCTCAAGGCCCAGTACTCCTGGACTCAGTGTTGTATCAGGTACACAACAGTAGAATTTTGTGCTCACTTGTTTTCAGTATAGAGGTAAATATGTGTAAGTTTGAAATTGTCACTTCGAAAGAAACTGTTGTAGCTTCTAATGTAAGATAAATGTTTCTTCTTGAAGTCTAATCACAATACTTACATTTAAGAATTAATGCCTTTTAGGCTTTTTACACTATTTAACAGGCATCAGTGTTACATCAGAAGACATACCCAATAAAGTTGAGGACATACGATCAGAATGCAGCTCTGATTTTGGAGGAAAAGATTCTGTAACAAGTCCTGACATGGAGGAAATTGTGCAAGGTAAGTAAAGGTGTTTTAATTAAGCCACTGACGAAGTGTTTGGATGAATATAAATCAGTTCTAATGGCCTAGAGGTAAAAATGCTTTTCAATGCATTCAGATTTTAAGCAGATATTTTATTTTATTCCCGGCAGAATTACCCATCTACTCATGACAAGTTCTGCTTGGTTAAGCATACATAAGTTGTGCTGCCTGGAAATGAGTTGTTCATTTACTAATTCTGAGTACTAGAACTGGTATTTCAAGGATGGCAAACTTTATTTATGATCATTTGAAATGCACACATCAGGTGCTGTACCACACCACAACCATACCCAAATGTGGTTTTGTGGTTGAGATTTCCACTTGATCAGCCACAAATAATGCTCGTATTCTTATCTGTGGCTTCTGCAAAATACAAAGTGCTGGAATAATGCAGTGGGTCAGGCAGCATCTGTGGAGGGAACAGCTAGGTGACATTCCGGGTCAGGAACCCTTCTTTAAATTTCTCCATTCTCTCCACTGATGGTGCCTGACAAGCTGAGTTACTCCAGTACTTTGTGTTTTGCTCAAGATTTGAGCATTGGAGGTTCCTTGTGCCTCTCTTCTCCGTAACTTGTTCTGTAACTTTCTCATGTTCACTATGCTTCCAAATATGTAACCTAACCTTGCGCGCATGTTTCATTGCATATCTTTTTATTGTTTGTGTGTTTACAGGTGGACATCAGATGACTTCTTCACTTTCCCAGACAGATGCATTGCTTGCAATGTTTGATCCACTGTCTTCAGATGGTAGGTTAAAACTTCTTCAAGTCACCGTTTTGTGGTATAGAACTAAAAAGCAGTTTCTTTTAATCTCAATGGAGATGACAATTCCTGATTAGTAAGGGTGTCGGCAGGAGGATTGGGTTGATAGAAAAAGATAGATCAGCCATGATGGAATGGCAGAGTAGACTTGATGGGCTGAATGGCCTATTAGTGCTCCTGGAACGTATGAACTTTGATAAAGAAATGGGGTTCACCTGCAACAGGATGCAAATTATGCTTGGTGTTGTTTTTGCTTCCTCATTTCTCTTATTATTAGAAGATAATTCCATTGAAAAATGGAAAAGAGGAAAATAATATTCACTAATTTGAAGAGTGAAGTTGTAATTTATTAGGTTCTGTTTTGTTTCCTCCATTTGTATATCCTTACACCATTTCCCTGTTGAACTTCCCCAATGCAGTCTGTGACAGCTGAAGATGCAGTTGAAAAGCCCCCAATGAATTCCTAATTCATTTTATTGGCAGCCTCATGGGCCTTGCTTTGTGTCCACTTGATCGGCAAACTTGTGATGTGGAGAATCGGAGCTCCCCAAGGTGCTACTATTCTACAGCACGTTTACAAATTTTACGGAAGGTTGACTGAATTAGATTGGGCTGAACGTCAGAGAATAAAGGAGCTATTCTCTTATGTGGATACAAATGTTGGCGACTGGATATCGTCCACTGAGTTTTGTCCTTTGTGGCTTTTCCCAACTACCTAGTCTCATAAAATTACCAACATATTTGGTTTATATTGTCTTCGGTACAGTTCATTAACTATGGTCTTTGTAAAGGAATTAACTGTGAATGTTTTTGTACCACAGGTGTGCTCTTTTGTAGTCTTTTTCATTGACGTACAAATAATACTAAATTTTTAATTTATTTGCCCTGTGGTGAATTAGAATTCAACTATTTTTAATATGTGCAATCTCTCCTTATATTGAAGTGCTTCAACTTATCGGTTGATATTTGGTCCATCTTCTCCAAAATCAGAATTTATTTTTCATAATGTTAGACAAAAGCATGCAATACCTTTTGTCAGGGCTTGGTTTCTACCTCTGCCTTTATTCTATGTAGGCAAGGCTAACACTTCGTGTCCGTCCCTGATTGTCCTTGAATTGAGTGACTTGCTCGGCGACTTCAAATAACATGCGAGTCGGCCAAATTTATGTTGGTCTAGAGAGAAGTGGCAGATTTCCTTTAATAAAGGACATTAATGAGCGTGCACATCAAAGGAGGAATTCAACTGGTCAGGCAGCATCTGTGGTGGAAATGGCCAGGTGATGTTCAGGGTTGAGCTCTCTCAGAATCTAATGTGTTTTTATGTCAATTGGTAGTTGCGACTTTAAGTCAAAATTTAAATTCCAGATGAATTAGTTAGCTCAGTTTAAATTTCCGTGTTGCAGTGATAGGATTTGAAATTGCATCTTCAGTTAAAACATAGAAAAGTAACTCCAGTTCCCTACCCTCTACTTTCAGTCTGAAGAAGGGTCCTGACCCGAAACGTCTCCCATCCTTTTTTCTCCAGAGATGCTGCCTGACGTGCTGAGTTACTCCAACACATTGTGTCTATCTTTGGTATAAACAAGCAACTGCAGTTCCTTTCTACACATAGAACTGTGCAGCACAGGAATAGGCTGCCAAACATGATGCCAAGTTAAACTAGCCTTCTCTGACTGCACATGATCCATATTCCTCTATTCCCTGCCTACCCATCTCAAAGCCACTTAAATGGCAATATCATATCTGCCTGGCAACCAACCCTGGCAGCATGTTCCAGGCACCCACCATTCTATATAAAATAAAGCCTGCCCACACACCACCTTTAAACTCTGCCCCTCTCCTCTTATGAGAGACGCCCACTCAGTTGACATTTTTAAAAAGGCAGCAAAAAAAAGTTATCTTTTCAATCTAGCATTTAACTGACTTCTTCTGATGACATTGTAAAAATTACCTTTATTCTCTTGTATTTATCTCGGCACACAGCTTGTGTGCTCATTTAGTATACGAGACTCTGTATTTGTCCTCGGTGTTTGTGTTTTTTGGCCTTTTACACTCCATTTTAAAAAAATATATATATTTTTAATATAAGTCTGTGCTTTTTTATGTTATTAACTGTCTATGTCCTTACGGTTTTAAATTGTATTTTTGTTTAGACCTGTGTTTGTGAAACGCACTTTGGGTTACATTCAATTGTATGAAAAGTGCTATACACAAAGTTATTATATTATTAATAAAGCTATGCCCTCTTGTCCTTGATATTTGCACACTGGGCATAAGGTTCTGACTGACTACCTTCCAACATTCCAGAGAAAACAATCCAAGTTTCTCTAGGGTCTGAAGAAGGCTCTTGACCAGAAAGGTCACCTATCCATGCTCTACAAAGGTGCTGCCTAACCTGCTGAGTTACTCCATCATTTTGTGTCCAAGTTTCTCTTAATATCTCCCTGTAGGTAATACTTTCTAATCCAGGCAGCATTAGTCCATGCCTCTCGGCAACCACCATGCCTCAATATCATGATGGTTTCCTCACTCCCCCCCCCCCCCCCCCCCCACCCCGTTTTCTGTACGGACGTCCACTGCAATCATTGTACTTCAGGGAATGCACATCTCAAGTGTAGCTACAGTACAGAGATCCCAGTGTTATGGATAAAGAAAATAAAAGCTTTTATCTATCTATTTATCTGATAGAAGATAAATAGAAATTGGAAGACATTTGCGGCTCCTTTTAATTTTCACCTTGTTTCAGGAAGCTTAAATATCAGATTATTGTTGGTCATCCATATTTCTGCACTTCCTTGTATAATCTTACTGCAGATCCATTGACATTAGGTTTGATCTTTTGCCCACAAATCTGTCGCCTTGTTCTCTGCTAAGCCTCTGTCCTCAGTTTGTCCCATTCAGTTTCATGTGAACAAGGTTTAAAAAAAATTAAATTTCTAAATGATCCATTTGTATGTAAATGTTTTTTGTTTTACACAGATGATTACCTCGACTAATTAAATTTATGCTTCTAGATATTTCATACTACAGACTATATAAAGTTTCCTTTCTGCAATGCCACCAGGCAAGCCTTCAGTTTCTAAAGCCTAGCTTTGATTCCGGCTTTAATTCCCTTTTTCAAGCAGGAGCTCAATAAATAGAATTAAACTTCGGATAACAGGTGTGGTTTATCCAACAAAATTAAAAGATAAATCGAAAGAATAAATGGAGTTAATGATGCAGGTTTTGTGGGCGGAATAGTTGATGCATGGATGTATAGCTTTCCAAACCACAAAATTCGATGTTATACATTTAGAGATTTGAAATGTTGCTCTCTGGATCCCAGCCAGGATTATCAACATTTGTACATTGTGATGGCATGATGGATGGATCTAGTTCCTCCAGTTGATCTTGCTATCCTGTCAGAGGTGTCAGCATACCGTAATCCGTGTTTTGTTTTTTTTCACATTCATTTCCAATATTCGCAGCTTCAAGCATACCGTCAATAGTCAGGCCTAAAGTGCACTATGCAAGACCGTCACACCCACCACCGGACCCTCCAATACTAGAAGGTGCCATAGGGGGCAGTGACGCCAGATTGCCACCGTTTGGGTCACACATTTGCTGCCAAACTGAAGCGGAGCTGCTTAAACAGCGACATTCCTTTCCAGAAAGACTAGTACGCAGCAGAAGCTCTGATGTTGTTTTGGCATCTCGAAGACCAATGAGTGATCCTGGATGGAATATTCCAGGTAGCAGGAGGGCAGTGAATGAAGAAATATTTGCATCAGGAGCAGTGACTGGGATCGGTGGGCCAACGTCGTCCCCAAGCAAAGACTCCTTGGTAAGGTCTAGTCTCATTGTGTAAGCATCCCATTTTTTGCCAAACAAAAAAAACTTCTAACTGGAGATGTTATCAATTGGCTAATTTAATGTCAACAAGATGAGCACAAATACTGTGTATATAAAGACAGTATATATAAATGCAGATCTTTCTTGGTGAACAAAAATAACCAGTTTAAAAATGTTCTTGAAATAGGAATTGAGTGTTTAATTGTCATGTGTACCGACAACAAACTATGAACTTCTTCGTGCAACAGCATAGCAGGCCTGTAAATACGATACACTTAAGTAACATGTTCCTCCCTCCCCCTCCCCCCCCACTCCCCCTCCTCCCCCATACTCGGGTACTGAAGCACGTTCGGGGTCCAGACCCAACAGGTCTGCACTTGGTCTAGTAATCTATAAAATTCAAGGAATTAATAACTGTGATTCCAGTGCAAAAAAAAAGCCAAAGTCCTTTGTGCAACCACAGTCCATAGAGGTTTATAGTTGTTGAGGTTAATGTTGTGCAGTGTTCAAGAAGCAGATGGTTGTTGGGAAGAAGCCACTCTTGAACTTGGTGGTCATGGTTTTCAAGCTCCTGTACTCTCTTACTAATGGTAGGAGTGAAATCAGAGCATGGCCAGGATGGCGTGGTCTTTGATGATTATGGCTGCCTTTTTGAGGCCTTTTGATGGTGGGGAGTTCAGCACCTATGGTGGACAGGGTCGTATCAATCTTCTCTATGATCTTCATTATTCCTGGGTGTTTGAGTTACTGAATTAGGCTATGATGCAATCAGTCAGTATCCTCTCTATCGTACACACTAGAAGTTCAATAGAGTATTCCTCGACATACCAAATAATATGGATGCAAATCTTTCCTGGGGGACACAAATATCCAATTTTAAAATGCTTTTGGCATAAGTTTAAACAATAAACACCCAGATGTGACGTTAAAATCCCTAGTTTCCATACGTTTGTGGAATAAAACCAGACTTTTGCACTAAACTTTGAGATTAATTTCATATTTGGGCACCATTTGTTTCCCCATGGGGGAGGATGTGGAAATCG
This sequence comes from Okamejei kenojei, assembly GCA_035221665.1. Lineage (NCBI taxonomy): Eukaryota > Metazoa > Chordata > Chondrichthyes > Rajiformes > Rajidae > Okamejei > Okamejei kenojei. The sequence continues at coordinate 7,673,863 of CM069163.1, read as the reverse complement.
CAAGCAAAGCCAACTACTGCTTCACAGCACAAGAGACTCGGGTTCAATCAATCCTGACTTTGTATATAGTCTATGTGGAGTTTGCACGTTCTCCCTGGTTCCTAAAAACGTGCAGGCTTGTAGGTTAATTGGTCTCTGTAAATTACCCCTAGTATGTAGGGCACATATATAGTACTAGTGTGCGAACGGGTAATCGATGGTCGGTGTGGACTCGATGGGCTGAAGGGCCTGTTTCCAATCTGTATCTCTAAACAAAACAAAACTTGAGTGTAGCAATGTGAAATTAATCACTCGCAATGCTTTATCTTGTATGGTTCAATCATTTTGTATTCCAAATAACTCTCAATATCCCTTTTGCACAGGGAGAGGATCGAAAAGACAGCGATGATGAGAAATCAGATCGTAGCAAATCCTGGTGGAAGAAGCGATTTGTATCTGCTATTCCGAAAGGTCAGTCTAGGGATTATGTCTGTCGTGCCACATAAAATAATTGATCAAGTGGTTTTGTAAGCTAATTGGATTTGAGATTTTTTGCATTAGAGTTCATCAGTACCTTGAAATAAAGTGATCTTTTCCTAGCTTAACTATTTCTGTAACTTTCTTGTGCATTTGCCTGTGGCAGCTCAGTGCATTTTGATTTGATTCACTCTTACCTGTGAAAATGAAAAGGCTGCTTGTTTGCATTTCTTGTTTTACTGCTTGTCAACTACTTTAGCATGTTAGAAGTCTATGAATTTCTCAAGAATTGTTGAATTGATTTTATTTCTTGTCAATTTACTTGTCTCTTCCCAAAATTCAGTTACTTCCCTACTCCCACTCTACTCTTGGGGTTGCGTTTTTTTTTTTTTTTTAAAGTTCCATATTTAGTATGTCTTGCAGCCTTGCTTACTTAAAACCAATAGTTACCCTTGGTGCTGGTTACAAATATTTGCCATCAAAAACTTATTGATTTATGTTATAATTTTGCTGACCTCCATTGAATGAGAAATAGATTTTACTAAAATAACTGCAGTGACATCTGTATCCCGTTGATTTATCCACAACTAGTTGTAGGTAGTGTTGCAGCTGAATATTTTCAGTGTAACTGGTATAGCAGTGTGGAGAGATGTTATCCAATATTAAAACCTTCATTGCTGTCGGGCACACCTCCACAAAGTTTTGGTTAAAGCCATGAATTTCTTCATCCTGTGTGTGAAGAAGTTGCTTTGTTTTTGTAATGTGGTATATTTTCTCTTTAGCTCCCATTTCCTTCAGGAAGAAAGATAAACAAGAAAAAGACAGAGAAGATGGTGCACAGGAAAGGTTTCAGGCCATGCAAGGTTGGCTGATCCTACCTTACATAAAGAATGGTGAATGAGGACGACAAAAATGAATAACACCTGCATGAAATAGGAATAGCTTGAAATTCCAAATTATCAGAGCATTATGATTTATTTTAGGAATAAATATTCAAATGCATGGCAATCACATTAACAATGTAATACAATGTAGCCTGTATCTATGATTCCAAAGTGCCTTTGCACTGTAGTAGTTACTAAACCTAATGCTAACATATACTTGTAGCTTGGAAGGTTAATTCTAATAGGATCACCACAATGATCACAACTGTGCAGTTGATCATTAGGCAGTGTACCCAAGGATCCAATTACAAGACAAGTTGTAGATGTCTTGCCTGTGTCTTTGCTCTTTCAGTGATTCTTAGTGCTTTTCCTTAACCTGCTTTTCTTCACTCTTTGGCACTCACCTAACCTTTTCCAGGCCTCTGCTGCACTTTCAATTAATTTATTTTAAGGTGAAGCTTCACTTGGTGCAATAATCAATTTGTTGCTTTGCTCATCCTCTGTGTGTTACTAGTGCATCTCATGTCTTTTTTAACAATTTAAACTTGATATTAAATGTTTTCTAAAGTTTAAAAGAGTAACTAAATGAATAAAAGGATTCCTCTCCTTTTTGTAATGAAAAATGGGAACATTTGAGAGCCAGATGAAATTAAGACAAACTAAAGCTGACTCTAAAGCGGGTATCTGATTCATACTCAAGTTGTTCAACTGAGAGAGGTTAAAATCATCAGTCATCAAAATATCTAATAATCTTTTTAGTACATTTTCATTAACCCTAACCCAAAATTTTCACGTGAAAATGTCTCCCTCACATTTGCAGTGTTGAATGGTTTAAGTTCATTATTGTCATGTATACCGAGGTACAGTGAAAAACTTTGTTTAGCGAGCTACCCAATCAAATCAAATACTATACATTAAGCCAAACACAAGCACAAAGGAAAGATACGGAGTGCAGAATATAGTTCTCAGCATTTTAGTGCACCAATTCCATTGGCAAAGTCCAATGTCCACTATGTGGGTAGAGGAAAATTGGACTTATGGAAGGACTGTTCAAAGACCTGATAAGTGGGGAATAAGCGGTTTCTGAGTCTGGTGGTGCGCACTTTCAAGCTTCTTTATCACCTGCCCACCAGGAAGAGGGTGAAAAAGGAATGACCGGGGTGGGAAAGCTATTTGATTATGTTGGCTGCTTTCCTCAGGCAGAGTGAAGTGTAGATTGAGTTATGGTGGGAGTCTGGTACATGTGATGGACTGGGCTACATCCATAACTCTCTGTAATTTTTTTCTGGTCTTGGACAGAGCTGTTCCCAATTCAGTCTCCTAAGGAAGTAAATGTGTGGGTGTGCCTTCTTGGCAGTTGCTTCAATGTAGTTGTTCCTTGACAGATCGTTGATTAATATTTATGCTAAGTAACCTGAAGCTTCCAACTATTTCCACTTCAACAACATTGATGCTAATTGGGACATGTGCTCCACCACACTTCCTGAAGTTGACAACTGGCTCCTTCGTCTTGCTGACATTGAAGGAGAGGTAGTTGACCTGACACTGTGTTACTAAGTTCTCTATTTCCTTCCTGTACTCTGTCTTGTCATCGCTTGTGATCCAGCGCACCACAGTAACGTCATCTGCAAACTTGTAGATGATATTTGAGCTGAATTTGGCTGCACAGTTGTGAGTGTATAGGGAATATAGTAGGGACAAAGAACACATCCATGTGGGGCACTGATGTTGAGAATTATTGTGAAGGAGAAGTTGTCATCTCTCCTTACTAATCGTGGTCGGTGGGTCAGAAAGTCCAGGATCCAGTGACAGAGGAGGGTGTTGACTCCTGGAGTTTGGATGGGGTTGTGGTTGAAGGCAGAGCTATAGTTGATCAATTGGAATCTGTCACGGGAATCCCTGTTGTCAAGGTGTAATCCCAGTCATTGGAGAAGCACTTAAGTTTGAATAATTAAATTATGATCTAATTTCTATCCGTTGTGTTTAATGATGTGTCATCGTTGATGTATTGGAGAATTAAATAATTGTACAGGTATATGTATGGGAGGTCTAATCAATTAACCAATTGATTCAGAAAATCGATCAGAATAAAAGTCTTAGAAATAAGTCCACTGGCAAGATTCCGTATTGATTCACTTGTTGAAATATGCGTATTAGTTTGTATGGTTTAGTGCTATTGTCCAATCCCTAGTTTTTTCTAATCTTCCTTTGTTGATGCAGGGAATACTGCATGTTGTTTTGGTGTCCATAAACCTGGGAAGCAGCGGAGCTCACATTGGCTTTGGTCTGTGGTCTTGAATGTTCTCCAATGATCATTCCTGGAGTAAACATGTCTGACAGTATTGGTTTAAGCCTCCATTAAAAAATGGCAGTGGAATCAAATAATATTTTCATAAGAGGAAAGAAATACAAGTACATAAATTGTGACAAACTCATGGTTATGGTTAAAGATGCTCTCCAGTTTATAATATGTATTCTTCTGAAATCAAAATTATCTAAATGTAATTGGCTAACAGATAACGTAAATCGTCTTATTGAGGATCAGTTTGCTACAAAATCTTTTTGTACTATGTCCTCTCTTAGTGAAATTGAGTAATTCCTTTAAATGGAATTTATGCGAAGTATTACTGTTTTAGTGTGCTAGACCAAGACCAAGTGGGACCCATTGGGTCCCAGCTACACATGGGAGGTCTGGTCCCCTAACGCAATATTCCATCTCTCCACCAATTCTAATACACGCGCGCGCACACACGCACACACACGCGCGCACACACAGACTCACACGCACACCGACTCGCGCGCAGGCTCACTCTCACTCTCATCCATATATATGACAGTAAACTTTCTTGAATCTACTCACACAGCCTCTCCACTGTGTGGCTTCCACAGTCAGCAGCACTTCCATAATCAGCGCGACCTCTGCACTCACTGGAAATTACGCAATCAGCGCAACCAGTCCACTAAGCGGAAGTCACAAAATGAGCGGGACTTTTGGACTAAACACAGACCTAATAAAGCATTTATTCCTTCCAAACACAGTCAGACCCAATAAAGCATTTATTCCTTCCTAACACAGTCGGACCTAATAAAGCATTGCAGTTTCAAGCACGGGCAGGGCAGCAGGCCAAACAACTCATGGCATTTTCATTAAGGGCTAACAAATCATTTATTGCAAGTACATTGCAGATTCACAGTTCAATTGATTCACAGCTTAGAATGACGGTCGTGGCTTCTCCCTCGCGATCTTGCAGAGTGACCAACTCGCGTCCAGGCATCCGGGGTTTTATAGTCCTGCCGCCCCCGGAAGGGGCGTTACCTTCATTGTGGTGATTGACAGGCGAGAGGACCAATCAGCTGATCTCAAGGTTTTTTAAACACTCATAACTTTTTTATTTTTCATCGATGGGAAAAATCCCTGAGGCTGGCTCAGCGGAGGACTGTGAGTAAGATGGTAATTTTTCTAAAATTGATATGCAGCGCAGACAGGAAGTGGTCAAGATGAGAGTTAATTATATAGATGTTGTTTTCCACACATTTCATTCTTCTGGTTGATGTTGGCAAGAGTGTCATTTATTGCCCTTTCCCTGGTTGAGCTCAGTGGGGTTTTAGCCAGTGCCTTGACCTGTTGCAGTCCAAGTGATTAAGTCATATCTGCAGTGATGGAGAAACGAGGAAGTTGGGGTGGTGTGCAAGGTGGATGTGGTTCCGTGCAATTGGTTCCCTGGTTGAAATGTACAACTTTGTGCAGAGATTCCCGTTGTTAGATTCTGACCTCGCAAATGTCTTTCTGAATTCTCAATCTACCATGATGGACAACATATAATCCATTGTCCACAAGTAGCCTGGTGATTGACTCCAACCAGCCAAGAAGCACTGGCTGTCTGTCCTTGGCTTCCCACGAGACCCATCATTCTGTCCTGTCATGGTTGCCCTGGCTGTAGGCTTGTTAACAATTCCCAGGTACCCCAAGACCATCCATCTCCTGAAAAGTCATCCAAGAGAAGTAGGGAAGGATGGAGAAGAACACTCACTATGGACAGTTCTCATATAATAAAACTGATACATCTTGAAAATAAATTGGACCAGATTTTGATGCCTGTTGACTCCCTAAAATTCCAAGAGGCCTGAACCTGGGATTAAATCGAGCATAAAACTGCTGAAGGAACTCAACAGGCCTTTGTGGAGGCCTTAAAATTCCATCCTCCACCATGATGTAAAGTATTTGTGTAAATTATTTGCTCTTTCCTTTATTCCTGAAATTTATTTCCCAGTCGCACTCTCCATGGGTCCCATGTTTACCCTACCTGTCCTTTTCTTAATGAAGGTGGAACTTTAAAAATGTTCAGCCATACAACCTTTTATTGAAAAGTCTGAACTGGTGACAGTAAATAATTGGTCTTCACTTTTAAGTAGCAGGGGTTACATGGAGAATTGATGTAGTTATACCATTTTGTGAGTAGATAGTCAAAGAAAATTATCTTTAAATAAGAGGGATGTCCATTGCAGTTTTAGTGCCAAAAAATAAACTAATGGCTTGGTATTATAAATTTAAATGTGAAGAGGCAAGGTTGAGACTTTGATTCTGGTGAAAGTGATTGGAAACATAGCCACATTTTATATTATAGTAAAATGTATGATATTTTTCTTTCAATAGTGAGGATGAATTTTGTTTTTGCTTTCCACTATGAGATATACCTGCAGATTTGATGTCAGTATGGAGTACTATTGTATTGGTTCACTTCTGGTACCATATCCCCTATTCATATCAGGGATGAATATCATAGTTATGACTAGCTGCACTCCTGTTTATTTTCAGTTTAAAGAGCATAGAACAGGCTCTTTAGTAGAAAGAGCATAGAACAGTACACAAACAGGCCCTTCGGCCCACAATGTCTGTGCCAAACATGATGCCTAGATAAACAAATCTCTTCATTCCCTGCATATCCACACGGCAATCTGAAAGCCTCTTGAATTCCACTAACGTATATGTCTGCACCACCGCCCCTGGCAACGCTTTTCCTCGGTAAAGGAAACGGCGTTTGCAGTTTTCAGCACGTGCATTATGACCGACTGAAATGGGTTACTAAGAGACGGCAATCGCAATCACCAAGCTTAGAAAAGTAAGGAAGCTATTAAGTTTCTATCACCAGCTGCAAGTAAAATAAGAAATGCTCAATGGTGAAAGTAGCCCATGAATGGTAATGCTTATGACAGGATACATTGAAGATGGCAGCTTAAGTAAGATGAGGCATCAGCCCTCTCCTATGGTTCTGAAGAAGTTCACTGGCAGATTGCTTCATCAAAGTTCTCCAGAGCTCACTGGCCTAGTGTCCAGAATAACTATTATTCGTATTGTTAGCATTTGTCCTTATGATAAACTGACAAACTACAGATCTGAACAAAAAAAAAACAAACTGTTGGAGGAACTCGGCAAGACAGGCAGCATCTGTGAGGGGAAATGAACAGATAATCCTTAGGTCAGGATCCATCTTCAGGTTTGCATCTCATTACCCAAGTTGTGAAGAAATAAGTTAAAAGTACGTCAGCCTGACGACGTGGTTTCAGATTGTTCTTTATGATTACTTAACTTTCTTTGAGGCGTTTGTCTTTACTGGGTGAGGGTACAAAGTTTAATGTTGTGTACCTTGATTTCACAAAGGCATTTTACTCATATCCACATGTTGTAATACGGGGCAAGTTTCAAATCTATATAAGAAAGTCACTGTTTCTTAAGATGGTTTGGGGTCAAAGGACAGTAGACAGTGGAATGTTGGGGCCGCTTAAATGTAATAAATTTAATTCTACAGCTCATTTACACAAGAGTGAGTAAGTGACCTGTTATGGCCATCAGTGTACACCAATGTAATGTTGGTTGGTTTGCAAAGACCACTGGAGATCCTTGATATCCATATTTACACTGTGATGAGCAAGGCAGACTTGGAGGTTGTTATTTATGCATCTTTTGTTCAACAGTTGTCTGATGACAGGATGTGTCGGAAGGGATTGCAAATGCTGGTATACGCCAAGATAGACACAAAATGCTGGAGTAACTCAGCGGGACAGGCAGCATCTCTGGATAAAAGGAATGGGTGACGCTTCGGGTCGAGACCCTTCAGTCTGAAGAAGAGTCTCGACCCGAAACGTCACATACCTCCAGCTATCTCTGGCGACAGGATCTTTTTAATGTGGTTTGCGGAAAGGTAATATGGGTTTAAATGAGTAAAATGTTTTGGCAGCTAAGATGGAAGCGTTACAAAAAGGGAATCACAAAGGAAATGCAGAAAATGAAAAAGATACAGTGGGGAAAGTAATTGATTTTGATCTACGTTTCAACAACATACAGAAAATTAACTTTGTGGAACCTCAGTCAACCTTCATAGATGATCCTGTAGGTGGATAATTGTGAATCATTAGAGTGAATGGGGATTCAGTGATTTGTCAGCTTGCAGTTCCTGCAGGCTTCTGTGTGGTATTCCAGCTGTTGGACCAAAGTGAAACTGCCAACAGTAATTGCCCCTCATCACCGACAGTTTCACTGGTTGCACTTGGCCTGTGCCTTCGTCCTGGCAGCAACAACCCTGAGGACCTGTGCTGTGGGACTATAAACTATCTCTGGAGCCTTCAGGTTGAGCTGTGGTGCGTCACTGATCACGTGAAGTAAGATTATTCTGTACTAGCTGATGTTCCGTTCACATGCACCCTTGCTTCCTGTTTCATGGGGAAACAGAACCGCCAAACCAGCTGTTCTGTTTGCCTGCTGATCCTGCCATGAAGCTGGAACAACAGAGCCGAATAGTGACGTGATGACGTTGTTAGTTGGTCTTCTGATAGGCAATAGGTGCCGGAGCAGGCCATTTGGCCCTTCGAGCCAGCACCGCCATTCAATGTGATCATCCACAATCAGTACCCCGTTCCTGCCTTCTCCCCATACCCCTTGACTCCACTATCTTTAAGAGCTCTAACTAATTCTCTCTTGAAAGCATCCAGAGAATCGGCCTCCACTGAGCCAGAAAATTCCACAGATTCACAACTCTCTGGGTGAAAACGTTTTTCCTCATCTCCGTTCTAAATGGCCTATCCCTTATTCTTGAACTGTGGCTCCTGTTTCTGGACTCCCCCAACACCGGGAACATGTTTTCTGCCTCTTGCGTGTCCAATCCCTTAATAATCTTATATGTTTCAATAAGATCCCTTCTCATCCTTCTAAATTCCAGAGTATACAAGCCCAGTCGCTCCATTCTTTCAACATATGACATTCTGCACTCCCTCAATAGCAAGAATGTCCTTCCTCAAGTTTGGAGACGAGAAATGCACACAATACGCCAGGTGTGGTCTCACCAGGACCCTTTACAACTGCAGAAGGACCTCTTTGCTCCTATGCTCAACACCTCTTGTTATGAAGGCCAACATGCCATTAGCTTTCTTCACTGCCTGATGTACCTGCATGCTTACTTTCAGTGAGTGATGAACAAGGATCCCAGATCTCTTTGTTCTTCCCATTTTCCAAAGTTGACACCATTCAGATAATAATCTGCCTTCCTGTCTTGCCACTAAAGTGGATAACCTCACATTTTTCCACATTAAACTGCAATTGCCATGCATCTGCCCACTCACCCAACCTCTACTCTTTGTTTCCTGCCTGCCAACCAATTTTCTATCCACGTCAGTACCCTACACCCAATAACATGTGCTCTAATTTTGCCCACTAATCTCCTATGTGGGACCTTATTAAAGGCTTTCTGAAATTCCAGGTACACTACATCCAGTGGCTCTCCCTTGTCCATATTTCTAGTTACACCCTCAAAAAATTCTAGAAGATTCGTCAAGCATGATTTTCCCTTTGTAAATCCATGGTGACTCGGACCGATCCTGTTATTGCTACCGATGGTGTCACATTATCACAAAATCATTGTGGATGATCAACCATATAATTGAGGTAGTCTAAAATGATCAGAGACTTACAAGTCTGTAAAAAGGAATTGCTGAAAGTAGGTCGTAGAAAATTTAAGACAAATTAATCAACTTTGTGATTTCCTCTCTTCATCACCGAAAATGCATTTGGAGCATGTAGAAATGTAAATTGTGGTTAAAATGGGATGCTGGTTGCTGATTAATTTAATTGTGGTTCCCAAGATTGTTGACAGAAGAATAAACAGAAGTTGTTTTATGAGTACTAAAATGTAATTAGTCTTTTATAAATTCATACTATCAGTATACTGAAATCTCATTCTATAAATGTTGAACAAATGTCGGATGACCATGTTAGTGCAGCTTCGTGGAGAAAAATACTCTTTCAATGTATATTATTTTAACTTAAAGATATTAAATTAGTTGAATTTAATTTTCTAGTCTGGGAATTATTAGGGTGAATATTTTAGGGTCTTTGAGGGACTTTGGCCGAATTACTTTATTATTCTCGCTTGGGTTTAGTTTAGAGATACAGCATGGAAACAGGCCCTCCGAGACTGCACCAACCAGCGATCCCCACACATTAACACTATCCTACAAATACCAGGCCAATTATACTACAAACCTGTACGTCTTTGGAGTGTGGGAGGAAATCGAAGATCTCGTGGGGAGAACGTACTAACTCTGTACAGACAGCATCCGTAGTCAGGATCGAACCCGGGTCTCCGGCGCTGCAAGGCAGCAACTCTACTCATTCAGCAATAGACATGCCTTTTTCATATCACATATTTAACATGCAATTGTCCCAAAGTGCTTCTTGGGTGCTAACAAGCAAAACTTTAAAGATGCTGATGATTAAAAGTTAGTCAGCCAGATGTGCTATTTCCCCTGACTCAAAAATTCTGAATTAATGTGCGCAGATTTCAAATTGTGGTGCATTCTTCTCATGGAATTGTTGCTAATTGTTGTTAATTAGTGCGTTGATTATTTAGAAAATTAATTCGATTTTTAAATACCCGGAAGCAAAGGATAGAATCAGTAAAAATGGCTTTGCGAAAACTGAGTTTATAAAACTTATTCAAGTGCGTTTAAAAAACAAAACAAAGAAAACTGCCATTCGTCCCCAGTTTGCTTATATGTGACACAATTTCCACATTGGCATTTAACACTCTGCTGTTTGAAATCACCTGGGCAGTATTCAGTTGTAGTCTGAAGAAGGGACCCTACCTGAAATGTAACCTATCCATGTTTTCCAGAGATGCTGACTGCTGAGTTACTCCAGCACATTTGTGTCCTTTTAAGTATTCAATTATATCTGCTTCCTTGAGCAGTTTTGAAAGATCATCAACTACCATCTTGGGCAACTTTGGACAATGTATTAAAAAAAAATTAAAATATTAATATTGAGTGGAAAATTAAACAATCCTATACGTGGTTATGAAAACATTTTAATACTATCCAATAAAGAGATTGTAAGTGATAGATAAATGTTATATTTATAAAAGTGCGTCGCAAGCGTATTTTTATCCAGTATGGCACATATTTAAATACTGTTCTTAAAAAAACAATATATATTCACTAAGAAGTCCCTCATGTTTGTGCATAAATAGTCAGAGAAATCCTTGGGGGAAGAAATAATTTGTGGTCTTTAATGAGTTTATTGATTCCCCAGAATTCTATCAATAACTTCATTTCTGGAATGTAGCTAATCACAAATTTTACCCATTTCATTTTGTAGTATCTGCACCTTTCCATCTTGCTTAGGGTTAACCTCTTTCACGATGCTTGCTTTCTGCTCTGTTCCTAGTGCTTTTGGTGTTTGAGCTATGCCTTGAGTTAGTTACTCTGTTTTCTGTGTGTAATGTTTTTGCTGTGCATGCTTTCTCAGTTTCCGTGCATGCAACATTGCGTTTTCTCGCTTTACCCTGGGATTACCTGTGAGCAAAGTCACAGGTGATCATTTGATAAGTTGTTTTTTTTTTAAGTGTGAACGATCTCAAGAATGAATGCATTAAATCTAACAATCTGGATCTAATCCATAAATAGCTCAGTGACAAATGGCAACCATTTTCAGCCTTTCTGTAATTGTCTTTTCGTGCAGGCATTACCAATATCTAACTAATTAAGATTTCTACCAATTATTCTGCAGCATCATAAGATGCTTATTTTGAGTTGTTTTAATTTTGTATTTTAATTCATATTTCCATATTTAAACTGTTTAAAAGCAATATTCATTTTGTAATTTTTAATATTTTCAGCATGATGTCGTCATAACTTTTACATTGATTCTTTTATAAAAAGAAAAATAAAGACATGCCCATAAAGGTTAAGACTAAGAAGAAATATGTAAATTCAGATTAAGAATTAAAGTAATCTGTACATATTTATTTTAAAGAGTAGCTAGAATTGTTTGTTCACACTGATTCTGTGTGTTGCCAGATGAACCAATTCCCAGGTTGAATGCACAAGCCCAGGCTGCTGAGGATATTCTGGATAAATACAGAAGTGCTATTAAACGATCCAGTCCCAGTGAAGCAGTTGCAAATGATGAGGTTACAGGTAAGTCATCTTAATGTTCACTCTGGTTTAGAAATGGTATTTGATCATATTTTAGTTTAGAGATATAGCGCGGAAACAGACCAGCAATCCCATGTACACTAACACTGTCCAATACACACTAGGGATAATTTACAATGATACCATGCCAATTAAACTACAAACCTGTACATCTTTCGAGTGTGGAGGAAACTGGAGATCCCAGAGAAAACCCACGAAGGTCACGGGGAGAATGTACAGACAAGCACCCTTAGTCAGGATCGAACCCAGGTCTCTGCCGTTCTAAGGTAGCAACTCTACCGCTGTGCCACCGTGTCAGTCACATATGTTACTGAAGTAATGGCATATAATCTTTTATGAGCAGGAGATGTCATCATTAATGTGGGGTTTATATAATAGTCAGGCCACTGAGCTATCAGTGTGTACCAGACAAAATAATCGGTTGAAAAATTACTTTGTGGTTAGACTCACAGTTATGCAAGAGGCTCCAAAGCATCAGCAGGCATTGAGCTGTAGCTAATTAATATCAAGCTAAAGCTAGAAGTTAAATTGCAGAGATAGACACAGTGTTGGAGTAACTCAGTGGGTCAGGCAGCATCTCAAGAGACAAAGGATCCTTTATCTCCAGAGATGCTTTCTGACCCACTGAGTTTCTCCAGCATTTCTGTCTACCTTCGATTTTTCCAACATCTGCAGTTCTTTCTTAAACTTTTCATTGTTCATGGTTTGATGTTTGTTTTACCTTTGTGCTGGCTGTTCACTCTCTATCCATTGGCCTCTGGGGGTGCTGTGAGTCGGCTGCCCTGCCAGCACCGTGTTCGTTATTTCGACTTTTTTTTTGGGATGTCCGAGTGTTTGTTTTAACGTCTCTTGGTGTGTCTTCTGTTGGGGGTGATGGGGGTGGAAAAGGGGAAACTTGCTCAATGGAGAGGTGACATTTTCCATGTCGCTTCTCCGCCTCCACTCTTGCGGCCTAACAGCTTGGATTGAAGCGGCCTTTCCCAGAGTCGGGCCCAGAGCTTCAGCAGCGGGCGTAGCGTGGACTTTTCCATCTCGGAGCGAGGGCGAACCCTTGCCGGGGGTCGCTAGAGAGCAGTGCCCCGATCGCTGACCTGGTTTGATTTGATTTGATTTGATTTTATTACTTGTCATTCGAACCTCAGAGAGGCTCGAATGAAACTCCGTTTCTACAAGCCATACAAACAAAAAAACAGAACAATTCATAAAAAAAACACGCAAACAATTAAATTCACACAAACATCCATCACAGTGGATCTCCTCCTCACTGTGATGGAAGGCAAAGTTCTTCTCTCTCCCCCGCACCATCTCTCTCCCGATGTCGAAGCCCCAAGCGGGCGGTGTTAAGTCCCATGTCCATTGAGGCCGCACCGGGCGATGTACGGCCCCGTTCCAGGCCCAAAGTCACAAAGTTGGAGCCCCCGGCGGGCGCTGGAATGTCCCGCAGCCATTAAGCTGCGCCGGGCGATGCTCGGCCCCGCTCCGGGTCGTTCCAACCCCGCGACACGGGCTGGAGAAGCTCTGCCGCGGAGCCCCGGAGAGCGGTCTCCCACCCGGACCCGCGAGCTCCCGACACCCCAACAGTCCACCGTCAGCAATCGGGCCGGAGCTGGAGCCCCGGAGTCGGGCCGGAGCTGGAGCAGGAGCTGGAGCTCCGGAGTCGGGCCGGAGCCGGAGCTGGAGCCCCGGAGTCGGGCTGGAGCTGGTGCCCCGGAGTCGGGCCGGAGCTGGCGCCCCGGAGTCGGGCCGGAGCAGGAGCTGGAGCCCCGGAGTCGGGCCGCAGCCGGAACTGGAGCCCGGAGTCGGGCCGCAGCGGCTACCCACCACCGCTCCCCACGCTCCAAGGCCGGCCAGCCCTACGACGGTAAGCTCTCAGCTCCGCGACTGGAGCCCCCAGGTCGTCCCGGTCGGAGGCCGCTCCACGGCACCAGGCCCCAACGACCGGGACGACCTGGGGGCTCCGGTCGTTGGTGACTTTGACATCGTGGGGCTGTGGTCTGCGGAGCTTCAAGCCACGGGCGAGGCGTGGACTTACCATCCGGAATCTGGGATCCCTTGCCGGGGATCGTCGGAGAAGAGCTCCGACCACCGGCCTGCAGCCTACAGCATTCGGAAGCCGCGGTCTCCGGTAGGAAAGTGGAACTCCAAGCCGCGGAGTGTGTTCGACCGTCCCGACGTCGAAGTTTCAATCATCCCGACGAGAGGGCCTGTACATCCGGTCGTCCATAGCGGCGACTACGGAGGGTTTATGGCCCCGACCACAGATGAACAAGGGAGGAGGACTGACTGAACTTTGTTGCCTTACACCACAGTGAAGAATGCTGCGGTGGATGTTTGTGTTAGATTTTATTGTGTATTGTGTGTTCTGTTTTACAACTGTGTCGCTGCATGGCAAATTCATTTCACTGTACCTTGGTTGGTGCATGTGATGAATAAATTTGACTTTGACTATGACTTTGCATTGTTATTTGGAGCACCAGTGCACAAGCCAAACACTGTTTAGCACTGTTCCTGCTAATCGACGTACATGATATTGAGAGTGTTGGTTGAGCATCCAATCTCCTATTGGTTGGTTAAATTCAGGGCTTCTTTGCTCCATCGCTCTTTCCTGAAAGTGACTCTCCGTCACAATGCAAGCCGTTTGCTTTTTTCCAGAGGTCATCGGAGATGAGAGTGTGCACGATTCGCCACGTGATGAAACTCTTCAGAACCTTTCAGCGGATGATCTGCCAGACTCCGCCAGTCAGTCGGCCCAGACTCAAGACTCCACGTTCTCCTTCAGGTAGCATCCTTTTCAGTCAGTCACAGGAGCTAAGGGATAGTAGGATAACAAGTCTGTTTTGTTGTCTTCAGACCTGCTCTGTAGGAGCCATTTATGTTTAGGCTAGCTACTGTTGGCATATTATATTATTTTGTCTAGATATATCTTCCCGTATTATTTTGGACACTTGTGGGCGGTCATTAGATGGACAGGGTGGTGTATATATAAGGGCATAGCGGACAGGAAGTGGCGGGCACTGGGAGGGAGAGCACACAGTTTTTACCAGACCAGGGACAGAGCAGCCAGCTACAACTTACATGCAGAATAAGGAAAATCTGGTAGCTCATCTGTTTGTTTGTACAACTACTTAAATAAACTGGAAATAACGACTGGAACAGGGGTTCTATTAGGTCTGCGTAAGATCACTCCTACTTACCTATGTAAGTAGCTGGAAAAGAGGACACTGGAAATTTGCCATTGCAGGCTCCATCCTTTATTATCACTTTCTGTGTAGAAAGAATCAAGCTATCTTTTGCCGCCTCTTTCACCTTTGCTTACTCCTCGTCTCCTGCCTTTTGGTAGAATGTGGAATTTGACGGAGGAAACAGTTCCACTTTGTTTTGGAGGGCACAAAGTGCTGGAATAACTCAGCGGGTCAGGCAGCATCTCTGGCGAACATGGATGGGTGATGTTTCAGGTCGGGACCCTGTTATCTAGAGATGCTGCCTGACCCGTTGAGTTACTCCAGCACTTTGTGTCGTTTTTTTAAAAGATAAACCAGCATCTGCAATTCCCTGTTTCTACTTCTCCACTTTGCTTTGGTGCTTTTCAATTTATTGTCCTGTACATTTTGCCCACTTTTGGACAAAATGGTTTAAATTTGCCCATAGCCAAATGTTATTCACATGTTTAATGGGATTAACCAACCAGCTAAAACTGGAAGGTACCTCAGAGCGTTAAGAATTGCCCTGTTTCAGTTGTTTCAATTTTGCTTAATTGCCAGGAATCTAAAAATGGCATTTTATTCCTCCAATTAGGGATGCAAAGAAGAAATTGCGAATGGCTCTATGTTCAGCTGACTCTATTGCCTTCCCTTTGGTGAGCCATTCAGCAACAAGAAATGGGCCCCCTGGAGGACCGGATCATGGGGAATCTGAAGGTAAAGACTCCTCCAAATAATTTGTGGTCTTTAATCATATATAACACTTTGGGCAGCATCCTTTGGATATTGTGAATTCAATAATTTCCATTTAATCAATTTCACCAAGGGAATAAAAAAATGATCTCTGACTGCGATTCGGAAGCGAAGGTTGAATCATAGTCATGCAGCATTGAAACAGGCCCTTTGGCCCAACTTGCCCACGCCGACCCACCTGCCTGCATTTGGCTCATATCCCTCTAAACCTGTCCTATCCATGCACCTGTCTAAATGTTTCTTAAATGTCGCTTCCCCCCCCCCCCCCCTTATTTTGTGCAGGGAGTCTCCCTTTGAATTGCACAGAAGGAATCATTATTCTATCAGTTTTTGTTCAATATATTCTTATTCGTATGGCGTTTGAATTTCCCGTGACTGTCAATGCATTCTTAGCTTGCTCAGCTATTGTTTCTTGTTTTGCTCATCAATCAAGCAAGGAGGTGCAGCACCTGGAGCTACTGCCTCACAGTTCCACTGGGTTCAATCCTGTCCTCCGGCACTATCTGTGTGGAGTTTGCATGTTCTCTCTGTGACCATGTGGATTTCCTTTCAGCTGCTGTGATCTCCTTCATTTTGCTGTCTTTTCCTCTTGGTCCCCATAAACGTGCATGTTGGTAGGTTAATTTTTGCTAGTGCATATGTGTGTGGTATAATCTGGTGGGAATTGAAGGAGATTGTGAGGAAAATAAAACAAGATTAGTTGGATGCTTGGTCTCTGTGGACTGGGCTAAATTAGACCTGCATTCTTTGATGTTTTAGACGATTGAGGGTGATCTTTGTGAAACAATTAAGGGAGCATGAGAGACAAATGTTGAGTTGGATTCCATAGAGAGATGCATCATCAGAATTTCCTCTCGCTAATGAAGATTCTCAGGAATTTTCTACCACTGTCGGTTAAAGAGGTTTGATCACTGGCTGTATTTCAAAATGAGATAGATCAGTCTGAAGAAGGGCTTCGACCCGAAACGTCATCCATTTCTTCTTTCCAGAGATGCTGCCTGTCTTGCTGAGTTACTCCAGCATTTTGTGTCTATCTTTTATTTAAACCAACATCTGCAGTTCTTTCCTACACATTCGATCATTTCTTGAATGTGCAGGGGAATTGTGAACTTTGCAGTGATGGAACAGAAGAGGAGTTATGATTATCTATCTGTTGTGCTGCTGTAAATGACTTCAAAGCTTCTAAGCTTCCCCCAGTCTAGTTTCAGTGAATCAAGCACTTGAACAACTAATCTTTATTTTAACAAAAGCCGAATTACAGTTCAACTACTGTACCTATCCCACCACGGGTTCGATCCTCGTATCTGCCTGATCAAGCCCTCTAGGCCTCGCTCAGACCGAGACACTCCAGAAGGTCACGCAGTCCCAAGTGCTCTCCCAGAAGATCGATGCTGGACCTCATGATAGCGAACATTTATAGGTCCCGGGACCTCGAAGGGCCGAACCAGATGGGGTGGTCTCTTAATAATCCAATTACAGATATCGATTAACCCCATACATAACAGACATTTCCTTACCCAATAATACAGCAGCTTAATACATTGTATTCAAACAGGACTTCACAAGGATGCCAACCTTTAAGCCGAGCTTTTTAAACTCAGGAGAGCTCTTGCAATGAACTCGTACTGTGGGACAGGGCTTTTAGAAAGATTTACCCTGATCTGCAAGAAACCCAGACAATGCTCAATACCTCATCCAATCAACACTCGGCAAAGTAGAACTCTGCAACATTATTTACAATTATTTACAAGGTGTATGTCTGGTTTGCAGTCATCCAATCCATTCTATGCATTTTGCACCTAATTGACAGGGTCTGCAGATGTTCTTATTCTTTTCTTGCAACTTGTATCTTGGCTCTAGACACACTGGCACCACTCCGCAGCTTGTCCCAGCTCTGCAGAAAGCAATTCCAAATTGACCATATCTCCCAGCAGCCCTGAAGCTTTTACCCCATTTTAAAGTCATAGCCTCTCCAATTTGGCCAGGATTAACACTGCCATCAGTAAGAATTTCATTGTTCTGTATTGGAATATATGACAATAAAATACTCTTGGCTCTTGTTAATGGCTATGGCAACTCAGCTGTGATGGCAGTGAATAGCAGGGTAGACCTGAGGGGCAAGTGGCCTACGCCTGCTCCTATTCTCTTGTGTTCTTGTATTTATGTGTTGTATGACTCTATGATAATGGATCATGTACAGGCAGATGAGATCAGTTGAACTTGGCATCATGTTCGGCACACGCATTGTGGGCTGAAGGGTCTGTTCCTTTGGTGTACTGTTGTATGTTCTATGTATGACTCCAAGGCTAATTTGAGTTTTATATTGATCTTTATTTTTTTAGACAATGAGATTGTGTGCTTTCTCAAAGTTCAGCTGGCCGAAGCCATCAATTTGCAGGATAAGCACTTGATGGCACAGATTCAGGAAACCATGCGCTGCGTTGGCAGATTTGACAACAGGACCTGTCGCAAGCTACTCGCTGCAATTGCTGATGACTACAGGTAGAATCTATTTACTATGCTGTTTGGAAAATACTTTTAAGCACGGGCATGGATGTGTTACTGCTAGCATAATAAATCCAAAGATGCTGTATTATTTTGGCAAGGAAAACCCATGAGTTATCCTCAACAACATTTATCCCTGTTACGAAAAATAATCAAACTATTTATCTCTGTTGCAGAAAAGCATTCATATACCACTCTCCCTCTAAGGACAGAAAGAAACGTTTAAGAACTTTGGTATTTCCATACAAATAGGCATGATTTGTGGTTAAAATACTAACATACTAGTGGTATTGTTTCTCATAGACCAGAAGCGGTAGGTTATAATCATTTAGCACTCCAGCCCATTATAGCTTTTAATTCTAGGATATGATGGCAGCTTTTCCTTGCAGCTGTATTTTTCAGCTTGCTGCATCTTCTATTTGCTATGTGTTACAGTCTACTTTGCGAATGGATTGTTGCTGGTTAATTTGCATTAAATGTGCAGTAATCTTTCTCTTTATTTAAGAAAACGAGCTCCATATATTGCTTATTTGACACGATGTCGTCAGGGACTCCAGACTACACAAGCCCACCTTGAAAGGCTCTTGCAAAGGGTGCTGAGGGATAAAGAAGTTGCCAACAGATATTTCACAACGGTCTGTGTGAGGCTATTGCTTGAAAGTCGAGAGAAGCATATTCTGGAATTTATTAAAGGTAACAGGAGCACTTTTCAGTTGATTACTAACAAACCTTTTTCGTGATTGTTTCTATGTGGGATGTAAATCTGTTCATTGAATTAACTCTCAAAAGTTAACATTATGATTCCTTTGGTGGAGTGAATCTATTGAGTCAATGGCTGAACCACACCCATTCCAAGCTCCTAGAACTTCCAGCTCCTAGAACTAGGTTATGGTCAAGTTGGGTTTGCACAATTCTCCTCAGCTTTATTTGTATATGGGGGAAAAAAGTGAAAATTTTCATATCCAGTCTGATAACGTGTCTTTGGCATGTGTGGATATGGAGTGAGTTGATGCTGACATTGCTTGTCAAGCATTAGCCACTGTGGAAGGTGACTGGAGGGTGACTGGTGTCCATGCTATCATTTCCCAATAAGAAGCTGGGGAAGGTAATGGAAAATATGAATGTCTTCCAGGGAAGAACGTGGCTATTGGTGGAGGCTGGGAGTGTGGCATGATTAAATGTTTGCTCCTTGCATTCCAGCTGCCCTCGTTTGGTTCATCTGGTCTTTGCTAGTTAGTTATTTTATTTCAGAAATGCGAAACATCAACATCTCGGTGTCTTCACATTTATTTTGATCATTGTTCTGACTCCCAAAAACAGACTAATGAGCATTAATATACACAATATCTGCAGACACCTTGCTGATTAAGAAAAAGATTGAGATAAATTGCCAGCCTTTATGATTATGTGTTTGCCTTCCCCATGAAAGGGAATATATGAGAGAATTGTGCTTGGGTTAGTTTGTTTAATTTAAAGATATAAAATTAAAGTGTGATCTCAAGTAGACTGAACATTGCTGTTCAGACTTGGAGTCGAGTGTACATTATCCAAATCTAACAAGGCACGGTTATTACCCCCGCCCCCCCAATAACGCACTCTACAGTGACCACATCTGTTATGTATTTAGTCCCCATAACCATTTCTGGAGCAGAAATCTGAATTTCTTTAAAATATTTCCATAACTGGGCCTGTTTTTCTGATGGTGGGCATTTATTTAATGAACCATGCCACTCTATGTTTTTGTTAACAGTGGCCAAAATCAGCTTTAATTCTGTTGGATGTGTAGCAGTTTACTATTGGTGATCAATTGTAGTTGATTATAAAGTGAAATACGGCTTTCTACAAATGTCAATTTCTGTTACTGTTTTGACAAATGGATCTGAAGTAAATTTGTGTGCCAAGTACTTTACAAGCAAGAGTCATCCCTACCACAATTGGAATTACTGTCAATTTTTAATTTATATGTCTGTAATTGTTATCCAGTACAATGTTAAACACCACTAGAGAAAGTTTTAGTACTTAATTTGAAGTAGATGGGTTCAAGTTGAAAATGTTATAATTTCAACTTGTCTCTGAACATTTTCAGAGTATTTAAGTGAGAGTTTCCTGTGGCCTGGTGCTTGTGCAGAACAGCCCTTATCCCTGGACAGGCCAAGTAGATCTGAAGCACCCACACTGTGCTGGCTAATTTTTGGTTTGTGAAGCATTAGGGGCACAGTGTTTGCTCTCAGTGTTCCCCGGCTAGTTAGGAGGAAGATCAGCCAACATTCTGTTTGAAGCTTCTGTGAACTGCCTTGGGACATTACAGCCACTATATAAATACAAGTTGTTGTTCTTGCTCTTGATTGCTATCCATTAACCCATACTGAGAAGTTTGTTGGCAGTGGATGAAAACAGAATCTGGCTAGACTCTGACAGTCTCCATGGAAAATCGCCTGCCAAAACTCACTGTTATGACTTGCAGGTGAAGCACTAGAGGGCAGTCACCGCCTGCTAAATGATATTCCCTGAAAACCAACTCTGTTGGAGGAGGAGAGGTGGAAACTGAGAGAGATACCACTGCTTAAGTTCTCAAAAATAGCTATTTGTGCACTGCTTGATTTAGCTTAACTATTTGTGCAGACTTTCAGAATCTCACTGCAGCAGATGACAAAACAGCTTTAGTAGAAGAATTCTTGCAGTCATTGTATGGAGCTATGGCACAAGACGTTATCTGGCAGAATGCCAGCGAGGAACAGCTCCAGGATGCACAGATGGCAATTGAACGCAGTGTCATGAACCGCATTTTCAAACTGGCTTTCTACCCCAATCAGGATGGTGATATTTTACGCGACCAGTAAGTAACAATAAATAACATAAATATTTTTTTAAATTAATAATAAGTAACAATAAAGTGTCAAATCCTGTTCGGCATGGATGAACTGGGCCAAATGGCCTGTTTCCGTGTTGTATGACTAATTGTGCATAACTTTGAAAATAACCCCTGTAACAAGATATTCATTATGACTTCCTTTCAAGAACGTTATTGAATCCAACAAAAATGGGCCATCATTCTATGTTACTTTATTGTTTTCTTTCTGTAATTAGGACAATAATAAAATCACTGAATACAGGAAGAAAGTGGTCTTTAAAAATGTTTATTGGTCATGCCATACCAAACGCTGTCCTTTGATCTTTATTCATGAATGGTGTAGTTGTTGATACCTTAGTTTTTTTTTAACCAATGTTTGTAAGGAGGGTACTTAAGGGGAGCACCCCCTCCCCTCACCCCATTCACCATCAACAACATCACAGTCACATCTGTGGAGTCTTTTAAGTTCCTGGAAACCATCATCTCGAAGGACCTTAAATGGGGGGCCACCATCAACTGAGGATGTACTTCCTGCAGCAGCTGAGGAAACACAATCTGCCACTGGCAGTGATTGTCCAATTCTATACGGCCATCCTAGAGTCTGTCCTCACCTTCTCCATCATGGCCTGGTTTGGCTCGGCCACCAAACTCGACATCCGGAGGCTGAAGGTCAGGAAGCGAGCGGGTAAAATCATCTCTGACCCCTCTCACTCTGGCCACAAACTCTTTGAATCACTTCCCTCTGGAAGCCGACTCCGGACTGTCAAAGCTGCCACAGCCAGACATAAAAACAGCTTTTTTTCCATGAGTAGTAGCTCTATTCAATAACCAAAAATCTGTAGCCTCCTTTTGCTCTGGTATTTTATTCACTTCACATGTTTAATCAATAATGTTTTATTATTAATGTTTAATGTTTTATGTGTCATTCCTGACTGTCACTGTATGTCACGTCACTCGCGGGCAGAGCACGAGGCAAATTCCTTGTATGTGAATACTTGGCCGATAAATTTATTCATTCATTATATTGAGATGATAGGAACCATACTTTTCTTTAGCTTTAATTTTCAAATGTTGCAAATGTTGGCATTTTTGCTCCTAATGTGAAGTTTGCAGCAAAACGGTTATCTTGAGTATTGCTACTCTGAAAAGGGTAAGCTTTCGAATGCCCGTAGGGTTTAAACACTACAACGTGAAGTACTGAGTTCAGTTGTAATAACTACGAAAGAGAGAGAGATGCATATTTCTCAACTGTGGTGGAATCAAATTAAAAAGTTGCTAGGTCAAAAATCCAAGGACATGCCATCTTTGCAATAGGCACAGAAGTGATGTCATAGATATCAATATTATAAATGTGCATTATTCATGTTTGTGAAAATGCTCTTGTTTCAAAGCAATTTATTTTGTAAATGCCTTTGAAGTGTCCATGCTCAGTTTGTTTTTAATAATGTGAATTAATCAGCATTTTACTATGCCTTATATGTAAAATATAATTTTGGATCATAGTTTGAAAGATTTTGAACATGACTAAGAAGGCTCCAGATATTCTCTTTTGATTTTTATAAAATTATTTGATTTTGATTTTGGCAACTTTTCTGAACATCGCTAATGTTCAGCACTGCAACTTCCAGTTTTATTATCAATAACTGATGGGCACCCCTGATTCATTTTATGACTTTTCTGCAATGTACAGTCTGAATTATTTTAGGAATATTCCATCGGACACAATACACATTTTATAAATTAGTGTAGAAACAGCACTCTCTTCAAACTATAACTTAATCTATAAACCAACTTTTTGTTTCTGACTTTATGCTCAAAACATATCTTGAGATACATTTCTTTGTTAAAGGCATATAATGAAGGGCTAGGTCTTGTTAAAACTAATTTATTACATTTTAATCATTTAATCTTAAATTGAGTCGCTATGATTTTTATTTTTCAGACTTTTCTATGAGCATATTCAGCGTCTCTGCAAAGTTGTCAGTGCAAATCACCGGGCACTTCAAATCCCAGAGGTAATGATTTGTGTAAATTTAGTTTTGTTGCTTGGCAAAACCGTGCAGAAAAGTTTTGGGAACAAAAAAATGTGTAAATATTGAATTAAGAACCAAAATACAGTAGACATTCAGCAAGTTAGACAGTAACAATGGAAAGAGAAAGAATTGAGATTTCAGGTCGAAAGCCCTTCACCAAAACCCCCTCCCGACCCATTCTTTCGATAGCAAAGAAGATGTTTCTCTTTCCACTGATGATATCACCCTACTGAGCATTTCCGGCATTTTCTGTTGTTATTTCACATTCTCGGTATCTGCAATTTCTGACATTTTCATTGCAAATACTGCAGTTCCTTGAGGATGAAGAGGGACCAGTGAATGTACTATCTTTAGATTTTGAGAGAGTGTCACCTCATATGTAGCTGTGGGAAATGGAAGCTCGTGGTTTAGTAGGTAATATATTACAGTGAATAGAAAGAAGATCAGCAGGCTAACAGGATATAGATCTTTTTCCAGTTGGCAAGGTCTGCCACAAGGATTGGGGCAGTGGCTTCTACTTTCTACAATTTTATATAAATGGATGAAGTCGCTGAGTCATATGGTTGTTAAATTTGATGACGCAAAGATGATTGGGAAATTAAATTGCAAACGTTTAGGAGGCTCCAGGATACACGAGTTAAGTGAGTGAACAAATGGATCAGGCAAAGAAGTATGTGGGGAAAATGCAAA
Source organism: Okamejei kenojei (assembly GCA_035221665.1). Lineage (NCBI taxonomy): Eukaryota > Metazoa > Chordata > Chondrichthyes > Rajiformes > Rajidae > Okamejei > Okamejei kenojei. The sequence continues at coordinate 7,650,006 of CM069163.1, read as the reverse complement.
GTTATCCATTTTAGCTTGAGAAATAAAAGTGTATTAATAAAAGTATTTTAAATGTAATAAAAGTATATTAAAAGCAATAATAGGGGCAGCACAGTGGCGCAGCTGGATAGCTACTGCCTCACAGAACCACAGATCTGGGTTCTATCCGTATGAAATTTGTACATTCTCTCTGACTGCATGGATTTCCTCCAGGTGCTCTAGTTTCCTTCCACACCCCAAAGGCGTGTGGTTTTGTAGGTTATAGCCTCAGAGATTTTGTAGCCTCTGTAAATTGCCCCTAGTGTGTAGGGAAAGGATGAGAAACCGGGGTAACATAGAACTATTGTGAATGGGCCGAAGGGCGTGATTCTGTGCTGTATCTTTCAGTCACTCAGTTATATAATTGATGAGTGAGATATTGAGGGATCTGACTGTCATCCTCTACTGCCAGGCTAATTGAATACAAGAGAAGAGCAGACAGAGAGGAGGTGATATTTTCATTGAGAGTCAGGAGTCTCTTCCTTAAACGGGAACATTTTGAAGGTGGAGGCAAGTAGGATACCTGAAGAAAGGTAGTAAAGGTTACCATGGATAGATGAGAATGAAAGTTTAGGTTAGGATCCTGTAAGAGTAGGCTTGGGGCTTCAGTAGCCTGCTTATGTGTGTTTGTTTGAGTTTTACTTTCATTTGCAGATGCTACAAGAGCTTTCAGAATGATACTCCGGATACGTTGAGGATTTAATATTTTCACACAGCTAGTGTTAAATATAACCTGAAAGCGTCACCCAGTGTCACAGAGCAATTTCCCCTTTTTTTCCTGTAGTACAGAATTGTATAATTTGATTGGGAACAAAACTGGGGGAATTGGATTTGATTTGGACAAAAGTTATGCTGTGCATGTCTCTTATATACCGTGGAGTAGTTGATATAGGGAATTGAAATTATAAGTGTAGCAAGGAAATGTTTGATGTGAAAATTGGCTCATAAATAATGACCAATGGCCAGGTCTTGGATGCAGGCGTCCACTCATTGGGTATGATGCAGAGGGCAGGACTCCGAGTCTTCCATCCTGAAGACGGATGACTTGGTCTCAGCACTGACACGAAGTTGGGTGTATAGATTAGGCCCCACTCTTTGGAAAACCCCTGTAGGCTTTACCAGGATGCAAAATGAAGGGCAAAGCTGAGGCTCTTTGATGGTTTGATTCCGACATTCAGACATTTACAAGCTGTTGAAATAGTCATAAATTAATTATAAAATCATTTGCCTTCTTCATTCTGCTGCTGAGAAACCACATTGAATTGATCTGAGTGTGAATTTTCTATTATAATGTTGGGATTCCCATGAAGAAAGGGATACCCCACTGGATTCCACAGCAGTGACAGGGCGGCATATTCACACACGTCCAGGACATCTGTCCAAATGGCTGAACGCCTGTGGTTCCCTCAGCACTGCTGGCCACAGCCTCAGGAATCAGCTCCATCTCCTGGTGTTTGTTACTGATGATCAATTCTTGGGGTCAATCAAATGAACTTTGGGGAAATGTTTAATTCGACAAAATGGTAATTTTCGACTTTACCTGATTAATTACCAGTTCTCTTACTTTATCCGCCCCACTAAAGCCAGTTGGGTGGGATACTTGTGACAGCAGGAATTTGCCACTAATCTTTTTTAACAAATAGGCTGCAAAGCACAGTTTAATATTCACTGTGCTGTTGGGTCTTCCTCATGGAGTCAAAAATCCCTTTTACCTTTTAAACTCGCTTTTCTCAGCTCAAGCAAATTACCTGTTCTCATCTCCAAGAGTTTATTGTGTTATCAGCGTCAGAATGTGAACGAGAGAATGAGCCAGGGTGATTGTGATTTAAATCTTGCCCGCGCCAGGGTAGTTTCATTTAATTCTGTAATGTTTGATCCAAGTTGACTGAATGACTGGGTGGTTGTTCTAGTCCTTGTTGTTTACCACTTTCCTTTCCAGAATAGCTGTTCACTTTTTTTCTTTAACTGTTTTTCTGTACTTTCTCCCTTGCCTGAAGGTGTTCAGTCCTAGATGAGTACAATTCCACATACGGTTTAACAAATGCAACCTGACATTCAGAATGGACAAATAAAATAATGTCTCGAGCTGTAGCATCACAGCTTTTTTTTCTCCCCCTTCTCTTGCATTCCCCTCCAATCCATTACAAATCTCTGCCACTGTCTCTCCTTCCAGCTATAAGATACAGTATCCAGGCCCTTTACTGTGTGCGGCTAATTCACTGAGATGATCTATGCCTATTATCAGAGGAGACTGTTCCCGTCAGACCTTTCCGCCTCCAAAATGGAATTTACAGCCCAGTTGCAGCTGCTCAAAGATCGAGTGAAACTTGTCCAATGCGGTCTGATCTTTTGACATTCTTTTGTGCGTACCTATGGAAGCCACCACTCTGGAGCTGCTGAGATGCCTACGCCGTGAAGTCTGTGGAGGTATTATTGTTACAGGCAAATACACAAAGGCAGCCACATTCTAAAATGTTTCTCTGCACTGCACAAATAATTCTTTTAATAGGTCACACTGGTTTTAATCCTTTTTAATATTGCCTGCTTCTGATAGACTGCCTCCATAAAATAGAAATTAATTCTTAATTTGAGGAAATGTGCCAGTGGTGTTGAGGATGTGGTGTTGTGTACATCACACACACTTTCTGCATCTTTTCCAGGTATACTTGAAGGAAGCTCCATGGCCATCTGCACAGTCTGAGGTTCGAACAATCAATGCGTACAAGACCCCAAGAGATAAGGTTCAGTGCATCCTCCGAATGTGCTCCACCATAATGAATCTGTTAAGCCTGGCCAATGAGGATTCAGTCCCTGGGGCCGATGACTTTGTTCCTGTTCTTGTGTTTGTCCTCATCAAGGTGAGTCATCAAATGAATATCAATTTTGTGCAGGAGTGCACTTATGCAGCCATTTCAAAATGCCACATCTTGGCACATCAGCAGAGGAATGCATCTTTCAGCTAACCAAATGAAAATGGCTCTTGCCCCGAAAGCTAAATTGCTTTGTGAACCATTTTATGCATTTAAAATTATTCTCAGCTAGTTAGATGCAGCAAATTTCAGTTTGATTCCGATTGTCCCTTGATCTGTTGATGTTTTGTTTGCAGTGACAGCAGTCCTGTGAAATTCTGTCCAAGCCTGTAATCATTGGGGTATTCAGTGTGCAAAATCTTTGAACCTTGAACATTTGGACCACTTTTGGGCTGTGGTGGTAAAGCTTTCTCCGTGCAAAAGATGGCCATTTAATCCTATGCAAATATATATATTCTGAGCTAAAAATATCATCTGCTGTCAGAAAGATTGTTGTTTTAATGCATTTGGAGGAAAATTCATTGTCATCAATTCCTGCAGGATTTTGCAGCACTAATGACGGCTTCTTCAGGCTAATTGGCAAGGCTAGACAATGCAACATGTCTGAGAGATGATGTAGTGGAGGTGATATAAAACACCTTTAATCTAATTGAACCATTCTGAATGCCTCTGAATACGTAGCGTTTTATATGTATTTCCCATGAAGCGTAAATTAAGACATTGCTATTGAATGAAAAGTAATATATTGTCTGATTCTTTCTCCCTCCTGATTTTGTACGCTTTTAATTCATCTCTTTTATACCTTTAGGCTAACCCACCCTGCCTGCTGTCCACTGTTCAGTACATCAATAATTTCTATGCCAGCCGGCTCGGTGGAGAGGAATCCTATTGGTGGATGCAGTTCACAGCAGCAGTTGAATTCATTAAAACCATTGATGATCGCAAGTGATGCAGAACACCACCTGCATAACAGACTGCGAGGAAAAGTGAAGAGATTTACACCAACTGTTTGTGGGAGGGAGCTGAGGATTGAATCTTCTCCTCTTGTATAATACATGTACATAGCGTGGAGACGTTTAAATGAAAAACAAAACACAACTAGATTCACTGGATCTTTACCAAAATTAACAATCAAATTTACTAACAGGTCTTTATATTACTGTCAGCAATGCGAAAAGGGACCACACTTTTTCAGGTATTTCAGAATTTGAAACTGCACTGTAAGCAAATGACACCTCCCCCCCCTCTCTGTTATTCTGGTCTGTGTGAATTCTAAAACCGGGGCCTTAAACAAGTGTTGTTTTGATTTCATTTCACTCACCACGCCCATCCCCACTCCTCAATACTGACGAAAGAATCTAGCTCATGGCGTCATGTTTTTTTCATGAGGCAGTGATTCTTTTTCTAGAGCATCCCGTTCAAAGCAGGGAGTTGAAACTTGCATTTGACCGAACAAATCATGGTTTCCCTGAAAGTAGTGTGCTGCAGGTGTGCAGCACGCCTGAACCAGAGGCAAAGAATCGACAGGTCAATCAGTTTCTCTGAAGAAGTCACCTTTTTGAGTTGCCTCATGTTTATTAGCCTTCCAATAAATTATTTCCAAAGTCTGGGCTTTTTGTTAAGAAAGCTGATATACCTGACATTGTAACCTTATTGGCATCTGTTTTACATGTTAACATTTAACAAACCTGTTAGTAAGGCAGAATGGGACTCTGCTGTTTTGTTGCTGGGGTCTTTAGAAACTTAATTCCTATAATGATGCATTTTTGGAGAAAATTTTACAAGGTTTCGCTTGGCTTGAGGAAGAGCAAAATCTTAAGTGCTGGCTCTCAGTATTTCCAGTTCTTAAACTAGTTTCTTTATTACGTGGCAAATCATCGATCCAGAAAAAAAAACGGAATCTGAGACTGTGGCCTCTGAATAAGAGATCCAGTTTTAGTCAGGGAATGCAGAGGTGACTCTCCCACAATCCAAACTCAGCAAGATATGTAGTAAAAGCAGCAATGAAAATGTTGAACTCTCGCCTGCAATTGAATTTCAACCTTGACTGCTATTTGAACTCCCTTATTCTCATGAAGGTTTTTTTTCTCTGTAATCGACTGGGGTGTGAAGACCATTCATGCCTCTCAGAAGCACATCTCTTCATCTCCTGGAGCACACGGGGAAATTTGCAACCATGGCTGAGAGAGATGAAAATTTGAGTGGAAGACCAGCAAAAATCACTTCAATCCCTCACAGCAGCTGAGACTTCCAGTTGACAGCAGTGCCTTTGTCGACAGTCAGAGTTAACATTTAACGGCCAACATGAATGGACAGCCATAGATGACTTGCGCTTACTGCACCTTTACAAAGCCGTTTTTAATAAATAGAGTCGGAGGCATTGGGACTTGGCTTGTCCAGAACAATTTACAGAACAAACTTTAAAACTGCAGTGAGTCAGATGTGGATTGTTGGGATATATAAATGGCAAGATATGATAAGAATTTAAATTATTGCATTTTAGGTTACACTATAAATGGCTCACAAGGTAGGATTAAATAATGGCAGCTCCAATAAGTTAAGACTGATTTGTTGTTTTTTTTCTTTATTATATATAAAAAGGGATCATTACTCAATGGGTGGATAAATAGTTATATTCATGTAAATTCAACTGATTTTGCATATTTTTAGAAAATAAACGAGAGAAGATGATCTCCATTGTGGTGATCCAAAACCCGGTCTAACATATCAGATCCATGGGCCATCAAAGGCCACCGGGGATTGCTTATACGAGTCTGTCCACTGGCAGCCATTGTATGGCATCCTCCCCAATCTTAAATACTGCTCTTCACCTGACACTTGTCCCGAGCATTTCTCTAATGATCCTGTTGCAGTTTGGATCAAGGACATGGAATGGTGAATATCATAGGGGGGAGGCTTGTTGGATACTTTATCTGAGCGTCAGATTTATGCACCTCAATATATCCCCTCTGGAGGAAAGACCTAAAGAGCAAGTACTCCCGTCCAAACCTTGCAATTGACCATTTCTTAGACTGCAAGCGTTAAGCCTCTACAATCTTTAATTATTAATTATCTAAATTGCAAAATCTGGAACATGGTCTAACTATGTATATTTGATGTGAGGCAAGATATTTTAGTGTCAAGCTAGATAAAAAGATCTTACTCTGTTATATTTCAAACACCACCCTGATTGCCGTCCTGAAGAAATGGAACACTTGACATCAACCCAACCAGGATCCATGGAACGAAACCTTCGCTAGCTTTTAATCTGTGCAATTAAAAGAACATCCTGGAATGAATCTTGATGTGCATCTGCACACTTTAGTTTGCCAGTTGTCACGTATTGGAAGATTTGATGGTGAACACAATCAACTGATAAAGCCATACACTGGGGTGATTTAAAAAATAATAAAACAAAGTCTATTTGCCTGATTACAACAATGAGTTATTCATTTTATCTGCACATTATAAGAAAATTTCAGCCAACCCTACTGAGAGTAGGTGATCACTGTTCATGTTGAGTTGAAATGACTTACCAAAAGCAACTTTTATTTTAACTTTATTTTTATTTGGTGTAATTAAGTTTGAGTGTTAAGTGTCTGGTTAACGCTAATGGAAGGTTACATGATCAAATGGCATTTTTGAATACATCTAATCTTGGGTTACACATTTGGGAACCTGAATTACTTACACTGGTGCAGATCTCGGCCTGATAGTGTTAGAAAACTGGAGAAAGTTATTTATGTATACATCTGGCCGCAGAGTATTAATGCATTTGGTATTGTATACAGCTATGAAGTGACTGAATTGATAACTTGAGCAGAATTGCTCACAGTACCTAATCTGGCACAAAACCGTTTTACAGATGAGCTAATTGGAGAAAATCGTACACAGAATGGAATTGTTTGAAAAGAAAATTCAAAACCTAGCTCTCTTTGGTTTAGTGAATGTTATGTTTCCCTGGCGTTGCGGATGATAGTTTGGGCATCATTGGGGTTTACTGAGGATAGTACACAGATTATGAATTATGCTGTGTTCTTAATGGCATTGAGAGAAGGTGCAGCTGAAGGGTGCTTGCTTCTGCTAAAGACTAATTGGCTGAAACAACAAATCTGTTTGGGTTTTGCAGTTGCACTTTGAAATTTTAAGACATTGATATGTTTTTTTTAAGTTTTCCTTACCATAAAGAAACTTTGATTTAGGAAAGAAATCTGAATATAAGCAATGGTGTTTAGGGATTGGGACTTATTTATTTTACAATTAGACTTTGTGAAAACTGAATTGTCAACTATTTATTTTTAACAGGTTTTTGCTGCAGGTTCATTCTAAGTTGCTTTTGTGTTTTAAATTTTAAAGTACTATCTTAAACATTTGAAGCCTTTCCCCATTACTTTTCTTAGACAACTTGTATATGAGTCATTGATTGTATCCTAAGAGATTTTGGAATGTATGAAAGCTACCACTTTCATAGAGTGTAAATTATTTGAAAACAAATTACAACTGCTTTAATCAAAAACAAAGAATTGTATACTCACAATCATTTTGAGCCAGAAAATACATAAGGACCAAACATACCACCATATCAGTGATGTTCTGAAACATTGGGAATGGACAACTCCTGATTTTCTGCAGTTAGCAGCTAGGGACATAGAAGGGACTGTTTTCTTGAGAAATTTAACCTGTGCTAACTCAATACTACATTTTGTTTGTTAGCTGCATCATCTGTATTACTGCCTCTTTGAAACTGTTAGAGATTTTACAAAGCCTAAGTTAACGAGCTTGCACAATCTTGCACACAGGAAAAATGTATACTGTCTTTAAGGAGATTAATGTAATATATCAATCCATAATGCTAATTAAAGGGAGCAGTTTATCCCATTGTTTGTGTCTGCTGGTGAATTTGGTTCTTGCCCTACTGAAGAATTGATTTCCACATTAATTCCCTTTTGCTTGCAATGTGAGTGGTCTTCAAATTCTACAGCACATTAACTTCACAGGTATGGTTGTACGAGTCAGTATTTAAACTGACTAAAATTGATGTAACTGCTGATGGAATTCTGCAGAAGATTGAACCTCAGGTTCTGTGTAAACCTGTGAGATGTATGAATTTCTAGAGATATATGATTCCAAATGTGTACGTTGCATACAAACTTGACAGCAGCATTTGGAGCAGAAATGCAGTGGTGCTCAGTCTAAACCCACCGAACAAATTTAGTTCCTAGATGCAGTTGAACAAAAGGAAAACACTTTGGTAAATGCCTGGCGGTGCTACTATATGGAATTCTGTTTCCACTTTTGTTGCAACGTTCCCACAAAACTTTGAGTTCCTGTGCTGAGGTGCTGAATGGAGGCATGGTAATTCCCAAGAAGGGGATAAATGAGCTGAATAGATGATGACATTTGATGAGTTTACCTTCCACTTTATAGGTCTCAGGGCCAGAAAGTGCAGTTGCACTTGGCTGCTCTGTGCTATCCTTCATTGAGTGGGACAATGTCAGGCTTATTGCTTTTAATTGAATATCATTTACCTACTCTGGACTTTGAAATTCTGTGCACATTCAGTTATAGAATATATGGAATACCACACAATTACGGATGTTCCATATACACCACCCTAACATACAGGGTGGCGGGTGAAAAGAACGAGCTGCCAGAGGAAATAATTGAGGTATAATAACATTTGAAAGACATTTGGACAGGTACGTGGGCAGTAAAAGTTTACAGGAGGGCCTAGTGTAGATGGGGCATCTTGGGCATGTTAGGCTGAAGAGCTTGTTTCTGTGCTGTATGAATCTATGATTCTATACGTTTACGAGGATAGTGAAACCCCATGCTGTTCACAAAATTACATAAACAAAACTGGTTGCTCAACTGCTCCCAATGAACTGATTCAATTGAAATCTCACTTTTACTATTAATTTAATCTTGCTCTGCGAACTGGTACAAGTTGGACCCAGTCTGAGTGAAGCGGGGAAACTAAGCATGGAACCGGCTTGCCTTTCCTACCCCAGCAGCTTTTACATTCAACCTCCACAGTTTCCACTGAAGTACCAACAAGTCTTCCACTCCCTCAGCTTCAGCAATTCCAAAGGGACTGGTCCTGCAACGCCCTGATCTTTGCCTCCTATGGGATCCATAACAAGATGGAGACTGCAGCAGTTAAACGGAGGCACAAGAAACTGCAGATGCTGGAACTCTGAGCAAAATACAAAGTGCTGGAGGTATTCAGTAGGTCAGGTAACATTTGTGAAGGAAATGGATAGACAAAATTTTAGACCATTTTTCAGACTTAGTGTTCTGACCCAAAACATTGTCACCCTAGATGCTGCTTGACTCACTGATTGTTCCAGCAAAGACTGGAGTAACTCAGTGGGTCAGACAGCATCCCTGGAGAACATGGATAGGTGATGTTGCAGGTCAGGATTCATCAGATTAAGAGTTACTCCAGCGTTTTGTTTTGTTGGAGACCACAGCACCTCATCGTCCAGCCAGACACATTACTGCCTTCAGGACTTGGTGTGGAATTCAACAATCTCATAACAAGCCTTATAAGTCAACCTGAAATAGTCAGCTCTGATGAAACGTTATGAATGTGAAATGTAAACTCTTTCTCCACAGATGCTGCCTAATCTGCTGCGTATTCTCGATATTTAAACTTTAGAGATACAGTATGAGACCAGGACCTTCGCACCACCAAATCCACGGTGACCAGGGATCACCCCATACACTTAAGCTTTCTTACACACTAGGGACATTTTTATTTAATAAACTTCTGAAGCCAATTAACCAACAAGCCTGTACGTCTTTGGAATGTGGGAGGAAACCAGAACATCCGGAGAATACCCACACGGTCACAGGGGCCACATGCAAACTCCCATAGTCAGGATCCAAACCAGGGCTCTGGTGCTGTAAGGCCCCATTATTGATTATTACGGAATCCATGGTCGGTTGGATTCCTTTTTAGAAATAAATAGGATAGAATAGAACAGCAATAGAATATTCCCAAACTGAGGTTGTTCATGTCTCTTTTGTTAACATCTATCCCATCACTTCATTCATTGATGGCTTGTTGCTGATGTTCCAACTCAATGGAAATGGCTAAGTTCATAAGCTCTGGGAGCAGAATTAGGCTATTTGGCCCATCAATCCTACTCTGTCATTCCAACATGGCTGATCTATTTCTCCCTCCAAACCCCATTCTCCTGTCTTTTATCCATAATCCCTAACACCAGCACTAATCAAAAATCTATCTCTGCCAATGACTTGGCCTCCACAGCCTTCTGTAGCAATGAATTCCGCAGATTCACTACCCTCTGACGAAAGAAATTGCTCCTCATCTCCTTCCTAAAGGAACGTCCTTTAATTCTGAGGCTATGACCTCTAGTCCTAGACTCTCCCATTTGTGGAAACATCCTCTCCGCATCCACTCTATCCAACCTTTCACTATTCAGTAATTTTCTATGAGTCCTTCTAAACTCTGATGAGTAGAGGCCCAGTGCTGTCAAACGCTCATCATATGTTAACCCACTCATTCCTGGGATCATTCTTGTAAACCTCCTCTGGACCCTCTCCAGTGCCAGCACATCCTTCCTCAGATATGAGGCCCAGAATTGCTCACAATATTCCAAATGCAGCCTGACCAGCGCCTTATAGAGCCTCAGCGTTACATCCCTGTTTTGGTATTCTAGCCCTCTTGAAATAAATGCTAGCATTGCGTTTGCCGTTCTTACTACCGATCCGGTATAGATTGACCGTGGCCTACATTTGCCTTCTGAAATACACAGATATCCATTCGCGCCAAGGTTCAAACCAGTAAACTAGCTAATGTTAGAAACACACAACCGGTCGGGCAGCATCTATAGAGTGTAGAAACAAGAGATTTCCACTCTGCTTATCAAAGGGTTTTTTGGGGCGCTCCCCTTGTGAGTGGGGCAAAAACTCAGATGTGGTTCAGTTTGTTTGCTGCTGTAGAGACAGCTGGCTTTGGTAATTTAACCCCCAACTAAATTAAACCTGTTTCGGATCACGAGTCAAGTGTACACAATGCCTTGTCCTGAACTGTTTGAGCACCTGTGGCCTGTTCTTAAAATAAAGCTGAATTCCATAGCAAAATACACTCAGCTTTATAGATCATAAATAATCCAGCTGATGCCAGCTGGATTTCCTTTTTCAGTGACCAGGTTCATATTGTCGGTCTGATAGACACGAAGTGCTGCAGTAACCCTGCGGGTCAGACAGCATCTCTGGAGGAAAAGGTGGGTGAAAAAGATTCCGGTCCGGACTTCTTAGGACGTCACCCAATCCTTTTCTCCAGAGATGCTGCCTGACCCACTAAGTTACTGGAGCACTTTGTGTCTCTGATATATACCAGCATCTGCAGTTATTTGTCTCTACACTTTCTTATATTGTCTGTGCATATGAAGGTTGACAAACTTGATCATCATTTGACTGAATATTCCCGATCAGTGTGATCAAAATATTTAAAATTCTTTCATGAAGCCTCAGAAACCTGAATGCTATTTTAAAGTTGTTTTGGATATTTAATGAAGATATTTCTGAAGAAGGGTTTCGACCCGAAACGTTGCCTGTTTCCTTCGCTCCATAGATGCTGCCTGACCCGCTGAGTTTCTCCAGCATTTTTGTCTACTTTGGATATTTCTTCGTCTTTCGTGTGGCGTGCACAGCCTAAAGTTGTTGGACAACTTGTTCTATTTGATCTTCCATTTGTGCACGTCGAGTTGACTGCATTAGTCGAAACAGGGCGGACCACGTGAAGGTTGCAATCTTCCACCCCTTTGGATATTTAATGTTGCTTTTCTGCAATAAATCTGCAGTGCAGCACTGTCACCACAAGATGGCAGGTTTGGCTTGCTCACCGGACTCTGATGGTGCAGTCACTCACCGAGTTCATTTTACTACTAGCTTCTTGGACTGCTGTTTTCATGGAACAAGATCTGTCGAACTGGAGGCTTTCCAATGTTTTTTTTTTTTTTGCTTTCCTGGGCAAGCAGTGTGATTGCTTCAGACAAACATTAAACAAAAATTCTTTATGCAGCTGGATATTCATGGGTAGAGGCTGGGGAGAGATTGATGGGTTTCCTGTGGTTTTGTTGACATGCATGAAGTAATTTTGTGAATGACACGGGGTTACACTACCGTCTTAACATAAACATTTGGCGAACTATAAAGATCCATTTAAGGCTAAGTCACATAAACACATGAGGCAGAAAGAAATAGAGGATATGGAGATAAGGGAGGGGGGAGGGGGTTTATGGACACAAAGTTCAGCTTGTATGTCGTGCATGAAGGTCAAAATAGAGTCTCTTCACCTCCCAATGACTTTTGGTCGCAGCATTGTTGATAGTGGAAGCACAGAATTTAGGGTCCCTAGCAACCAATAGCTTGGATCACATAGTCATACAGCACGGAAATGTGCCAACCAAGATGCCCCGTCTGAGCTACTCTCATTTGCCCATATTTGGCCCATCTCTTTCCTACCCATCTCCTGTCCAAGTGTCTTTTAAATGTTGTTATACTACCTGCCTCAACTACTTCCTCTGGCAGCTCATTCCATGTACCCAGCAGCCTTTGAGTGCAAAAAGTTGCCCCTTGGATTCCTATTAAATCTTGCCCCTCTCACCTTAAACCTATGCTCTCTCTTTATTGATTCCCCTATCATGGGTAAAAGACTGCATTCACCCCATCTATACCTCTTCCGATTTTTATACACCTCTGTAAAGATCACCCTGCACGCCAAGGAATAAAGTCCGAGCCTGCCCAACCTCTCCCTCTAGCTCAGGCCCTCGAGGTCTGGCCACATCCTCGTAAATCTTTCATGCATACCACATTGTTGATGTTGCCTGAGGGACTGATGGAAGGATGGATCAATAGAAAAGATTTTGAAATTTCTTTAAGATGGTGCAGTGCTGTGATTTGCAGAGTCTCAGTCAGAAGATCAGGAGGAGCGCAAAATAAAAACCTGTTTGTGGGGGGAGGGATCACTGAATGCAAGACTGTAGGCTTTGGAGTGGTGGAGTTTAACTTCATTGCGCTGAGATGGGAAGTGGGTAAGCTGATGGTGTGGGTACAAACTACAGCCTCGAGCTGGATGACTGGGATTTGCTGACGGCCAGATACGGCAATCACGGTGGCGCAGCGGTAGAGTTGCTGCCTTACAACGCTTGCAAAGCCTGAGACCCGGGTTCGATTCTGACTACGGGTGCTGTCTGTACGGAGTTTGTAAGTTCTCCCCGTGACCGCGTAGAATTTCTCCGGGATCTTCGGTTTCCTCCCACAATCCAAAGACGTACCGGTTTGTAGGTTAATTGGCTTGGGTGTATGTGTACGTAAATTGTCAGTAGTGTGTGTAGGATAGTGTTACTGTGTGGGGATCTCTGGTCGGTGTGGACCCGGTGGGCAGAAGGGCCTGTATACGCGCCCTCTAAACTAAACTAAACTACGCAAAGGTAACAAAAGGAAATGGCGTCTTAAATTATGGACGGTCAAAGCTGAGTGTCTCAACAGCAGATAAGTGGCTGTAGCCATACAGTACGTTAATGGACCCTTTGGCTCATCAAGTCTACACCGCCATCAAGCACAGTGGCACAGGTGGAAGAGCCACTTAGCGCCAGGAACCCGTGTTCAATCCTGACCTCGGGTGCCATCCGTGTGGAGTCTGCACGTTCTCCCTGTCACCTGGTGGGTTCCCTCCGGGTGCTCCGGTTTCCTTCCACATCCCAAAGATGTGCAGGTTTGTAAATTAATTGGCCCTCTGTAAATTGCCCCCAGTGTGTGGTGAGTGGATGTGAAAGTATGGAACTAGTGATAACTGGTCGATGGTCCAGTGGGCTGAGGGCCTATTTCCATGAAGGGGCCGATATCTCCAAACTAAACAAAGCACTTTACCGTGTACTTCCATCATCTCCCTCCAGATGCTGTTGCTTTTCCACTGGGCAGCAATTTATGCTGTAGCTGCCTCTTAAGCAGGTGGTGGAAGTTACTTGGGTTTTGCTTTCAGTTAAATGTGGTTCTAAATGTTGGCAGTACAGGTTCAATTGTGTTCCCGAGGCTGCCTGGAGTTGGGCAATGTCTGGTGCTGAGGAGGTGGCAAGTCCTGAAATCTTGCTGACCAGCTGCAGGGACCAACGACCCATCCCTGACCCCATGGTTGTTCCACAAGAGGGGACTCTCCGCAGTTGGTCCATATGTTGATCCAGTGAATGATCTCTCCTGGCCCGGAGCTGGTTGATGAATTGCCCGACAGCAGTGATTCACGAGTTCCACTTGAAGTTGTTGCAGCCATAAAAGATACGAAAGCAAACTTCTGGTATTTTTACACCTCTTTTGGTCAAGTATTAGATGGTTAAAAATATACATATATATCGAGTGCTGGAGAAACTCGGTGGGCCAAGCAACATCTTTGAAGAATATGGATGTGACTTTTTTGGCTGGATCCCTTCTTTAGACTCTGATCCATCCACGTCACCTATCCATGTTCTCCGGAGATGCTGCCTGACCTGCTGAGTTTCTCCAGCACTTTGTGTCTTTTTTTGTGAACCAGCATCTGCAGTTCCTTGTTTCAATGAGATGCTTCATATTTGCGCAAATTTAAAAAAAAACCATCAATCCACATTCAAGTTATTTTAACATTGATTACAAGGATGTTTACAACAGAGATATCCTTTCTCTTTAGATTCCTTTGGATACACCAGCTCTCCTGCCCGACCCAGGAGCAGTGTTGGTACTTATGGACCTCGGTGTGTCTAGGTGGGGCTGAGCTTTCTCAGAGTCTCTGTGCAACAAGTTAGTGACGTGGCTGAGAGTGGATGATATTGTGTATTCAGAGAACTGGCAAAATCACCAAATTATTTTCAATCAACAGAAAAAGATTTCTCTGAAGCGACCCATCTCTGTTTCAGAGATAGACACAAAGTGTTGGAGTAACCCAGCGGGTCAGGCAGCATCTGTGGAGAAAAAGGACGGGTGGCATTTCAGGCCGGGACCCTTCTTCAGACCTTCAGTCAGAAGAAGGGTCCTGGTCCGATATGTCACATCCTTTTTTCTCCAGAGATGCTGCCTGACCCGCTGGGTTACTCCAGCACTTTGTGTCTATCTTTGGTGTAAACCGGCATCAGCAGTTCTTTGTTTCCACATCTTCACTGTTTCAGTTTATTTCTCCTCTTCCACAATTGGCTCAAGTGAAGCTGTCCAGAGCTCATGAAGTGATGCTGCCTGTGTCAGTGCGATTGCTTGGAGCAAATAATGGAGTGCTCATCTCTCGAGCAAAGAGTCAAAGGTTTGCAGCCACGGGCTTGGATTTGCTTGCCTCGGGTGGTTGAGTTTAATCAGTTCTCGGCTGGGTCACCACCCCAGAGCCAAGCGTGTCACTTCATGGGGCAGACTTGGAAAAACAGACACTCGTTTAGATTCCTCCATGAATAATCGGTGCTGATCAAAAAGCTGCATAAATTAAGAGTTATGGAGCTGAGAGGCTGGCGGCTGGAGGGAGATTTAACGTATAGCCTGCAATCCGGGGCCTGAGAGGGAGAATAAATGAAAACCAATTAAACATACAGCCGCGATAACAGAATTTTTATATGCCAGTGGATGTCTAATCTGATCAGCGAGTTATTAGTCTTGAAGGCAGACACTAATGTGCATGAGCACATTTGTAAAGCAGCAAACTTGTTGAAGGACCTCTGAGCTGTCACTTTTAAACCATGTAACATTTAAATTCTGGGCGGCGTTGCCTATTGTGTCTTTAATCTGTGTCCGGCAGCTACCATGAAACGGCTGAAGGCTTTACTAACTGTTTAATGGTAATCTTCGGGGAAGGAGGGGGGGGGGGGGGGGGGGGGGGGGGGGGGGAAGACATGCTTGGAAGAGGGGAAAGTACTATCTACCTCTTTGATGTTCCTCGGACTACCCTGACCTGGCCTTACCCTGCACTAAATGTTATTCCCTTATCATGTCTCTATCTATACACTGTAAATGGATTTATTGTAATCCTGTACTGTCTTTCCGCTGACTGGTTAGCTTGCAACAAAACACTTTTCATTTACCTCAGTACACGTGACAAAAACTGAACTGAAACTGAAAGGGGGGGGGGGGGGGTAAGAGGGGGTGTTGCCTTCCTGGTGCCAGGTTCCAGGATGTCCTGTAGTGGCTGCAGAATATTTTCAAGGGGAAGGGAAATATTTTCAAGGAGAAGATTCCAAAGAGATTTTATCAGTATATGAAGGGGAAAAGAGTGACTGGAAAGTGAATAGGGCCCCTCAAAGACAAAGGATACATGCATGTGTTCTCAGTGAATATTCTCTGTTTTTACCGTGGGAAAAGACATAGTAATGAGAGAACCTGGTAAACTTAATGGGAATGCCTCGATAGTCTGCATTGCAGTAGAGGCGATGCTGGACATCACAATATGCATCATGGTAGATACAAAAACAGAGTTTGTACGTTCTCTCTCTGACCTACGTGGGTTATCTCCGGATTGCTCCCTCACTCCAAAGACGTACAGGTTTGAAGGTTAATTGGCTTGGTATAATTGTAATTTGTCGCTAGTGTGTGTAGGGTAGTGTTAACGTGTGGGAATCGATGGTCGGCGCGGACTCAATAGACAATAGGTGCAGCAGACAACGGCCTTCGAGCCAGCACCGCCATTCAATGTGATCATGGCCGATCATCCCCAATCAGTACCCCGTTCCTGCCTTCTCCCCATATCCCTTGACTCTATTTTTAAAAGCCCTATCTAGCTCTCTCTTGAAAGCATCCAGAGAACCTGCCTCCACCGCCCTCTGAGGACTCAGTGGGCCAAAGGGCCTGTTTCCCTGCTGTATTCCCAAACTAAACTAAACTAAACATGCATTTGGAAAAAATGGATCGATAAGGAATAATCAGCACGGCATCGTGTGTGAAAGATCATGGCTCACAAATTTGAATTCGTTTTTATAAAGTAACCAATGTTAGATGAGGGCAGGCTGGTTGATATTGTCTACATGGACTCCAGCAAGGTTTTTGGTAAGCTTGTGTATGTTAGGTTGCTCGGGAGGTTAGATTGCAAGGTATCTAGGGAGAGCCAGCGGATTGAATATGTAATTGGCTTGATGGATGGAAGCAGAGGGTGATGGTCAGGTGGGAAGGTGTTTTTCTGACTGGAGGCCTGTGTTTTGTGGACTGCCTCAGGGATCAGTGCTGGGCCCATTACTGTTTGTCATCGACATCAACGATTTGGATGAGAATGTATGAGGCATGGTTAGTAAGTTTGCAGATGACTAAAATAGGTGGTTTCATAGACAGTGAAGTAGGTCAATAGAATGACAGCAAGATCTTGATCAGCTGAGGAATGGCAACTGGAGTTCAATTCACTTGTGTGAAGTGTTGTATTTTGGGGAGTCAAACTACGGCAGGACTTTCATTGTGAGCGGTAGGACCCTGGGAAGTGTAGAACAGTGGGATAGGAACATAGAAACATAGAAAATAGGTGCAATAGGAGGCCATTCAGCCCTTCGAGCCAGCACCGCCATTCATTGTGATCATGGCTGATCATCCACAATCAGGAACCCGTGCCTGCCTTCTCTCCATACCCCTTGATTCCGCTCGCCCCTAGAGCTCTATCTAAAGGGCCTGTCCCACTTAGGCGATTTTTCAGCGGACTGCCGCCGACTGTCAAGCTCGCGACACTCGCCAGAAAAACCGGGAACTGGAACGGCGAGTGTCAAGAGCGGAAAACACACACACGCACACGCACACACACACATACACACAAACACACACCCACACATGCACACGCACACACATACACACACGCACACACACACACGCACACACCCACACATGCACACACGCACACACACACACACACATACACGCATACACACACACACACACAAACACACACCCACACATGCACACGCACACACACACAAACACATCACAAAGGCGGTGGCCAGGGAAAGCAGGGGAGCGCTGTCTGAATTCACGCCGCGGTGAACAGGAAGGTTAAGATGGCTAGCACAGTGAACGGTAAGTCCTTTAAATGAGCGGGGGAGGGGAGAATGGGGGAGGGGGGGAGGGGGGAGGGGGGGGGGGGGAGAAGGAGTAGAGACACTTTTAAGAAGCCAGACGACTTTTAATAAGCCGGAGATACACAGCTGTGAAGTTTGGCCGGCCTTAACCTTACCAGTCAGATTTCCTTGGTTCTGAAAACCCGTGCTTACGTTTTTTTCCCCCAATGAGCCAATGAACATGCCCGGTCAGCAAAGGGGATTAACTAAAACTACCTACGGCCACCTCGACTGCGCATAACTACATGGTGACCCCACTACCACTGCACCTACGACTACAGATTATCGATTTTCTCCATGGCGACCAACATGTTGAAAAATGTGCGGCGACCATACTGAGGCCGCGACTAGTTCCCAGAATGCGGGAACTCCTCGCGACCATGAAGGAGACTCGCCAGAGACCACCAGCGACCATGTGGCGATCAAGAGGCGAGCGCTCGCCTAAAATGTCGCCTAAGTGGGACAGGCCCTCAAACTCGCTTTTAAATTCATCCAATGAATTGACCTCCACTGCCTCCAGTGGCAGAGAATTTCACAAATTCACAACTCTCTGGGTTAAAAAGTTTTTTTCTCATCTCTGTTTTAAATGGCCTCCCCTTTATTCTTAGACTGTGGCCCCTGGTTCTGGACTCCCCCAACATTGGGAATATTTTTCCTGCATCTAGCTTGTCCAGTCCTTTTCTAATTTTATATGTTTCTCTACGATCCCCTCTCATCCTTCTAAATTCCAGTGAATACAAGCTCACCCTTTCCAATCTTTCCTCATATGACAGTCCCGCCATCCCGGGAATTAACCTTGTGAACCTGCATTGCACTCCCTCAATAGCAAGGATGTCCTTCCTCAAATTAGGAGACCAAAACTGCACACAATACTCCAGATGTGGTCTCACCAGGGACCTGTACAACTGCAGAAGGACCAATTTACTCCTATACTCAAATCCTCTCGTTATGAAGGTCAACATGCCATTAGCTTTCTTCACTGCCTGCTGTACCTGCATGTTTACTTTCAGTGACTGGTGTACAAGGACACCCAGGTCTCGTTGCATTTCCCCTTTTCCTAATCTGACACTATTGAGATAATAATCTGCCTCCTTGTTCTTGACGCCAAAGTGCA
Source organism: Okamejei kenojei (assembly GCA_035221665.1). NCBI lineage: Eukaryota > Metazoa > Chordata > Chondrichthyes > Rajiformes > Rajidae > Okamejei > Okamejei kenojei. The sequence continues at coordinate 7,630,999 of CM069163.1, read as the reverse complement.
TAACCTCACATTTATCTACATTATACTCCATCTGCCATGCATCTGCCCACTTACTCAACCTGTCCAAGTCACCCTGCAACCTCCTAGCATCCCCTTCGCAGTTCACATTGCCACCCAGCTTTGTGTCATCTTCATCCCATCATCTAAATCATTAATATATATTGTAAATAGCTGTGGCCCCAGCACCGAGCCTTGCGTACATTACCTGAAAGTGGCGTCACAAGTGGACAAGATGGTCAAAAACAGTTTTTGGCATGTTGGCTTTGATTGTAAAAGCATTGAGTATAGAAGTTGGGACATTATGTTGCAGTTGTTACAAGATGTTGGTGACGCTGCACTTGAAGTATTGTATTCAGTTTTGGTCATTCTGCTATAGGAAAGATATCAGAAAGCTGGAGAAAGTTAAGGAAACCTTTGAGATGTGGCCAGGACACAAGGAACTGAGTCAAGGAAGAGGTTGGTCAGCTAGGACTCTAATCTTCGGAGCTGTGGAGGCTGAACGGCGATCTTATGGAGGTGTATAAACTCATAAGGGGGAATAGGTAGGGTGAATCCAGAGTCTTTTTCTTGGGAATTAGGATCTAGAGGATATGGGTTTCAGGTGAGAGGGGAAAGATTGAAAAAGAGCCTGTGGGGCAACATTTTCACGCAGAGTGTGGTGGGTAAATGGAGCGAGCTGCCAGAGGCAGGTACAATAGCAATATTTAAAGGAGATTTGGACAGGTATGTGGATAGTAAACTTTAGAGGGATGTGGGCAAACACAAGCCAATGGGGCTAGATGGCCACATTGGATGGAATCAACAAGTTGGGCCGAAGGCAAACTTTGTTTGTCATTCTGCCGTCAAAATCCTTCACGTATAGAACATAGAACAGTACAGCAGAGGAAAAGGCCCTTTGGCCCACAATGATGTCGATCAGCTCTTATCTAACTGCACGTGATCCATATCCCTCCATTCCCTGCATATCCGTGTGCATATCCCAAATGCCATGGCTGTATCTGTCTCCACCATCACCTCCCAGCACATTCCAGGCGCTCGTCGCCCTCTGTCTAAACAAAAACTTGCTCCGCACATCTGCTTCAAACCTTGCTCCTCTCACCTTCAAGCGATGCCCTCTAGTATTTGATATCTCCATCCAGGGGATGAAGTTATTTGTGAACTAGTACCTGCAGCCAGCGGGTGGTTAGGGCTTTTCCGTCACATCTGTGGCCGCCAAGAAAACGATCGTGAAACTTTCACATGGTTTTGCCTGACTTCACCAAGGGCAAAGGCAAATGGTTACAGCTAAATGCTGATAAAACTCGGCAGGTTTAGCTTAGAGATACAGCGCAGAAAGAGGCCCTTAGGCCCACCAAGTCCGCACTGAGCAGTGATCACTCAGTACACTCAGGCAGCATCTGTGGAAAGCAAGAGAGTCAACATTTAGGGCCAGAAACCCTGCTGAGATTTTCCAGCTTTTTCTGGTTTTATTTCATATTTCCAGCACCCACAGTTTTTAATTTCCAGTTGGAAGCATTATCTGACTTCAAAACATATTCTTTAAGGACCACTTTCTTGCTGGGACGCACGCGAGTGGCACATTTGAAAGGAAAATCCACCTGTTGTAGCAAATAAATACGACACTAAAATAAACATTCAAACATTTTTTCCAAATGGTTTCAGCCTCAAACAGAATGTGAATTTTCAATCAGTTACTTTCCACAAATTTAAATTTCCCTGTTTGCTCCTGCTCCTCACTGCTTTATGGTCCATTGTCAGGTGTCTCTGGAGCAGATGGCTGCGTGTGCCCCATCCTCACCAGCCATTGCAGCTTTCACATCTGGACAAATTCACCCAACTGAGACAGGTGAGTTAACAAGAGCTGCTCATAGGTCATCTATTTAATTTTAAGAGCCCAAGTTATTATGGCAGCTAATTACTGCTGCTACACTAAGCTCCGTTGACATTCATTGATTTTTTAAAAACTCATTTATGGGATGTAGGAGTCATGGCAAGGCTGGAATTTATTACCCACGCCCGCTTGCACTCGATGGTGCCGACCGAGCATCTGCAGTTAGGGTGGTGAAGCCTGTAGCCATATTGTTAGTGAGACAGATAGACGCACAGTGCTGGATCAACTCAGCGGGTCAGGCACCATCTCTGGAGAGAAGATACAGGTGACGTTTAGGGTGGGGGGCCTTCTTCAGATGGGTTCGGACGCCAAACGTCACCTGACCCATTTTCTCCAGAGAGGCTGCCTGACCCGCTGAGTTACTCCAGCACTTTGTGTCTATCCTTGGTATAAACTAGCATCTGCACTTCCTCGCTTCGACACATTGTTGTATTGTTTGTCAACATGAAGGTTCTCCTGGAGAGAAGGAATGGGTGACTTTCCGGGACAGAACCCTTCTTCAGACTGAAAGCACAGATGGTGGGGAACTGGAGGTAGGAAAATTTAGGTAGGGAGCTTGTGTTTTTGGAGCTGGTGCACTGCAAACCAGGGTCGACTTGAGGAGCTGGTAGTTGGTCGAGTTTCCCGTGTACCTGTTGTCCTTGCCCGTTTATGGTGAGAACTGTGATTTTGAAAACCTGAATTACAGTTTAGTGACATTTTAACTTTCGCAAACAACTTGCCCGATATTGGGTAAGAAACTCAACTTAATTTTCAGGCGCGATAGACTGCAGACGCTGGGATCTGTAGCGAAAACGAGAGCTGCAGGGGGAACTCAGCGGATCAGGCGACATCTGTGGAGGGAAATGGAGAGTTGACGTTTCGGGACAAAACTCTTCTCCTGGACCCAGAGATGAAGGGTTGCAACACGAAACCTGGTCTGCCCATTTCCATCGACAGATGCTGCCTGATCACTGAGTTCCTCCAGCAGCTATCCTTTCCTTTGTACCCAATTTAGACAATAGACACTAGACAATAGGTGCAGGAGTAGGCCATTCGGCTCTTCGAGCCAGCACCGCCTTCAATGTGATCATGGCTGATCATCCCCAAATTAATTTGATTCATTCTGTACACAAACTGCCAACTGGTGCAATTCTTAGTGCTGGCATTTTTTTATCCAGCAGATGGAGGTGTATTGATAATCTCTGGCAGATTCAGAACCCCATTAAATTAAATGTCCCTGAATATTAAAGTCTTTACACAGTTACCCAGGTAGTCACTTTCTTGTGTGGTAGTTTAACAGTTACCCAGTGATTAGCAGTGGAAGTCTAGGCAAGTCTGGGTTCCCTCATTCATTGAACCGGCCTCACTTTTCTGAAGAGCAATGCAGCATCGGCACAGGATGTTCGGCCCTAAAACTCAATACTGTCTACCATGCATAATGTTAAATACAAGGGCAGTGGCCACATGTAGTGGTTGAAATAGCAGTAAATATTAATAGCCAACTTATCGCTGTCATTGAGTGTCACAACATAGCAAGATTGGGAACCAAAATATACACTTCATGTGTAGCATTTGGATAGCTACTCGGAAAACAGTGGGTCAGAGGGCAGAAAAGCAGTCAGGTGGGACTACTGTAGATGGGGCATCTTGGTCAGCATGGGCAAGTTGGGCCGAACGGCCTGTTCCTGTGCTGTATGACTCTCTGACTCCTTGAAAGGAGCTAAGCTGGTGGCAAGATTTGGGTTTAACGTGATTATTGCTGCTTCCACGCTGCTATTTAGATCCTTCACTTGGTCGAGTGTCACTGATCTGATGCAATGTTTAATTGCTGCCACATTGCAGGACATTAGTCACCAGCTCTGCAGATGAATGAACGAGGGAGAGCAGTGACCCTGTAATGAGGATTGTTGTATCACAAACACGCATCTCTCTGCCTGCGCTGAAATATTAAAGTATTGATCTTGCACACTTTACCATCTAAAAGCAGCTGACAAGCACTTGGCTAGTTGCATTTTTTATAAAAGCTTAGCAGGTTTGACGTGTGTGTTCTGACCCGTGGGCCCCTATCAGAATAAAGAAGGGATGCAGTGATAAAGAGTTGTTTTATTCCTGAAGCTACCTGATACCACTGTGCTCAACACTTTCAATAAGAAATTTGCCCTCTCATTTAAAAATGAATTGTGATTATACCACGTGTCACAGTGGCGCTTCTGGTGGAGCTGCTACATCACAGCGCCAGACACCTTGGTTTGATCCTGACCTCGGGTGTTGTCCGTGAGGAGTTTTGACGTTCTCCCTGTGAATGTATGGGTTTCTTCCGGGTGCTCCGGTTTCCTCCCACACCCTAAAGATGCGGATTTGCAGGTTAATGTACCACTTTAAGTTGCCCCTGGTGCTGGGAATGGATGTGAACTAGTGTGGGTAGACACAAAATGTTGCCGTGGGGCAGCATCTACGGAGAGAAGGAATTGGCGATGTTTCGGGTCGAGACCCTTCTTCAGACTAAACGTCGCCATGTCCTTCTCTCCATAGATTCTGCCTCACCCGCTGAGTTACTCCAGCATTTTGTGTCTACCTTTGATTTATCCGCATCTGCAGTTCTTTCTTAAACATCTAGAACTAGTGTGAACGGTGTGGGCGGAAGGGCCTGTTTCCATGCTGTATCTTTCAATCAATCATTTCACCCTAACAAGAACAGAAAGTTCAGCATGAGGATGAGTTACCGCCTTACAGCGCCAGAGACACGTGTTCAGTCCTGATTGCGGGTGCTGTCTGTACGGAGTTTGTATTTTCTCCGGGTGCTCCAGTTTCCTCCCACATTCCAAAGACATGCATGTTTGTAGGTTAATTGGCTTTGGTAAAAATTGTAAATTGTCCCTAGTGTATAGGATAGTGCTAGTGTACGGGGCGATCGCTGGTTGGCGTGGAATCGTTTCCGCGCTGTACCGCTTAAGTCTAAAGTCTGTTTGTTTATATTCTCTTCTGCATGTCACACAGGTTGATACTATCTGCGTGAAAGGCAAGCAAACAAACCTTCTCCCTGTGTCTCAGTTTATGTGACAATCATGAACCAGTCCCAACAAAGACAGGCCTTTAACACGTCCTCTTTCCACAGCTGCTGCCTGACCTGCACTAGTGATTTTATTTCACATTCTGCAGACTTCTTTAGTTTCCATTTGTTCTGGTGATGTCACTCCCCGATCACCTTAAACGTAAACACCAAACCTTTCGGGAGTTAAAACCCAAAGAATGCTCACAGAGCCAAACAGTGGAGTCAGCATTGATGCATGAAATTGAACTTCAGCAGAGCATTGTAAAAGCTATTCTTTTTCCAAAGGTCCTGTACATGTGTGACAGATGCGAGGCAAAATGTTGTTGAAAGTCTTTAAAGATCCCTTTTGAATAATGTCCATTATATACTGATTGTACTTCCAGCGGTTTACATTGTCTCAACGTACAGTGGTACAGTGAGAAGAGCCACTGCCTCACTGCCAGAGACCCGGGGCCAATTCTGACCTTGTTTGCTGTCTGTGTGGAGTTTGCACGTTCTCCCTGTGACCGCGTTGGTTTCCTCCAGGCGCTACGGTTTCCTCCTTCAAAGATGTGTGGGATTGTCCTCTGTAAATTTCCCCTAGTGTGTAGGGAGTGCATGAGAAAGTGGGATAACATAGAACTCGTGTGAACGAGTGATCGATGGTTAGTGTGGACTCACTGGGCTGAATGGCCTGTATCCATTAACTGAACCAAATTATTAGTTACAACATTACAAGTTTTCGTTAATGTCCGGTCTGCCACGGATAGTGTCCCACGGACAATATCCCTCTCTTGTAATCTGCCACGTTTAGGTTTTTGAGCAATGGGACAAAAAAAAATGTTGCAGATGCTGGAAATGTGAGGTAAAAACAGAAAAGGGTGGAAGTATTCTGTGCACAACACATTTCTTTACACTTGATGTGTAGGAAGGAACTGCAGATGCTGGTTTAAACACAACATGCTGGAGTTACTCAGCGGGACAAGCAGCATCTCTGGAGAGAAGAAATGGGTGACGTTTCGGGTCGAGACCCTTCTTCAGACTGATTCAGGGGTGAGGGAGATATAATGATAAGGAAGTGTAAGGTGTGAAAACGAGACAAGGGGATGGTGATCAAGGAAAATGTAGAATAGATCATTGTTAGCTAGGAGAAGGTAACGACAAAGCAAACAGAGATAAAAATGTAAACAAGGACAGTCAGACTGGTGGGAGAACTTGGAAGTGGGAGGGGATGGAGAGAGAGGGAAGACAAGTATTACTTGAAGTTAGAGGTCAATGTTCATACTGCTAGGGTGTAAACTGCCAAGCAAAGTATGAGGGGCTGTTCCTCCAACTTGCGCTGGGCCTCACTCTGGCAATGGAGGAGGCCCAGGACAGAAAGGTCAGTGTGGGAACGGGAGGGGGAGTTAAAGTGTTTTACAACCGAGAGATCAGGTAGGTTTAGGCAGACTGAGCGGAGGTGTTCAGTGAAACGATCGCCCAGCCTGCGCTTGGTCTCGCTGATACATAGGAGACCACACCTGGAACAGCAGATACTATAGATGAGGATGTAGGAGGTGCAAGTGAACCTCTGCCTCACCTGAAACGACTGTTGTGGTCCTTGAACAGAGTCGAGGTGGGGAGGTATAGGGACAGGTGTTGCATCTCCTGCGGTTGCAGGGGAAAGTACTTGGGGAGGGGGTGGTTTGGGTGGGAAGGGACGAGTTAACCAGGGAGTTGCGGAGGGAACGGTCTCTGCGGTAAGCGGAAAGGGGTGGAGATGGGAAGATGTGGCCAGTAATGGGATCCCGTTGGAGGTGGCGAAAGTGTCTGAGGATTATGTGCCGTATGCGACGGCTGATGGGGTGGAAGGTGAGGATGAGGCGGACTTTGTCCCTGTTGCGACTGGAGGGGGGGGGAGGGGGAGCAAGAGCAGTCCTTTTATTCTGAGTCATCAGCATCAGACTGAAGAAGGATCCCGACCTGAAATGTTGACTGTCCATTCCCTTCACAGATGCTGCCTGACCCATCCTGCTGAAGATTCCAGCACCTGCCGACCCATGTGTTTATACTCCATAAATACTCCAGTATATTCTGTCTTGTACAATGTGGTCCGATCACTCCCTGCTTTCCCCATTCTGTACGTTCCATTCTCTTCACTATTCCCTGATTGACTTTTCCACCTCCACAAACCATTCCCCTTCTCACCCAACTTTCCAACACAGGAGATGTCACACTTCTTTCTCATCCCTTTCCACCAATCAGTTGATCCACACTTAGCATCATTTAAAATACTATAACAGGGGGGTGGGTGTATGGAACAAGCTGCCAGAGGAGGTAGTTGAGACAGGGACTATCCCAACATTTAAGAAGCAGTTTAATCAGGTACTTGGATGGGGCAGGTTTGGAGGGACATGGTCCAAATGCTGGCAGGTGGGACTAGTGTAGCTGGGACATGTTGGCCGGTGTGGGCAAGTTGGGCCGAAGGGTCTGTTTCCACACTGTAGCACTCTATAACAGATGTTGCTGGTGCTTTTGTTTAACAAAACCACGCAGCGATGTCATAACTATAACCTTTGGTTCTAATGGACTATTAACAGGGCAATGGACCATGACATTCCATGGTCTGTGAATGGTTTTACTATCAACAATTCCCCAAACTGTGTTTGGTGCCTGTGTTTTCTTAAACTGGTAAATATCCTGTAATATCAAGAAGATTGGACAAAGAGAGTCTGAAGAAGGGTTGCGACCTGAAACGTCACCTATTATTTTTCTCCAGAGATGCTGCCTGATCCGCTGAGTTTCTCCTGCACTTTGGCTCTATCTTTAAGACGAGCGGAGTCACATCCCAGGTTACTGAGGAGAAAGTAATTGGTTCCTCCTTGTTATCTTAAGCCAAGTCTGCAAGAGACTGTGGAGTGAGGAGAGGAGCACACAGTGCAGAGGACATTGTGACTCTTGCCTTTACTGTCTTTGTGGGGTGGAATATTGCAACCTGCACGTCGCCCGCCCTGTTTCGACTTATGCAATCAACTCGACGTGCACAAACGGAAGATCAAATAGAACAAGTTGTCCAACAACTTTTGGGCTGTGCACGCCACACGAAAGAAGAAGAAATATCCAAAGTAGACAAAAATGCTGGAGAAACTCAGCGGGTCAGGCAGCATGTATGGAACCTCTGAGTTGTCATCCCTTCAAATATTTCCTTTGGTCCCAGGCCCATGTCCCGTGTCTCTGGACAAATGTTGTCTGAGTGTCTGTGTTCCTTTGTTGCTGCGGTTCTTGTGGAGGGTGAATTGGTGACCTGGTACGTGGCATGCACCAAGGGAATAGATGCATGGAGTGATCGACCATGTTTAATCTATCCCATCACCCACTGAAAAATAAAGATTACATGTAAAAGTTCTTCTCACCACGAGTCGCATCTCTTTGGCTTCATCCACATGTCCTGGGACGGGGACAAAAACAAAGTGGGGGCACTTTATGCACTTTGCTGTAGACTAATTCTGAACTTGAGTGAACTTTTGTCACCCTTCCTCTGTGTCCTCGGATGGATGTTCTTGGCCTTGGTTGCCTCCTGAACCTGCCTCTGCCAAAGCCATGGACAGATCGCCAATGCCAGCAATGGCGCTCCTCACTCCGTCCAACTTTTGAATGGAGCACCTGGAGTCATAGTTCAGTTGAGTTTATTATTGTAAGGTGATTCAGTGTGTGCCATCCAGTCAGCGAAAATACTATAACAAGCCCTTCACAGCCCAACTAGCCCATGCTGACCATGATGCCCATCTGAGATAGTCCCATTTGGTTGTGTTTAGTTCATAATCTCCACATCTGTCCATCCAAATGTCATTTAAATGTTGCTAGTGTACCTGCCTCAACGACCTCCTCTGGCAGCTTTTTCTATTTACCCACCACCCTCTGAGTTTTATTGGTATTGCAGCAAAACGTGAAGATAATTACAGACAAAATGTATGTAGGTTGTCACAGGGCAGATGAAATTAAACAATGATTGAGATGTAGAAACAAGAAACGGCAGATGCTGGTTTACAAAAAAAGAGAGTGCTGGAGTAACTCAACGGTCAGGCAGTGTCTCTGGAAAACATGATAGGCGACGTTTCGGGTCAGTTCCCTTCTTCAGCCTCATTATATTAGGGGGGAGGAAGCTGGAGAAGAGATGGGGCGAGACAAAGCCTGGCAAGTGAGAGGTGGACTATCCAGCATGTCCCACTCCCACCTCTCTCCCAGCTTTCTCCACCCGATTACAATCAGTCTGCAGAAGAGTCACGACCCAAAACATTGCCTATCCACGTCCTTCAGAGATGCTGCCTGACCTGCTGAGTTCTTCCAGCACCTTGTGTATTTTTTGTAAACCAGCATCTGCAGTTCCTTGCACCTACATTCTGTGGCCACCATAGAGTTATCACCAATGTTGAATGTGGCAGAGTGTTGGGATTCCTTATTGGACCCTTCACCCGTCTCACAACCCACTAAAGCAAGTCACCCTGACCCAAGAGGAGGAAAATATAAAAACACTGAAACATTCAGAGCAGCAACAGGCCATTCAGCCCTTCCGACTAACCTTTCCATTCAATGCCATATTACTCGATGCCATGTTCCTGCTCTCTGAAACTTTTTGGACCCAGATAATTAGATAGAAATTTATCTTAAATCTATCTTAAAAATGTTCAGCAACTTGGCCTCCACAGCTTCTTAGTTTAGTTTAGAGATACAGCGCGGAAACAGGCCCCTACGCCCACTTAGTCCGTACCGATCACTGACACAATCCTACACTAAGGAAATGTTTTACATTTATACCGAGCCAATTAACCTACAAACCTTCACGACTGTGGAGTGTGGGAGGAAACCGAAGATCTCGGAGAAAACCCGCGCAGGTCACGGGGAGAACGTGCACACTCCGTACAGACAGCACCCGTAGACGGGATCGAACCCGGGTCTCTGGCACTACAAGCGCTGTAAGGCAGCAACTCCTGTGCTGCGCAACCTTCTGGTGGAGAGAATTCCACACACTTTGAATTTTGTATTTGTAAAGTTACATTTTTTAGAGCATTACTCAATAATGAGTTTAGTTTGCAAGTGCATTGGCAATAATACAACGCATCCTTAGTCAGGGAACTGGGCGCTGGAACGCGTGTGTAAAGAGTCACACATGGAATCAGGCCGTTTGGCCCGACTCATCCCTGCTTGTTAACTGGTCTTAGTGGGTCGTCTTAACTGGCATTGACCCAATGCATTAAATAGTCATCTCCTGTGGTTCCATCAGCAGTTTACATGTTGGTGGCAGCTACTTGCCTTAAAAAATCACTTGCCTTTATGGAATTGTTATCAGAACATCTCAAAGCCAACAAATGACTTTACAAAAGTTTAGACTTGTATAATGTAATAGTTATTCTGGTCAGGTGCTGTGGGCTGGTGGAGTATCTACTGGTCAGAGATAAGTGTGGTAAATGCTGGTAGAGTTTCTGCCTCACAGAGACCCGGGTTCCATCTCGACCTTGGATGTTGTCTGTGTGGAGTTTGCACGTACTCCGTAACCGTGTGAGTTTCCTCCGGGTGCTCCGGTTTCGTCCCACTACTCAAAGATGTGTGTGTTTGCAGGTTAATTGGCCTCAATACATTTCTTCTAGTTTGTCGGGAGTGAAATGCGTAAAACTGGGATAACATTGAACTAGGATGAATGGTCTGTGTGGACTCGGTGGGCCTGTCTCCGTGCTGTATCACTAAACTAAACTAAATAGCAGGGAATAGAAGGCCATGGGGGACATGCGCAGTAGAGGAACATAGAACATAGAATGGTACAGCACAGGAACAAACCCTTCAGCCCACAATGCTTGTGCTGAACATAATGTCAAGTACCACTGATCTCATCTGCCTGTACATGGTCCAAATCCTTCTATTCCCTGCACTTCCATGTGCATATCTAAAAACGTCTTAAATGCCACTGTCGTATCTGCCTCCACCATTAACCATAGCAACATGTTTCAGGCTCCCACCACCCTGTAAATAAAACACTTGCCCTGCACAACTACATTAAACATTCCCCCTTCACCTTATTGCTATGCTCTTTAGTGCTGGACCTTTCCACCCTGGAAAACATTTTCTGACTGTCTACCCTATCTATGCCTCTCAATTTTATATACTTCCATCAAGTCTCCACTCCACCTCCATTCCAGAGAAAACATTCCAGGTCGATCCAAACTCTCCCTGTAGCTCCAGCCCAGGCAGCATGCTGGTAAAATCAGCCAAAACCTTAATGACTAGGGCGTCAAGCTCCAGGTGCCCATTGTCTGGCTTAGCTTAGGTTTAGTTTAGAGATACAGAGCAGAAACGGGTCCTTCCTCCCGCTGAGTGCACGCCGACCAGCGATCACCCGTTCACACCAGTTCCATGTTATCCCATTTTCTCATCCACTGGGGCAATTTACAGAGGCCGATTAACAATTAATTCAAACCCCGTAAGCCATTGGAATGTGGGAGGAAACCCAAGCAGTCACAGCGACTGCACCCGAGGTCAGGATTGAACCTGGGTCTTTGGAAGTGTGAAACAGCAGCTCTACCTGCTGCACCGTTGTGCCGCCCACTAGCTTCTCCACTCTGTATAACCTGATTTGTTCTGCTGAGGCTGATATTGTGGCTTCAAATACAACAATTCTTTTCAACAAAACGTGTGTCTTTTATGTTTAAAATTATTTCAGTCTTCCTATTGGAAAGGCAGCAAACACTGCTATCGCTGGCATTGAAATATAATTATTATAAGGCCTGATAAATGTAATCAAATGTCACAATGCTTTAATGATTTACGCAGTCATTGACACCGGTAAAGTTCCTCCTGTTTATAATGATGAGCTGTTTTACAATGTCCAGAGTATTGATCGGTGTAAAACTCCCAGTAACAGAGAATGCCAGCAGTCAGACTCATCACAGATCAATGCAGAGGCAACAACAGTGTAAATAATCTGTGAAAACCCCTTTGTTCCAGCATTTGTCAATTGTCTGCATTTTTAATGTCATAAAATGTGCTGCTTACATTTCAAAGGGTAGAATTAGCATGGGCATGGAGCAGTGCTGGAGGGACGGACTGATAGCATCCTCGCACTGGGCCAGGCTGACCCCTACATCATCGACCCAGTGTCGCCAAGACACCAGGCCTTAAAGTGAGAAAATAACTAATTGCACATCTTGAAAGGACACAGAGCGCTGGTGTAACTCTGCGGTCAGGCAGCATCCCTGGAGAGCATGGATAGGTGACATATCGGGCCAGGACACTTCTTCGGACTGATTCATATCTCCTTGGATCAAGATCGGACTTGATTTCAGAGACCTGAATGATGCAAGATGGCACCGTAATATGGCGACTGTCCCACAAGAGGATCTATTCTTATCCAATACAACTGTTCCATTCTTTGACATGCATGATTGTTCCTGTGGTGTGATTTGACTGAATAACATGTAAAATAAAGTTTTTCACTATCTCGGTTCATCTGCCATTAATAAAACTAGAGTAGGAATTTTAATCAGTTTTCCTCGATCCCCATTTGGAGTACTGGAGCAAAACAATTCCATAAACATTGGATGCAAGGGCAAGCCAACACTCGCTCCAGATCTCGTACGGCACGGTGGCGCAGCAGTAGAGTTGCTGCCTCACAGCGCCAGAGACCCAGGTTTGATCCTGACTACGGGTGCCGTCTGTACGGAGTTTGTACGTTCTCCCCACGACCTGCATGGGTTTTCTCTGGGTACTCCAGTTTCCCCCCACACTCCACAAACGTAGAGGTTTGGAGGATGTTGGTATCGGTAAAAATTGTAAATTGTCCCTTGTACGTAGGATCGTGCTAGTTTATGGGCATCGCTGGTCGGCGCAGACTGGGTGGGCTGAGGGGCCTGTTTGCGCACTGTATCTGTGGACTAAACTAAAGTAAAACTATTCTTACATAGAAAGGGATAGCACAGGAACAGGGCCCTTCGGCCCACAATGTGCATGGCACAATAACATGATGCCTTGCTAGTGGCCGATTTCACATCAGTTCCACTTTTCTGCAACGGCCTCCACGTTCCCTGGTATCTGTAATATCTAAAACACCATCAACCTCTTGATTGAACACGTTCAGTACCTGAACTTCACACTTTCTCTGTCGGAGAATTACTCTCAGCACAGTAACAACACATCATACTTCTCTTGGGTAGCCTGCAACACAACAGTCTGATCATTGAATTGTCCGATTTTAAATAACTAAAGAACGCTCCCCCTCTCATCTTCCCCCCATAACTCTCCCCCCCCCCCATGCCCCACTTGCAACTATTTCTCCCCACCCCTCCCTTTCCACTTCATTGGCAGATTGCAACCTTCACGTGGTCCGCACTGTTTCAACGAATGCAACCAACCCGGCGTGCGCAATCAAATAAGATCAAATAGAACAGGCTGTCCCGCAACGTTATGGGTGCACGCCATACGCAAGAAGAAGAAGATTGGAGACACTCGCACTATCTGTAACCGGAATTTACTGGACTTTATCTTGCACTAAACATTACCCTTTATCATGTATCTGTACACTGTGGGCGGCTCAATTGTAATCATGTATAATCTTTCTGCTGACTGGTTAGCATGCGACAAAAAGCTTTTCACTGTACCTCTGCACAAGTGACAATAAACTATAAACTAAACTAAACTAAACACCTCCATTCCTTCCTCTAGCTTTACAATTCACAATTCTTTAATCGTTTTGTCTCACATCTTCTGTCTTTCCATGTCTGGCCTTTGTCCAACCATCTGACTATCAAAACACCCCTCACCCATATCCACCAATTACTTACCAGGCTTTGCCCTGCTCCTCCTCTCTTCCAGCTTACACCCACCCCCCCCCCCCCCCCCCCCCTCACCCCCTCCATACAATCAGTCTAAAGAAGGTTCCCGACTGGTTCCTGAACATTCTCTCGAGATGCTGCCTGACTTACTGAGTTACTCCAGCACTTTGAGTCTTGTTTGTAAACCAGCATCTGCAGTTCCTTGTACCATCTCTCCCTACTCTCTGGGCGAAGAGACTATTTTCTCACCCCAGATCTGAAGAGACAACCCTTTTATTTTGAGGTTCCTATCCCTGGTTATAAACACCTGAAACAGTGCAAATATCAACACTACATCTGTCCTTTAACAATCCTGTACCTTTCATCTTCTAAACTCAGGAGTATCGGCCCCGATGTATCAATTTAAAGACAACACCATATCGCTCAAGTGCATTCGAGGTACGTGGTGTTAATATTTCAGCAGAAGTGGCAGAAACCTCTATTGTAAATTCCCAAGTAATTTTTTGTCAGTGGAGTACAGATAGAACATAGGACAGTACAGCATAAGAACAGGCCCACATAACGCCAAGACCATCACATCTACTTGCGCATAATCCATATCCCTCATTTCCATGCATATCATGTGCCCATCCAAAAGCCTCTCAAACGCCACTATTGTTTCTGCCTCAACCAATCTTGGCACCGCATTCACACCAAATCAAGGTTTCCCCGCTCAGCTACTTTAAACTTTGCTCCTCTCATCTTAAAGCTGCTCCCTCTAGTATTTGATCTTTGAGAGCCTAGGAAAAAGGCTCTGACTGTCTACCCTATCTATGCCTCACATAATTTTAGATATTATCTGTGAAGATATGCACAAAATATGTATTCAATTGCCCCCCCACCATTTTCTTCTTCCTCATTATAAATGCTCCTTTGAGTCCTGACTTTAAAGGACCCATATTTGCCTTGGCTTGGCTGTTCCATTTACGTATCTATAAAAAGATAAGACACAAAAAGCAGGAGTAACTCAGCGGGTCAGGTGGCATCTCTGGAGAAAATGTTTCGACTCGAGTCCCTTCTGCAGACTGAGAGTCAGGGGGAAAGGGAAACTGGAGATATAGAAGGTAAATAGAACAAATGAATGAAATATATGCAAAAAGCAACAATGATCAAAGAAAGGTGGAGCCCACAATGGCCCATTGTTGGCTGTGGGGTAGATGATAATGAGTCATACAGACAGTGAAACTCAACACTGAAACTCAACACTGAAACTGTTATGATGACTAGGGTGGGGGAGGGATGGAGAGAGAGGGGATGGAAGGGTTTCTTGAAGTTAGAGAAATCAATATTGATACCACTGGGAATAATTGAGGTCAACATCTCTTTTACTGTTTTCAGTGTTGTGGATACGAACCAGGGAGGATGCACTGACATTAACCTGCTGCTCTTCCTCCTGAATGTGAAGGATATTGCATCAAATTTATCGAGCATTCATGTTCAGATGAGTTGTCTCTGGAACAATATTTCCAAAGACCAGAGTGAGATTGAGAGATTCAAATCTCAATTCTATTCCAACACACGTTGAGAGTTCAAATCTTCTCCGCACAGTTTGAGAAATTGATTCCAGTTTAACAAGATTGTAAAAACCCATCTCTTGTGTTTTTGGCCAAGTAGAGTTGCCACGTTGTCTAAGCCTGTGTGTGTAGAATCCCCTTTATTCCATCGTTGGATTTGGTCTTTATCTCCAAGGTGAGCTGTTCCTAAGACGATGATTTAGTTTAGTTTAGAGATATAGTTTGGAAAGAAGCCTTCCGGCCCACTGAGATGCGCGCCGACCATCGATCACCCGTTCATGACTGCGTAGCCGGACATAGCGCGAACTCCATCGTCAAGTTCGCCGATGACACCACTGTTGTGGGACGTATCACTGATGGGGACGAGTCAGAGTATAGAAGAGAGATCGACCGACTGACCAAATGGTGCCAGCACAACAACCTGGCCCTCAACTCCAGCAAAACCAAGGAACTGATTGTGGACTTCGGAAGGGGTAGGATAGGGACCCACAGTCCCGTTTATATCAACGGGTCGATGGTGGAAAGGTCAAGAACTTCAAATTCCTGGGCGTGCACATCTCTGAAGATCTTTCCTGGTCCCAGCACACTGATGCAATTATAAAGAAATCACATCAGCGCCTCTACTTCCTGAGAAGATTACGGAGAGTCGGTCTGTCAAGGAGGACTCTCTCGGACTTCTACAGGTGCACAGTAGAGAGCTTGCTGACTGGTTGCATCGTGGCTTGGTTCAGCAGCTTGAGCGTCCAGGAGCGGAAAAGGCTGCAAAAAGTAGTAAACACTGCCCAGTCCATCATCGGCTCTGACCTCCCTACCATCGAGGGGATCTATCGCAGTCGCTGCCTCAAAAAGGCTGGCAGCATCATCAAGGGCCCACACCACCCTGGCCACACACTCATCTCCCCGCTGACATCAGGTAGAAGGTACAGGAGCCTGAAATCTGTAACATCCAGGTTCAGGAACAGCTCCTTCCCCACAGCCATCAGACTATTAGACACAACTTCAAACAAACTCTGAACTATATCAGCCTATTGCACTTTATCTGTTTATTTATGTGTGTATATATGGTCTATGCAAAATAGACACACTGATCTGTTCTGTATTTATGCCTACAATATTCTGTTGTGCTGCAGCAAGCAAGAGTTTCATTGTCCTATCTGGGACATATGACAATAAAACTCTCTTGACTGGGGGGGAATAAGCTGGAGGCGAGAAATGGCCAGAACAAATCAGGGCCACAACAGATGACCTGAGGATGGGTGGAGCCCACAATGGCCCATTGTTGTCTGGGGAAGGTGTGATAACGAGAGGGACACAAGGATGCAAACAGTTCCAAGCCGACCCTTTTTCTCCAGAGATGCTGCCTGACTCACTGGGAATTCTAATTGTAACTCAGAATGGAGTGTGATGTGGAGCTACCTCACCAGTCAGTTGTTCATCGTTGCTGAGACCACATGATGGAACACCCAGGTGGTGATGATCAAGTTCCTCCAGCCCACCAAATGGTTGCTCCTCAAACTCTCTAGTTATCAGCGTTGCCTCTCGCTCTGTTTCCACTTCAGATCCTCTTGTGATTGTAAAGGACACAACTGGGAGAAGCACATTTGTAGAATTATAGTTTCCTTTACAAATTCATCTGTCCTTATCAGGAGGAATAGGGCAGCACGCTGGCGCAGTGGTAGAGTTGCTGCCTTACAATGCCAGAGGCACGGGTTCGATCCTGACTACTGGTGCTGTCTGTACGGAGTTTGTACGTTCTCCCTGTGACTGCGTGAGTTTTCTCTGGGTGCTCTGGTTTCCTCCCATATTCCAAAGGTGTACAGGTTTGTAGGTTAATTGGTTTGGTATAAATTTAAATTGTCCTTAACGTGTGCAGGATAGTGTTAATGTGCGGGGATCGCTGGTTGGTGCGGACTCGGTGGGCAGAAGGGCCTATTTCCGCGCTGTATCTCTAAACCAAACTATCGAGCGAAGAGCAGACTGCTTGAGGAACCCAGCGGATCCCGAAGCATCATTTGTCCACAGATTTCCCGCTGCAGATGCTGCCCAACCTTCTGAGTTACTCAGGCAATTTGTTCTTTGATCAAGATTCCAGCATCTGCAGTCTCTTCCATCTCAGTTTTATTTTATACTGGTGTCCCTCATGGGGCCACTGCCAAGGTATAGTATCCATCTCCCAAACAGTTCAGCTGTCGGAAGGTAGGGAGTCACGTATAAACCAGACTGATAATCTTGGCACACTTCCTTCCCTGCAGGACACTGATAGCCCAGGTGGGATATCCCAATGTAGGAAGGAACCGCAGATGCTGGTATCTACCTAAGATAGACACAAAGTACTGGAGGAACTCAGCGGGTCAGGCAACATCTCTGGAGGAAAAGGATGGGTGACGTTTCGGGGCCGGGACTCTTCTTCAGACTCCTGGCGACTCTTCTACAGACTCTCAGTCCAAAGAAACGTCCAGACCTGAAACGTCGCCCATCCTTTCTCTCCAGAGATGCTGCCTGACCCGCTGAGGTCCTCCAGCATTTTGTGTCCATCTCCGGGATATCCCAGTGACTTTGTATATCGTGATTCCTGTTACTGAGACCCTTTACTGTTAAATTGTATTTGACAAACTGTGCCGAAGGAATATATTGTGGCAATGGGTGATTAGTACCATCGTATGTTCATTTCCAGAGAACAACTTTGGTGATATCGTCAAGGGTTACAATCTAGTACAATATGCTGCTTGCTCTCATTTCAGTTTAATTTTATTTCTTAATAAAGCTGACTAATATTTTATTGCCTGAGGGATGGAATCTGTCAAAGACATCAGGAGAGTAGGCAATGTCTCAGGGTGTATTCAGGGGGATTTCAAAGGCTTCATTATTTACAGCGGGATTGCTGCCTAGCATCAGATTCCCGTTGGCATTTCTGCTTCTGGTTGGAGGGCACAAGGGGTTTTCCAGTGGACTTGTGGCTTTTATGTCGAGTAGCCAGGATACAGCACACTGCAGGTTTAGCCGTGCAGGGCTGGGAAATCTGGAAATCATTCTTGTTGACTTTGGCAGCCACTTTTGTGGAATCCAGGCTCGACAAAAATCTGTCGGAGATTGAGAGGATTTTCAA
Source organism: Okamejei kenojei (assembly GCA_035221665.1). Lineage (NCBI taxonomy): Eukaryota > Metazoa > Chordata > Chondrichthyes > Rajiformes > Rajidae > Okamejei > Okamejei kenojei. The sequence goes on along the minus strand of CM069163.1, from coordinate 7,612,638 downwards.
GCAAGCATAGAAAGAGGCTGGAAGGAAGCTGAGAGAGGGTGTTGACAGGACGATAAATTAACCAGCGTCTGTTTGCATTACATTTTCATTTCAATTACCGATCAGTCATTGAAAAATCAGCAGAGCAAGTAAGCTTTGAAAAGATCGGTTTATCTGTGTTTTATGATTATTTAAAGCATTAACATTTAAGATGAACAAAACTGCTCTGGGAACACACCCACACACATTCGCAGAGGTATTAAATGGTTGCAAACACATTTTCAATGCCATGTTATTGATGAGCACAGTTTGGGCCAATTGCATGTGTTGGATCACACAGAATTTGATGGCATTTGATGGCTCTTCTCATCAACCTTCACGTCCCACCTCGGGTGACCACGCTGGGCCCTGGGTACTCGGTCAGCTGGGTCCACAGGAGGTTGCTCGGCCCTGGTTACCCTGGCAACGTGCTCCTGCAGGTAGTGCGGCTGTCCCCCAGCTCCAACGACCCGGGTTTGATCCCGACCTCGGGTGCTGCCTGTGTGGAGCTTGCACGTTCTCCCTGTGACCAAGTGGGTTTCTAACACGTTCCAACGTGCAGATGAGTGGCAGCACAATGAAGTCACGTGTCAAGAGTGTTTGGGCGTCACATGCACCAGGACCGGAACAACGAAACTCTTACAGGCACATTAAACGCAACAGCCAGGCTTTTGTATTTGTTCGTTTTTAGTTTAGTGTAGAGATGCAGCATGGAAACAGGCCCTTCAGCCCACCAAGTCTGCGCCGACCAGCGACCCACGCTCACTAACACTAGCCTACACATGCTAGGCACAATTTAGAATTATACCAAGCCGGTTAGGCAACAAACCTGTACGTCTTTGGAGCGTGAGGGGAAACCGGAGCCCCCGGAGAAAACCCACGCAGGTCACGGGGAGAACGTATAAACTCCATACAGACAGCACCGGTGATCAGGATGGAACCTGTGTCTCTGGTGCTGTGAGGCAGCAACTCTACCCAGCATTTGAGTCAGGAGTTCTGAAGAAGAGCCAGAAGAATGTACAACATTGAACTAACCATTACGCAAATACATAAATGTGCATTTTTAAATCTCTGAAAATAACCATGATCTTCAGTGCTGTCACCTTGTTCAGATGAAGCTAAAAGCTAAAGCGGTTGAACGTGGGTGTATTGGGGCATGAAAGCCTGGTTAAAATCACCATGGGAGCGTTCTGGTTTCATTGGGTGGAAAGCTCAGTTTGAGTTCCTATTGCTGATCACTGGAATGCAACAAAGCTGGACAGTGATGGTTCTGCTAAAGCAGGAAGACAATATAGGATGCAAATGACAAGTGACAGAAGACAAATCATTTCATAAAACCACAAGACACAGGAGCAGAATTAGGCCCATTCGAGTCTCCGCCACCATTCAATCAAGGCTGATCCTCAGACTTCAACACTGAGAGGGGTCTCAACTCAAAATATCACCTATTATTTTCTACAGAGATGCTGCCTGACCCGCTGAGTTACTCCAGCACTTTGCGTCTATCTTCTGTGTAAACTGGCATCTGCAGTTCCTTCCTCAACAGGGTGATGTGGGTCTGTCGGTAACAGGTGGCGACCTTGCTGAATTGCAAGCCCTTTCTTCATGCTTTAGACACAGGGGTAGCCAATAGGTTTGCACCAAAGATGAATGACTCCCCTGTGTAACAACTGCCTGTGCTTCCTACACACAAAGGCACGAAGAAAAGAAATCAATTATAATCTGACTGCCATGAGGTAATCCTTTTAGTATGCAGCTTGTTTGGATTTGCAGGTGACATGTCTGTGCTCTTTTTCTTGCTACAGAGCAATAGATGCAAGATAGAGAACGTTTATAAGATGAGCATTTTTTCCACAGATAAATGTAAAAGTAAAAATCATCCTTCACTTAACTTCAATCTGATGTTGTCACAGAAGCTAAATGGCTGCGTGGTGAGGTGGTAGTCAACCCAGGTGAGACTGTTCAAGCAATTGGAAAAAGTCTATCTTCTCAATTCTGAATGTCTGTGCCTCAAAAAGATAAAATCTAATCCAAGTTAACAGCCTGAAGCCAGCAGATTCCACCTGAATGTTGTGGATTATTCTGTGAACCAGGAGTTGGAGCAGTGAATGAGTCAGTGTGACCCAACACGGTGCCAAGAAATGACAAATAAACCATGTACCTTCATCAATTAATTATTTAATGGGCTTTGAAAATTCAAGTGTTCAGATTGTGTTTTTTAATTCTTTAAAAATTGCAAGTAATTTTTTTTAATATTCTGGTTTTCTCATTTCAAATAGTTTTCAAATATGTATGGATATCATAGATATTTAACATTTCTGACAACTTTTACAGCAAGCAAAGCTGGAGATTGCTGAGAGTTGTGGATGTAGCCCAGTCCGTCACAGAGACTAGACTCCCCACCAATGACTACGTCTACACTTAGTTCCCAGTTTAGTTTAGAATTACAGCTGTGGAAACAGGCACTTTGGCCAACCGAGCCCGCATCGACCAACAATCATCCATTCACACTAGTTCCATCCTGAACATTAGGGACAATCTACAAAAGCAAATTAACCAACAAACCTGTGTGTCTTTGGAGTGTGGGAAGAAAGAGGAGCACCCAGGGGAAAACCCACCAGTCACTGGGAGAATGTACAAACTCCGTACAGACAGCACCCGCAGTCAGGATCGAACCCATGTCTCTGGCGCTGTAAGGCAGCAACTTTCTTGCTGTGCCACGATGCCTTGGAAAAGTAGCCAACCTAATCAAAGACTTGTCCCCGGTCATTCCTTCTTCCCCCTACTCCCATCGGGCAACGGTTACAGAAGCTTGAGAGCGCGCTCCATCATGTGGTGGAATGGTACTGGAGTGTGGCGATTCTTTGTGTGCCCCATCTAGAGAACGACCTGCCTCCATCCAATACAATTGCTCTTGTCTTTTAAATCTCTTTTCTACCAGCATGAAACGGATGCGCTAAGATACTGCATTCAACGCTCTGTATTTTCCCCTTTGCTCTATCTATTGGTCTTGTGTTTGATTGTATTGACGCGTGTTATATCTGGTCTGTTTGGATAGCTTGCCCGAAACGTCGCCCATTCCTTCTCTCCAGAGATGCTGCCTATCCCGCTGAGTTACTCCAGCTTTTCACGTGACAATAATACCCCTAAACCTAACCAAGGTTAATGATTTTAGAAGGGCTAGTTCCACTTGCCAAGATGTCCCATTGTACTGTTCAAGCCATGGTAGGTCTCAGGGACTCTATCCTTGACTATTGAGCCTACGATGTTTTGGGCTAGTAAGATTATCTTCTGGTTTTGGATGGGATAGGTTCAGGTGTATGTGACAGTGGCTGGACTGTGTGGAGGAAGCTCTTCCTCGACTTCAGCCATTTTGGAGCTGGGTGATGGGAGTGAGAGGACTGACGGATGTCCCCAACATGCCCACTACGTTCAGTTCTACCGGCAACTGATCTGCGGATTCCTGGTGGAACAATACCGGCCAAGAAATGCAAGCTATCCACATCCGTTGGTTTTAGGCAGCCGGTGATGCATCGGCAGCTGTCATTAAGGGCGGTATCAACTTTCTTTGCATGAGATGATCTCTCCCAAACAGGACAAGCATAATCTGCTGCAGAGTAGCACAGTGCAAGAGCAGTTGACCGCAGCGTGGATGCATTGGTACCCCACGATGAGTTTGCCAGCTTCCGTAGGAGGCTGTTCCTCATCCTCACTTTGCCCTTCACCATTTCGTTGTGTTGCTTGAAGGAGATGGTTCAGTCTAGAGTGACCCAAGGTAGACAGGGTAGTCACAGTGTCTCAAAGGGACAGCATTCCATGTTAAGGACTGCTTCCTCCCAGCTTCGCGATTACGAAGGTCTTCTTCTTGCGTATGGCGTGCACAGCCCAAAGTTATGGGACAACTTGTTCTATTTGATCTTATTTGATTGTGCACGCCAGGTTGATTGCATTCGTTGAAACAGGACGGACCACGTGAAGGTTGCAATCTCCCACCCCGATTACGAAGGTGGAACAGGCTAACTTGGGTGTTAGCAGGGTTTGCCTTCAGTTGGTTGTCCTTATAGTAGTTTGGCACCTTGTCTAAGGATGATGAGAGGGCAGCGTCTACCTCATCTATGTGAGTGCTCTGGGCTGCTATTCCAAGGTCGTCAGCAGAAATGAAGCTTCTTGTCCCTGGGATCACTGGCTGATCATCAGTGTATACATTGAACAGCACCGAGCAAGGACGCTGCCCAGAGGTTGGCCATTCTTTAGCTTCCTTCATCTGCTGCGTTTATCATTTAGCTCAACATAGAAGCATCTGTTTTCCAGTAACTGTTGAATCAGTTTGGTCAAGTGGAAGTCCTCTGTCATGTCATGGAGCTTGTTGAGGAGCAGCCGGTGGGGTCCACAAGCAACCAGACTAGCCTTGTAGGAAAAGAAACGCAGTGAAAACCACCACCATGTAAATATGCCAATCCCAACCAAGGAACAGCAACCACCTGGTCACAGGTGTGACTGGAAAACCTGGAAGTCCCTCAATAGGCTTTGTACAGGGAGAGGCCGATGCAAGACCAATATGAGCAAATGGGGCTATGCAGATGTGGCAGACACAGAATGTGAATGTGGAACATCTGTACAATCCATGCCACACCTACTAAGATGCCCACCTCTTGGTGAACAATGCTGCCTGGAACATCTAGCGGTGGCAAACAAGAAGGCCGTCCATTGTGCACGAGCCTGGCCCAACATTTGAAGCCCAGATGATGGAAAGAAGAAGATGAAGGTGTATGTGAGGGAAGGAACTGCAGATGCTGGTTTACACCGAAGATAGTCACAAAAAGCTGGAGTAACTCAGCGGGACAGGCAGCATCTCTGGAGAGAAGGAATGGGTGACGTTTCGGGTCGAGACTTTTGGTTTGAAGAAGGGTCTCGACCCGAAACGTCACCCATTGCTTCTCTCCAGAGATGCTGCCTGTCCCGCTGAGTTACTCCAGCTTTTTGTGTCTATTATCAGGTGTATGTGAGTGTGGTTGGTGAAATTCCAGGCCAATGTCAATGGGAGCTGCAGTTTCAGATGATTCACATAACATGGGCAATGTATGTAACTGTTAACTGTTTTGGACTGAAGAGACGAACATTGTAGGCTGATTCACTTATTGTTTCATTCATCTCTCCACTGAACCAGAAACACACTCACCCGTCTCCCCCCCCCCCCCCCCCCCACACACACACAACCACACACGTTGAAAAACAAACACACACTTCACACTCACTCTCTGTGATGTGAAACACACACTCCCATGTACAGCTTCAGTAACAGATCGTCATAAACGATCAAATGGCACGTTTCACAATGACGATCATATGAAATTCAGAATTAAAGTTCAATGTGTTTATACAAGTATATTTTAAATGAAAAATCACTTTGATTTATTTAGGAAGGAGTGTTGAGTTTTCTTTAAAAATAATCAGCCACAGAATCTTAAAAGCCAGACAAAAACTGGAAAGAGAAAACAATGTCTGATTTAAGACATGCAAATAAAGCAAACGTTGGTTTGAAAAAAAAAATTATTTAATTAAATCATATTCACATCTCTGCCTAAACAAGGGAATCTGATCTTTTTTTTTGCTCTCAATCTTGGTGGGTTTTCTAGCTGTCTGGTGTGGGGCGAATTAAAATGCAGTGGCGAAGGCACCACAATGTGTGCAGGGCAGGAAGACTGCAACCCTGGGCTTCCTATTACATTTAATATTTAAAAAAAAACTCTGCTGGAAGAAGTGGCATTACTTAAATTAAAGTCAACACCTTGACTGGGTCACACAGCGTGGCCTCCCTATTTATCAGTCTCTGTTGAGATTGTCACAAGCAATCACTGATGGACAAAGTGCACATTAAAATTAACTTCACATTTATCTTGGAGACATCTGAAATATTATCCTTGAATGTTATTGATGGATCAAATGTAAACAGATTTCAATGGAAAGTCGCAGAATATATAAAATACATATGACTGCACATTGGTAATATCGTCACTAGGCTGGTGGAAGTATAATAAAAATACATCTCTTATTCCTAAATTCTGTCACCTCTAATGGTGTCACATGGGATTGAAACAGAGAGCATTATTTCTGAATGTAAACTCCGAACGATACAAGAAATGCCATAAGCTGATAAATTGCAGATTAAATGACTGCCACACTTCACTTCACTTCCCCCACTGTTAATTTCACACGTTCTGCTATTCAATGCTTTCAGGCCTGTCAATTTCGACTAATCGCGAGAGGCACTAAAACACTTGCCTCTGACAGTACAAGATCAAGAATGATGAACATCTTTCACGGCGAAAAAGTAAATCCTAACTCAGGTGGATTGCATACATCACTTATGCACAAATCAGCAGTATGGCAGCATGGAGAACTGATGTTGGGTGACAGCAAAGACATGACGTACAAATTTCACAACCACTGCGGCTTAAACTGCCTTTGACAAGCAACTGCTAAGTGCTTTGGACTGCAGAGACAGTGCGTTGCAGATTGCTTCACATACAACAATGCCGCATAAATTAATTACCAACTCAAAACGTTGCATCTTAATGGAGCAAAATGTAATGGTTTCATTAAAAAGTGGGGGGCGGGGACTCTTGATGGAGGCTTTTGTCTTATTTCAGGGGGTCTGAGGCTTTTTACCCAGGTCTTTTGATCAACTGGCCTCACCGCTGTGACCGCTCGACTAAACCCTTGTCGAAGAACCTTTCAAAGTTCCTGTCGGTTCCAATACTGGGTTCTCATTCACTGAGGGAAGTAAACGTGGGCTGCTTGGTGGTGGAGTGGAGGTCTTGCATTTCGAAAGCTCAATCTGGCGTCTGGCACCATCTCTGCATTGGGTGTGAATCCAGCATCATCCAAAATGCCCCTCCCCCCCCCCCCCCCCCCCCCCCCCCAACACTCCAGACCCCCGGCAGCCAACAGCAGGCGAGGGAATTAACAAAGATGGCAGTGATTTTCACTTCACTTTATGGAGGGAGTATCTTTAATAAATGCTGTTGCTGTTGTAACTGAGGAGTGTGGGTGGTCTAGGCAGGCACAGCAAGGCGTTGAGTATGACCAACATGCGGCATAGTTTCACAGTGGTTAGAGTCCCTGGTTCAATCCTGACTACGGGCGCTGTCTGTACGGAGTTTGTACATTATCCCCGTGACCTGCGTGGGTTTTCTCCGAGATCTTTGGTTTCCTCCCACACTCCAAAGGCGTACAGATTTGTAAGCTACTTACCTTCAGTAAAATTGTAAATATTCCCTAATGTGTAGGATCGTGCTAGTGTACAGGGTGATCGCTGGTTGGCACGGACTCAGTGGGCTGAAGGGCCTGTTTCCACAGTGTATCACTAAAGTCAATATCTAAAGCCCAGATATTGTGCATGGGGGATATGTGTCATTTTTTTTTAGTTGTAAATTTTGAGTTTTAGAGATATAGCATGGAAACAGACCCTTCGGCCCACCGATTCCACACCAGTTCTATGTTATCCCACTTTCCATCCACTCCCTACACACTAGGGGCGATTTACAGAGGGCCAATTAACCTGCAAACCCACACGTTTTCGGGATGTGGGAGGAAACCGGTGCGCCCGGAGGAAACCCATGTGGTTACCAGACACTCAAGTCCAGTCACAACTGGACCACTCACTGCAACTGAGCTTCTGTTGCCCAACGACACCCAATAATTGTGGTCTACCAGCAGTCCTTCACGAACTGCTGACCCGATCTCCAGTGTGAGCAAGTCCCAGATTGGAAAGGATAAATGAAGTAACCCCTCATCTTTGTCCTGAGAGCGTAGATTATCAGACAACTGATCAGCTACAGTGCGGTCCTGACCTCCCATCTATGATCTACCTCATTGGATACCTTTGCACTATCTTTGATCGGACTTTATTGCCATAGACTGCTCTGGAGGCCAAGTCAATGGATATTTTTAAGGCGGGGATTGTCAGGTTCTTCATTAGTAAGGGTATTGGGAGAATAGGGTTGAGAGTGAAAGATGGGCTGAATGGCCTAATTCTGCTCCTAGAACTTATGAATTTATGTACTTCAATATTATTTGCCCTAAATGTTGTATCCTTTATCTGTGGACAGCTTGATTGTATCCATATACAGCTTTTTCTTTGACTGGATATCCAGCAAACAAAAGCTTTCACTGCACCTCGGGCAATAATAGACTAAAGATGTTTCTGCTCCCAGGTTAAACAACAAGTTGGTCGATGCAATCAACTTCTTGTGAATGTCCCATTCACTGGGTGCCTTCCACAAAGATGCTACTGGCACTTTTGCATAACTTAATTGACAATCAACCTCCCAAAAGTCTTGGTGTAATTGATGGCAGGTTATATATTCATTTTCCACACATTGAGGAGGGAGAAATTATATTTCTCTTCTGCCTTTCAATCCAGTGGAAGGCATTCAAACTAGTGGAAAATCAATGAAATGGCCTGCTTGCAATGTAGATTTCCAATTTTCAGCAAGTAATTTCCCTCCTTCTGGACCTGCCGACACTGTGCATCCTTCCAAAGTTGATCGATCGAACATGCAGCCCGTGTGTTACCTGACACGGCCCCTTTCCCACGCACCAAGACAGAGTCTGCTGGTTCAATCCTGGACTCTGGGGACCTTTTGATTCATGTCTTCTCCCAGCGTTAAAACAAAGACAGCTCCTCTCCACAGTACTCTGTTGCTGCAAGCCTGCCTTGTTCACCGCATCCCATTTAATTTAACACTTTCATACCCAAGGTTTATTCAGCAACTGTCCATAATATTATTTTAACAAGCCTGCAATCTATTCTACAAATCCATTGTTGTTTTAATCAAATGATCATTTACCCGATTTGTGTTTAACAATGTCGATGGAACTAACAAAATTCAATGTAGAAACAAGGAACTGCAGGTGCTGGTTTACGCAAAAGGACACAAATAGCTCAGCCGGTCAGGAAGCATCTCTGGAGAACGTGGATGGGTGACATTGTTAATCCTGGCCAGATTGGACAGGCTAGGACCCTAAAATTGAGTAAAGGCTTCAAGGCTGCTAGGCCATTTAGTCAATTTAAGAGTGCTCTCTGTAGAAAAGGGACAAGCTGCAGAATGGTGCCAATTTGTTGAACCTAGATCTGAGTTGCAGGAAGAGATGGGAACATCTGCAGACCCTGACAATTAGGTGCAAAATGCATAGAATGGATTGGATGAATGCAAACCAGACATACACTTTGTAAATAATTATAAATAATGCTGCAAAGCTTTACTTTGCTGAACGTTGATTGGATTAAGTATTGAGCCTTGTCTGGTTTTCTTGCATATCAGGTCAAATGTTGCGATGTTCGCATCCTCCAAGGAACACTGTTTGAATACAATGTTTTAGCCACAGTATTATTGGGTTAGGGAAATGTCTGTCATGTATGGGATTAATCGATATCTGTAATTGGATTGTAAAGAGACCACCCCCATGTGGTTCGGTCCCTCGATATCCGGGGACCTATAAAAGTCCGCTGCCACGAGGTCCAGCGTCGATCTTCTGGGAGAGCGCTTGGGACTGTGTGACCTTCTGGAGTGTCTCTGTTTGAGCGAGGCCTAGAGGGCTTGATCAGGCAGATACGAGGATCGAACCCGCGGTGGTTAGGTACAGTAGCTGGAACTGTAATTGTGTTTTGTCAAAATAAAGATTAGTTGCGTATGTGCTTGATTCAGTGGTTTTAACTGAAACTAGACTGGGGGGAAGCTTGAAACGAGCTGTTTACATTGGGGGCTCGTCTGGGATATCAACAGACCCCCAAACACAAATTTGCGATCAAGCTGTTTCGATGACGAGTGCAGAAATCGGGCCCACTATCGGTTTTCACATTGAATTTCAGCTCTTCTTTAGTCGGAGCGGATTGATCATTCGCGGGGTTGGGAAAAGGGTCTAATCGAGATAATTAGAATAGCGTCCAGCAAGCACGCAGGGTGATTAGCACTCCTTTGGGTTAGGGGCCCATAAAACAGTGTGTGAAGTGGCCCAAAACCTGGTGGTAGTTGGCAGACTGCAGCTGCTTTAACGATAGCCTGACGCGCTTCATTGGGCGAGGGGTGGCCCAAGGTTAGATTGGTATCCAAATTGATGAGGTCTTGAAATACAGGTCTGACCTACATATTGATCTATCTTTGCCGGGAGCGCTGATTGGAAAGGTGTGTTCTGAAAATCGGCATCGAAGACTGCCAGCGCAAAGAGGCTAGGTGCCGAACCCTTGGTGCCCAGCAGAGAGGGGTGTCTGAGTGAAGGTATCTGAGTCCCTCCCTGAAGTGACAGACGAGGAACCTCGTAAAGGTACTGGGCTCAGTGGATAGAGTATAGTTTGGCTGAGAATACTCTAGTCCATTCGAGATTTTTTCATTGGGCAATTTAGTTTAATTAGCTAGCCCGCGTATGTGGAGTGGTACGCACCAAAACGAGGAATCCGAGAACGAGTCTAGATTTGCAGAGTCAAATTTCCAAATACAGAATTTCACATTGAAGTTCTGCCTGTAAGGTAGAATTCAAATTATTCTAGATAGAACTTCGGAGTTTGTGCATGCCTGTGATCGATTCCAAATAGCGGCTGATCAACAGTGATTAGTAACCCTCTGATCGATTGTTGATTAGTACCTGATAGCGAAGAGTACCTGAGAGACAAGAACCTGTATACTTGGTGAAAAGTAATCCGAATGCGAAGGGTACCCCTAATTCTGTAGAACTGTAGAGGAGGGATAGAGGTCCCCCTATAGAAGTCCAGTCTTAGCAGGGGATAGTAACATTCGGGAGGAAAGGTAGTCATTTAAGGAGTAGTACCCCTCAGCAAAGAGTAACCTAGGAAGGGGAAAATCTTCGGTATTGGAGGGAGAGGGTCACTGATTGATAACAGCGTGACGTATTTGGTATTAAGTCCCGCATTAGATGTAAATGTCCCCCCGGCCACAGACGTTCAGACTTTGATGCAGCCTGATCCAACGGCAGCTCAGAGACCTATATTAAAGATTCAAAAGAGGGAAATAAGGACGGAAGAAGACAAGGAGGAGGAAGATCTCAAAGCTTGGATAGACCTACCATTCCGAGAGCCAACCTTTCCTCGGTTTGGATGGAGGGGATATAGGGTTGTGCTACAACTGTGGGAAATTGGGACATTGGAGTCGGTCGTGTCCTGTGAGGGAGTACTACCGAGAATGAAGGGGGCAAAGTAGAGGGCCACGGGGTTTCAGAAACCAGTGGATTCCAAGAAGGTACCGGGATGCGGGATACCGAGGGTGAAAGACAAGGACACTGGCAAGGAGATCAGGGGGCAGGGACATTTTGGCAATCTAACCCATTTCGTTAGCCCTAACCTGCTATTATAGTTAATACCACCTATTAAAATTGAAGGCATCCTCACATGGCCAAAAGACAGCAACAACGAAAAAACATCACCCCCTTCCAAATTCTAGGAGGAGACACAAAGAATCTAATTCTCGCGAAACCCTCACTGAAAGGAAGAAGTAAGAAACATAGTAGCTGGCGTGAGAAGGAGAAGAAATGGCACCAGGGAGAGAAGAAACCAACTTATTGCGCAGGAGGTATGGGAGTGGGGAAAGATGTTATTATACTAACGTGTTACTGAGTTTATGCCTGCAGGACAGTATAATCGACAACATACTATCTGGGGAGTGACATAAAAAATGTACAGACCCATTGAGAACGGGGAGATGACAGCAAAGGTAATGTAGCTCCCCAGAAACAGGAACCAACAAGCAGGAGGAAACTATACTGTCCTGCCCCTTTACAACTAATCTGGGAAGGCCAACCGATAGAGAAAGCTGCTCCTCAGTATCCCTATTCCCTTGAAACCAACGTCAGAGAAGAAGAAGATGACCTACCCTAGTGCCCAACTTTAATATCATCTAGCTTTTGATGCAAGAGAAGGAAGGAAAATAAAGGACACTATCTAATTTTACCTAAAGAAACAACACCGACAACCTATGACGACTATTGGGATAAGCTTCTCTTTAAAGAACTGAATTTTTAAAAAAAAAACATTCCTCTGTGGTTTGGGGTAAAACGTCTATTTTGTGTCTAAATTATGATTATTGAAAATAAATTTATAACATTTTGGATTCTGTCTCTAAATTGTCTGGTGATGAATTAGAGGGACTAAAATTGTGCGATTTGGAACAGACTTGTGAGATTTGGCTTAGGGATATTTGGAGTTTGATTATTAAATGATATCATTATTGTCTCATCCCCAGACAGGCAGTTAAAGATGGGAAGGATTATTCAGAGAACATCAGGAAGGATGGAACTTGGGAAGATCTGGTAACATGGAAATTATTCAGGGAATATGAGAGTTGCAATTAAAGTTGCAATTAAAGTTGGAATTAAAATTGGAATTAAAATTGGAGCCGGAATTGGAAATGGTCAAAGGAGGAAATGTGAGCAGCAGGACTTCCCTTTAAGAGATCGGACTAGGAAATTACTCAGTAGTAGTTAAAGAACTAGTATAAGCGAGAACCTCTAAACTGAGAGCGGAGCCAACATAGTAAGGCCAAAGCACTGGAGGAGAAATCTACTGAATTAGAAGGAGAAACTTGAATGGGTGTAGGAATAGCAGAGCCGATGCATATTTAACCGATGGACTTAAATTGTTTAAACCTTGATGGTAAAGCGGCTTCTATTATCAAGGTAGAAAGAAATTGTCCTTGGAATTGGCATTCTTAATTGGATTTATATTGAAATTGACAGCATATGGAAATTGATTGATTAAATTTGAACAGCTGGGAATTCCACAGGAATTGGAATAGAATTGTGTTATCGGCCACAATTCTGTGGGATGAGAAGGATGAGATGGACACTGACATTTAAAAGAGTAAATTGAAGGCTGAGACTGAATTTGATTGAATTGAAACATTTTTCACGGTTTGCTTTAAATTAGTCACTCCTGTCGGGAAATCTGGACTGAACCCAGCTGAAATGTATATGAGATCCCATCATCAGATATACATATTATAACATCGTGTGAAAATGGAGAGTGCTGATTAGAGTTGCTCCTAGGATAGTAAAGAGTATATTATAGAACAGAATAGTAATAGGAATATAGTGATAGAGCAGAATATAATAGAGATAGTTATAGTGAAATGGAAAAGGGATAGTATTGAAGAATTACAGTGAGTGATGGAGAAGCATTGGTGCATGATGGTAACTTGCTTTGTCCCATGATTTTCAGGAGTTATAGGTTATAGGTTCGACTATGGAAAGGGATGGGAGAATGGGCAACAACATAGATGGAGGGAATTCGCGCCCACAAAAACACGGGAGGTGAAGACTCATCGGACAGAAATTGTGAAGCTATGCCCACAAAAACTCGGGAAGCTTGATAAGATTCTGGGAAGAAACATCATCATCTTGTGTTGCTGATAGATGGAAAATGTAATGGACACACATATGTATATCTGGTTAGATGATCATTTGACTATTTGGTTATCATAAATGATGGGTTATCATATATGATAAAAAGGAAGGAATGTTAATCCTGGCCAGATTGGAGAGGCTAGGACTGAATTGCATATTTATTGTTGGTGAGTTTAATGTGTCTACAAAACTGCAGCAAATCAGAATTTTATTATTCTGGTACATATGACAATAAGTCCTCTTGACTCTTGTTGTAGGACCATGGTACCAAAGAAATTGTAACAGGAGTAGATCATAAATTCATAAGTTCCACAGTCGTTGGAGCAGAATTAGGCCATTCAACCCATCGAGTCTACTCTGCCATTCAGTCATGGCTGATCTATCTTGGCCTCTCAACCCCATTTTCCTGCCTTCTCCCCGTTACCTTTAACACCCGCACTAATCAAGAATCTTCCAATCTTCACTTTAAAATTACCCAATGACATGGCCACAGCCAACACTGGCAATGAATTCCACAGATTCACCACCCTCTGACTAAATAAATTCCTCTTATTCTCCTTTCTAAAGGTATGACCTTTTATTCTGAGGCTGTGCCCTCTGGTCCAAAACGCTCCCACTCTCCACATCCACTTGATCCAGGCCTTTCACTATTCGGCAAGTTTCAATGAGGTACCCCCTCATCCTTCTAAACTCCAGAGAGTTCAGGCCCAGAGCCGTCAAACTAGGTGTGTTCTTCCTCAAGCCTATTGTGCTGTTCAATATGATATGACTGATCCAACACACCTTCTGCTCTGTCCCCAATTCCCAAACCAGTTAAACATCTGCCTATTTCTGTTTTGAATATTTTCAAAATTCTTTAACCTTTGAAGACATTTCCATGACTGCTGACCGATGAGCCTTTGGGTGGGTCCCGCTGACGGACGAGCATTATAATGTCTGAAGAAGGGTCTCGACCCGAAACATCACCTGTCCCGCTGAGTTACCCCAGCAGTTTGTGTCTATCTTCAAGTCTTATAATCAGATGGCAGTTTTCCGTTCCATCAGTTCTTGTCCAGAATAAAAGGATGTTTGAAAGATTATTACCAGTGCACTTTATTAATTTATTAATGAATGTGTGTATTTAAGTATATAACTGTAGTCAATGCCTACTATGTTCTGTTGTGCTATGCAAAGAAAGAATTTCATTGTCCTGTCAGGGACACATGACAATAAACTCCTTTGACTTTGACTTCACGGTTATTGTAGTAACTTTTCGACTTTGTTGATGCACACTCTCAGACCCAGGGCACTCGTTAACGTTCAGCCCCATCTCTTATATGTCCTATATGAATTCTCCTACAATGCTGAAGGTTTAATTATTGCACTCTATCTTCTACATAATGTCTGTGAGGACTCTTCAAAAATCACCGTGTTTTGTGTTTAAAAGCACGAGACAAACAATACGACTCCAGCCAAATGAAACGTTGCTCCAAATACGACCAATGTAAATGCAATAGAACAACAGGGAACAACACTGAACTCTCAATGTGCTGGTAATTTATGATTTTAGCATTTTGGCAATTTATGCTGCTTTACTGGAAGACACGTAGATGCTGGAATTAATGGCAAACTCGTACCCATTTATAATAACTTAATTATGCATTTGCCGTCTCTTGACAATTATGGCTATTGCTAGTTTTGTTACATATCGCATGCATTTTTTTTTGTGCTTGCTAACAAGATGTTGAATTCTCAGGATTATGAAATTTCTGAGCCAGGGTAGATTTATGGAAATTTCACACAATATTTTCGAGGTGAATGTCCACATGAAAGCACGTAAATAGCCCGAATAAACCCAAGGAGAAGGGATAGAAATACAGCTGCAAACTCTTCACAAATGTGGGACCACTATTGTGAATTATCCAACGCAATCATCGAATAAAATAAATGAGCACTTCCAATAGAGCCTTAGTACTCGTGAATATTTCCTTGGAGTCCGCCATGGGGATTTCTTCCGTGATGAAGAAAATCTCTCGGCTGCTCAAGACGAACGTTCCCTCGAGTCCCATGTATTTTTTTTAACTTCTGCTGTTGAAGCAACAAAAACTGTCCACCATCTCCGAGGACGACTTAATGAGCCGTCGTGAGGTGGTTCTTAGGCAGAGCCCTGATTCAGATTTAAGAATTTTGCTAATTATGGGCCAAATCCATCCTTTTGAATGTCTCAGGCGCTCTTTAAAAAGAACGGCTGAACATCTCGGCTGAAGATGGAACAGGCCGTTATGTCAGGTCACCGAAGAGGCTTAAACCTTTGTGTGGGAAGGAACTGCTGAAGCTGGTTTAAACCGAAGATAGACACAAAAAGCTGGAGTAACTCAGCGTGTCAGACAGCATCTATGGAGAAAAGGAATAGTTGACCCTTCAGGTCGAGACTCTTCCTCAGACTGCCAGCACAAGTCCACCACCAATTTTCCCGCATGCTTGGTTCTAAAGCCTTTCTGGATTATCCGTTTTGCCGGACCGACAGAGGCCAGGCACCAGAATGGTCTGCCTCGACCACCAAGGGGGCCACAAAGTCGGCCTAGGAAGTCAGCTATGGGAACGGATCTGCCGGCTTTGTCCGGGCTGGAGTTCCAGAGCCCCGGCCGCAGGGGGGGCAAATTGGACCCACCGATCGGCCACGGAAGTCCAGATGAGGTCAAGATCGGCCACCTCACCTGGCCTAGGCACCACATTTTTGGGGGACTTTGGGGGGGATTTCAAGTTGTTTTTCATAATTTTGTCCGGAATACAGGAGGTGCCACATCATCAGTTGCCAGAAACGCAGTGGTGGACCTATAATGGCACTTCTCTGCCTGAACCTAAGCCCTGTCACTTTGCCATTGTTTACTTCTGGGGAGTTTATCACAATCGAAGAAGGAAGAGGCAGGATGAGACTCCATCCTGAGGCCACCCTTTGCATCCTAACAACATCTTCCCTACAACAGGGTGACCAAAACTGAACAATACTCACCAATGTTTTGTACAACTGTAACATACCCGACCAACATCTACACTCAATACTCTGACTGATGAAGGCCAATGTGCTGAATGCCTTCTTTACCAACCTATCTACCTGGGACGCCACTTTCAAGGAACTGTGCATCTGCACTCCTAGATCCCTCTGCTCCACAACACTCCCCAGGGCTCTGTGTAGGCCCTACACTGGTTTGACTTCCAATCTTTGGTTTCTCCTGCCAATGCTATCCCATGTTGGCGTTTTGCTCGCCCAATGTCCCTCTCACTCCAACACTGCTCAAGGAATTGATGTGATCCAAGCTGCCTGCACCTGACCCATGCTTCCATATTCTTGATGAGAGCTTCAATAACTCTTTTTATTCAGGGTTCCCTAATCCGGCCAGCCTTGCTCTTCACTCCAACAAGAACAGACTGTCCCTGAGCTCACCCTACCTCATGTCTAAAAACCTCCGATTTGCTAAATATCTCTGTACCAGACAATATTAGGTCTGCTATTATTTACCAGGCAACTGAACCATCCTAGCAACAACTAGAGAGCAGCCCTGAGCTACCATCTACCACATTACAGACCCTCGGACTATTTTGAATCAGACTTTACTGGACTTTATCTTGCACTAAACATTATTCCCTTTATCATATATCAGTCACAGTCGACTGCAATCATGTATAGCCATTCCATTGACTGGTTAGCACAAAACAAAAGCTTTTCACTGTTCCTCCGTGCACGTGACAATAAACTAAATTAAACTAAACTAAACCTGTGAACAGCCTCCTTCAACCCACTTCTGAAAGTCCAAAGAAGTGTCTTGGGCCTAAACATCATCAATCCATTCCCTCCGCAGATGCTGCCTGACCCGCTGAGTTCCCCCAACATCAAGTTTCTTTTGTCTCTAACTTTTGAAAGTTCCTGACTAATATTATCACCATTGGTCATGCCGCAATTTAGGATTTCAACATTTTCCATAATTGTTATCCTTTTCCATAATTATTATACTCTCTGGAACATCAGCGTAGTAGGGAGGCACAGCGGTGCAGCAGTAGAGTTGTTGCCTTACAGCACCAGAGATCCTGACTACGGACACTGTCTGAACGGAGTTTGTACGTTCTACCCGTGACCTGCTTGGGTTTTCTCCGAGATCTTCGGTTTCCTCCAAAGACGTTCAGGTTTGTAGGTAATTGGCTCGGTATAAATGTAAAATTGTCCCTAGAGTGTGTGTAGGATAGTTCTAGTGTGCGGGGATCGCTGGTCAGTGTGGACTCAGTGGGCTAAAGGGCCTGTTTCTGCATCTCCAGACTAAACTCTAGATTAGACTGTATTGCTAGACTCAACTAAACTAAACTAAATCAGAGGTTGATGCATGACTCGATAGAGATATATAAAATGATGAGAAGCACAGACAAGGTAGACAGTCAAAACCTTTATCCCAAGATGAGAATGTCCAAAACTTGTCCACGTTTGATGGTGATGTGCGGGGCAAGTTTTTTTTACACAGAGAGCGGTGGGGGCCTGGAACACCTTGCCAGGGGTGGTGTTGGAGGCAGATATGATAGTGGTGTTTCAGAAGCTTTTACTGTAGAGAGGCAAACAGAAATATTGGAAATAGAGGGATAAGGATCATGTACAGGTGGATGAGATCAGTTTAAGTCATCATGTTTGGCACAAACACGGTGGGCGGAAATGTCCGCTCCTGTGCTGTAATGTTCTATGTTCAAATAATTTACAGTCACTAGTCTCAAAGTGGCCCATCATATCTCCCCAGAGGAGTAAAATGTTGCCTCTTCTCTCGTGGGGCCATCTACATATTGATTGAGAAAACTATCTGCATCACACATAAGAAATTCCGCGCCACCCAAGCCCATACGCACGATGGCTGTCCTAGTTAATACTTGGAAAGTTAAAACTCCGCACTATTACACCACTAATGTTCTTGCATCTATGGGTGATTTCTACATTGTATTCCTATTGCGGCCTGACCAACGTCTTATAGAGCTGCAAAATGACCCTATCCCTCCATTCCCTGCATATCCATGGGCCAATAAAAACCTCTTAAATGCCACTTTCATGCCTGCCTCCACCACCACCCCTGGCAGCGTGTTCCAGGCACCCACCACCCTCCGTGTATAAAGTCTTGTTCCACACATCTCCTTTAAACGTTGCCGCTCTCACCTGAAAGATATTCTTTGACATTTCCCACCCTGGGGAAAAGATTCTGGCTGTCTATCTTATCTAAACCTCTCATAATTTTATATAGTTCTATCAGTGAAAACAATCTAAAGTTTGTCTAACTTTTCACTGTAGCTAATACCCTTTAATGCGGGCAGCATTCTTTAGAAGACATTTAGACAGGCACATGGATAGAAAATATTTAGAGGTATATGAGTTAAACACCAGCAAATGGGACTAGCTCTGATGGACATCTTGGTTGGCATGGGCAAGATGGGCTGAAGGGCCTTGTTTCCATGCTGCACGCCTCTTTGGCGGGCTGATCACAGAGAGGGGGGGAAGAGGTTTGGTTACAGACCTGCGAAGCAGGCTGGCAGCCGATGGCCTTATCAATCAGCACTCCACCTGAATCACCCCTTGCCTCTGCCCTGGGTTATTACATCTGCCTTTCCACCAAATCGTCAATCTTGATTTTATCCGCATTTGGAGACTTCTTACATCGGTTACCGTGGTAATGAAGTGAGCACAGCACATGTGGCGGTGGGTGGGAGTGAGGGGGGGGAGCGTGAGTCCCTGAGAGAGAGGGGAAGAGGGAGGAAGACGGATGATGGTGCAGACTACTCTGGGCCCGAGAGCCAGTTTCCGCTGTGTGGCAGTGTATTGATCCCAGTGTCATATATCTGTGACATTCATTTCCAACAAGAACGTCAATACGTTACAGACCTAATCAACAGGAGAGGCAGACAAATGACCAGGAAAAGGCACTGTGAGCACAAACAGCTTTTCCCTCCATTGAGATCATCGGGTCTTTGTATGGGGATCTCGGCCAGAGTCCTGCACACTCCTTTAGTTTGGGGTAAACGTGCAAGAAAACACAACAGTCGACAGCCCTTCGTCTCTCCCTTGTCCCGTCTCATGGGTTTGTCAAGTTTTGAACACAATTCTGCAAAACAAAAGGTTTAGAGGGATGTGAGGCAAGTGAGACAAGTGTAGGCAAGGTGGGACAAGGCTGGCATGGATGAGTTGGGCTGAAGGGACTAATTCCACGCTGTACGACTCGATGACTCTAATATAATTAAATTCCTCTTGGGCCACCCTGTGTGAGCGTTGTGATATAATTACTGACTAATTATAATCACAATGTGTGATATAATCATATTGTGATTATATATGTGTGTGTCAGAGACTGTCACAGCTCCACTCGGCCTTAGACAAACTCTTTCAGTGCAGGACTCGATGTGCAAACATCAAACACAACCCGTGCTCAGTTAAAAAAAGAGCAAAATCCTATCTTTATCCATAGAAATATATACAAGAAATACAAAAA
Source organism: Okamejei kenojei (assembly GCA_035221665.1). Lineage (NCBI taxonomy): Eukaryota > Metazoa > Chordata > Chondrichthyes > Rajiformes > Rajidae > Okamejei > Okamejei kenojei. The sequence continues at coordinate 7,592,719 of CM069163.1, read as the reverse complement.
ACTCCATGGCTTCCGTTACAGCCAGTGTTATTTGGCCAACAATGATCTCACTGAACTCTGCACCCACCAAGCACTGGAGAAGGGTCTGGACCCAAAACGTCACCCATTCCTTCTCTCCAGAGATGCTGCCTGGCCCGCTGAGTTACTACAGCTTTTAGTGTCTATCTTCGGTTTAAACCAGTATCTACAGCTCCTTCCTGACCATGGCGGGACAATCCCTGGTGGTCGGACCTCAGGTGCGGCTCCGTCCACACGCACTTTATCTTGGGGCACTGATCTTCCTGACGTCAGGATCAAACTTGCGTCCCTGGGGCTGTGTGGGATCGATCTTGGTTCTATCAAGAAGAGTCAAGAGTGTTTTATTGTCATATGTTCCAAGCGGAACAATGAAATTCTTACTTGCAGCAGCAGAGTGGAACATGTAAACAATAAAGTACCCTGGGAACTGTCTGAAGCAACCAGTAGTTTAGAGATAAAGCACTGAAACAGGCCCTTCGGCCCATCGGGTCCACACCAACCAGCGATCACCGTTCACACTAGTTCGGTGTTATTGTGCTTTCACATCCACTCCCTGCTCACCTGGGGAAATTTAGAAGCCAATTGACTACAAACGCGTGCGTCTTGTATCTTTGACGGTGGCGTATACGTGGTCGGGATCAAACCCGGGTCTCTGACAGTGACCCTTTGCATACTCTGTGTACAGGGTGCAAAACAAAGAATTTCACAGTGACATGTCACATGTGACAATAAAGTATCATCGAATCAATGCTTTGGGATGTGGGAGGAAACCAGAGCACCCGGAGGAAACCCATGCGGTCACAGAGAAAACGTGCAAACTCTGCACAGACAGCATCGAACCCGGGTCTCTGGTGCTGTGAGGTAGCGGCTCAACCAGCCGCGCCTCCGTGCCAGCGTTCACTCTTCTCCTCGATGCCGCTCATGAAACAGGCTGCTTCTATCAAGGTTTTCTTCCTTGCTCTAATATCTTCGTATGGCTGCTGCCAAATCAGGCTTGTGAGCTCCTGTGAAGGGTCGTGTGTCTCTTCTGCATCTGTATGAAAGCCACTCTCAATGGCAGTGATTGTTGAATTGCATCAAAACATTTTGGAACTTACTCTGTCCTGGTCCTTGTACCCACTGAGCCTTGGTCCAAGTGTGTTTGCCTGCGCTCCACACCCAGACAGCGCCCAAAGTCAGGATTGAACCCGGGTCGCTGGCGCTGAAAGGCAGCGTGCCGCCCCAGCACCCACTGTGCCACCCCAGCACCTGCTGAGCTTTGGTGTGGGCACGGTTGCCTGCTCCCCACCCACAGGCAGGTTTGGTTTAGTTTAGTTTAGTTTGGAGATACAACGTGGAAACTGGCCCTCTGGCCCCTGGAGTCCATGCCAACCAGTGATCCCTGCACGCTAACACTACCCTACACACACCAGGGATAATTTACAATTTTACCGAAGCAAATTAGCCTACAAACCTGTACACCTTTGGAGTGTGGGAGGAAACCGGAGCACCCGGAAAAAACCCACGCAGGTCGCAGGCAGAACATACAAACTCCGTACAGACAGCATCCGTGGTCAGGATCGAACCCGGTTCCCTGGCGTTGTGAGGCAGCGATTTTACCGCTACGCCACTGGTTTGGAGAGGGGTGCGGTGTGGGGGCACCTCGCCTGCCCTCCACCCACCCACCGTGTTGATGGATTACGTCCACACTCCTGTGTAAATTGGTGCAGTCTGCGTGCAAATGCGCCAGGCCTGGAACAATATAAAACGTTCCATTTCGCTCCCCCTGCACCTCGGGGAAATACATTAGCAATAAAGAAACTGTTGGCTGGGTCTGGGTAATACGTGGGCACTGCCACCAATTACAGGTGACCATTCACACTTTATTGTAACAGCAGCGTGCAATCCCATTACCACACAGACTCGAGGCCAGAGCGTTCAGCTTTATTAATCCTATAAGCTTATAGCACCAGTGGGAGTGAACTCACTTGTTACATGAAATCTATTGTGACTAGTCAGAAGGATTGAATAAATGGACACATTATTTTTCATTCAGCCACTCAAAGCCTATTTGTTTAATCAAAGGAGAGAGCTGGGAAAAGTCAACGAGAGATGACAAACGCATTTTGCCCAAGTTCTGTTGTGTCAGAGGAGTTTAGGGCAGTAATGAGAGAGTCGCTGTGATTGTAGAGAGGGGCGGTGTGCTCCGATTTGATTGCTGATACGTTTCCCTGCTGCTCTGTAGTGAACGGGCCCGCTCTGCGGTGCAGTGATGCAGCGGGTGGAGCTGCTGCCTCACACCACCAGAGACCCGGGTTTGACCGCGACTACGGGTGCTGTCTACACGGAGTTTGTGCGTTCATCCCTGTGACCGCAAAGGTTTCCTCCGGTTTCCTCCTACACGCCAAAGACATTTAAAGGTTATTTAGCGGTAGGCTGAAGGGCCAGTGTGTCGCTAACGTCTAAAGATTAACAGAAAGAACCACGTCACCCGGGTTCAATCTTGGGTGTTGGCTACGCAGTTTGTATGTTCATTCCTGTGACCGCGTGGGTTTCCTCCGGGTCCTCCGGTTTCCTCCCACATCTCAAAGACGTGCGGGTTTGCAGGTTAACTGCCGTCTGTAAATCTATTGGTTTATTATTGAACCCGGGGTTTGGGAAAACCTTTGACTAAAAGGGTTACATCCAGCATTCACTGGGTCAGAGGGGAGGGAGGAGGAGGGGAGCGGAGGGAGGGGAACGACACTGGGGAAGGTGACAGTACATTATAGCCTCACGGACTTCAACCTTTCGATCTCGACGGCACTCCCGCACCCATTCCCAGCACGGGAGCGCTGTTGGCATGATCACCATTTAAGGCCCATTGATCTGGCCACGTGGAAATGAGGCCTCTGTTATCAGGCTTCTGAACGGTTCTTCCATCAACTAGGGTACTGTTCAATTCACCTCTACCCCTGTTGCGGACATTGGACTCTGTCTCTGGAACCGATGCGCTACAATGCTGAGAACTATATTCTGCACTCTGTATCTTCCCCTTTGCTCTACCTATTGTACTTGAGATGGTTGTATTTATGGATGGTATTATCTGCTCTGTTTGGATAGCCTGCAAAACAAAGCATCGGGATGCATCACAGCTTGATTTGGGAACAGCTCCATCCAAGGCCGCAAGAAATTGCAGAGAATTGTGGACGCAGCCCAGACCACCAGGCAAACCAAACCTCCCTTCCACTGACTCCATCTACACTTCACACAGCCTCGGCAAGGCCAGCAGCACAAACAAGGACGAGTCGCACCCCGGTCACTCTCTCTTCTCCCCTCTCCCATTAGACAAGAAGTACAAAAGTGGGAAAACGCACACCTCCAGATTCAGGGACAGTTTCATCGCAGCTGTTATCAGGCAACTGAACCATCCTATAGACAACTAGAGAGTGGTCCAGAGCTACTATCTACCTCATTGGCGACCTTTGAATTAGCTTTAAACAGACTTTACTGGACTTTACCTTGAACTAAACTTTATTCCCTTTATCTATGTCTGTACACTGTGGACAGCTTAATTGTAATCATGTATAGTCTTCCCGCTGACTGGCTGGAACGCAACTAAATCTTTTCACTGGGCTTCATGACAGAAGCCTCGTCGTGGCGATCCCAGGAAGCGACGACACGATGCACTCTGTGACGCGTCGGGCGATCAATTCTGTCAACGTGTTGGACGACGACAGAAGCCAACAGCGAGCTACACCTCGTCTGACACACATGTTAACGAACGAACGAACGAACTGTACCGATATGTCACTACACACATGACAATAAACTAAACTATAAACGGAACTAGACTAAATAACCTCCATACACAGGACAATAATAAATCTAAACCTTGGCAACTGCAGAATAAAAATAATTCTGGATATTTGAGTTAGCCTCAGTAAAGGGCCTGTCCCACTTGCACAACATTTTCGGCGACAGCGTGACGTGGCGTGACGCGGCGTGACGCGGGGTGACGCTTGCAGTGACGCGCGGTGTCTCCCTGTTGCCCCTGGATTTTGGAATGTTCAAAATCTTCAGGCAAACTCTGTGCCTGTTATCATGTCGTGCGTCCTGTCACACGCTGATGTGCGCAGTCCTGCGGGCGACGGCCGGTGACGCGGGTATATAAAGCGCCGACTTATCCATTAAAAAGTTATTGGTCCTTAGATTTATTGTAGATAAGTTCATTTCCAATATGATTATTATATTTCAGGGTAACCTTCTTGTGTTGTGAAGACGGGTGTCAGCTTGACGTGAGTGTCGTACAACTGGACAGTTTTTAGGGCGTCAGTCGCTGACGTTCGCAGTCGCTGGAAAAAATCGCAAAGTGGGACAGGCTCGTGACAGTAAGAGTACAGTAACAGTGACGGGAATCTACTGGATTGTGTGAACAACCATCTCCTTCACTGAGTCACTCCAGTCCCAGCATTGTGTTTGCCCTCATTTGCCCTCAGATAAGAGATGGACAACACATCGTGGCTCTGGCAAGGGATCCACTCACCCTGCTGACTGGGGGATAAGGGAGCTGTTGTCGAGGTTGGCTGGGGTCTTTGTGTTCGCCCTTCGGGACCGCACTCTCACACTCAGAGATACACGACACTGCAAGCTCCTCGCAGTTTGTCCCTGATCGACATCTCTCGGGCAGCACCCACACCCCCAAACATCCCGCTCCTGCTCTCCCCGCCTGCTCCTCTTCCTCATTGATCAAAGCTTAAGCGGAAGATGTGATGTTGAAGAGTTTCAGAAAGTTCCCCTCACTCCCACTGTCTCCGCTTCCCCCTCTCCCCCCACCCCCCCACTCACGCTCCAAAACCCTCCAGAGAGATTGCAGAAGGCAGCGTGACATTACTTCCATCCGAGCTCAGTTTGCAGGGAGTGTTATAAATGGCTTGTTTCCTGCTGGTGAGTTGCTTACAAACGCATTGTTTAATGGAGTAAACCAATACGAAGTGGACACAGGTGTCAAAGTGACAGTTCTTCACCTCCGGGGTCTCAGGCAGGTATTCCACAGCCAGCTTTGCTTCAGTAGGTTAGCGGGGCCACGCATTTCTGTCTTCAAGGAAGGATGGAAGTGAAGCACGCTCGGCTGTTAATTGCCTCCGGGTGGACTAATTGCGCCGTGTCTCAGGGCTGAAGGCTTCGCAAGATCAAGCAGCAAACCACTGCCACTTAGATCGCTCAGTTTGCGAACTGATGCTGGATTAATGGCAAGGGGTCTATACTTCTGCCAACTGTAACCAGGGCATCTTACACGATGGAAACAGGCCCTTCAGCCCAACTTTCCCACGCCGACCAACATGCCCAATCTACCTGCCTGCGACTGACCCATAACCCTCTAAACATATCCTATCCATCAACCTGCCTAACTGTTTCTTATATGTTGCAATAGTCCCAGCCTCAACTACCTCCTCCGGCAGCTCGTTCCATAAACCCACCACCCTATGTGTGAAAAAGTTATGTCTTAAGTTGTTATTAAATCTATCCTCCCTCACCTTAAACCTCTGGTTCTTGATTCCCCTACTCTGGGCACGAGACTCTGTGCACTTACTCAATCTATTCCTCTGATGATTTTGTACACCTCTATTAGATCAGCCCTCACCCTCCTACGCTCCAAGGAATAGAGTCCCAGCCTACTCAATCTCTCCCTGCAGCTCAGCCTCTCAAGTCCTGGCGACATCCTCGTAAATCATCTCTGTACCTGTTTCTAGCTTGACAACATCTTTCCTATAACATGGTGCCCAAAACTAAACACCATACTCTAAATGTGGCCTCACCTTTGTCTTGTGCAACTGCAACATGAGCTCCCAACCTCTATACTCAACCGCATGCCAGAGAACACCAACCTCTTCATATCTGCTGCTTCACTGGCTATCCTCTCTGCACGAGACCACTTGGACAATAAAAACACACACGCCAGGCTATTGTTTATAGACGACAACTTGGTGTTCAAATTTCTTCTTTCGTGTGGCGTGCACAGCCAAAAGTTGTTGGACAACTTGTTCTATTTGATCTTCCGTTTGTGCACGTCGAGTTGACTGCATTCGTCGAAACACGTGAAGGTTGCGATCTTCCACCCCGTGTTGAAACGTGGCGATTCTTTGTGTGCTTCCCAGGTGAAGTCTGCTGTATGATTGTACCTGGATTGTATGCAGAAACAAAGAATTTCACTGTACCTAGGTACATGTGACAATAAAGTATAAATGAATCATTGAATTGAATCATAGAATACATTTAAAAAAATGGCGAGTGGTAAAATCCGTCACCTCCGAAAATGATTCCAAAGTTTGGGACGAGAGTAATCTGAGAATTTTTTTGCAAAGCCAGAAAACGTGCAAAGCCAAGAGGTTTGTCGGATGGCAGAGGAGGAGAGAGTGAGGGAGGGTTTGTGCAGAGACACGGTGCTCGGGGACAGGTCTCTGCCAGTGCGGACTGTGCCAGGGGCAGTGAGTGAGTGAATCACGTTCACTGGCGGCCTGGCGGGGGTTTCTCTGCCTGTGGGCACCACTGGGGCCGGCCAGAGCCCACTGCAAGCAGATGACTACTACTGCACGTGTCAATGTGCTCACTAATTGGTCTTCAGACATTTGAGGTTGGATGTGGAATTGCTGAAGATACGCAAAACTGGCAGAGCTGCAGCCTTACCTCTGCTAGTCAGTCCTCTCATTAACTCTTCCCGTCAGCTTTCCTTCAACTAAACTGTTGGGGAGAATTCAGGAATCTGCAACTATTTCCTTTCTTGCATAGTCCCTACTTCCCACCACTGACTCCGTCCACACTTCACGCTGCCTCGGAAAAGCAGCCAGCATAATCAGAGACGTGTCCCACCCCGGTCATTCCTTTCTCCCGCTCCCCTCCGGCAGAAGGCACGGAAGCTTGAAAGCGCGCAACACCAGACTCAGGAACAGCTTCTTCCCCTCTGTTATCAGGCTGTTGCATGGTCCTTCCATAAGCCAGGGTACTGTCTGATTCACCTCTACCCCATTGCGGACATTGGACTTTGTCTATTGAACAGATGGGCTACGATGCTGAGAACTATATTCTGCACCTTCCTGTATTGTCCAGTATACCCTCGTTATAATGGACCACAGGGAGGGGAATGGTTTTTGCCAATGTCTATTGTCAGTTATAACTGAGTAAGGGATTATCATTGTATATGTAGTAGAAACAAATAATGGCAGTTGCAGGTTAATACACAAAAGGACACAATGTGCTGGAGTAACTCAGCGGGTCAGGCAGCATCTTTGGAGGACATGGACGTTTCGGGTTGAGATCTTTCTTCAGACTCTCGGTCTAGAGCTGGGCCTGGAATCCAGGTGAGTTGACGAGGATTGGCGGAGTCGATGGTTATGGGCCGCAGGCGGCCGGAGTGCAGGTGAGGGTCACTGGCCGTGGCCGTGGGCATGGCGCGGCTGAGGAAGCTGTGTGGGCTGGCGGTGGTGGCTGAAGGTACGGTCTGGGAGCGGCGCAGGCTGTGGTGGCGCGGGCAGCTGGCAGTAGGCCCGTCCGCTATAACCAAAATCCGTTATAAAGAGGTCCATTAAAATTTACTGTGTTTTATATAAAAGTCTTAAGGGATGGGACAGGCTAGATGCAGGAAACATGTTCCCCATGTTGGGGGAGTCCAGAACCAGGGGTCACAGTTTAAGAATAAGGGGTAGGCCATTTAGGTCTGAGATGAAGAAACACTTTTTCAACCAGAGTTTTTTCATCCGAGACCACCAAGGTTGGTGGGGCTGGACATGGGATGAAGGGTCGGGTGGGAGTCATTCACCTTCCTGCAGCAAATCGGGACAGATGAGACGCCGGAGGAACTCAGGGGGTCAGGCAGCATCTGCAGAGGGAGATGGAATGGCAACGTTTCGGGTCATTTCTGGGAGTTTAAGAGTAAGGGGTAGACCATTTAGGACTGAGATGAGGAAAAACGTTTTCACCCAGAGAGTTGTGAATCTTTGGAATTCTCTGCCGCAGAAGGCAGTGGTTCCAATGCACGGGATGTTTTCAAGAGAGAGTTAGATTTAGCTCTTAGGGCTAATGGAATCAAGGGATATGGGGAGAAAGCAGGAACGGGGTACAGATTTTGGATGATCAGCCATAATCATATTGAATGGTGGTGCAAGCTCAAAGGGCCGAATGGCCTACTCCTGCACCTATTTTTCTATGTTTCTAACAGTACAAGCAAAATAATTAATCAAAATGGATGGCTGTATGGAACAGGGTGGCACAGTGGCGCAGTGGTAAAGGTGCTGCCTTAAGGGCCCGTCCCACCAGCATGCGGCTGCATGTGGCTGCATGCGGCTAACACGACAAAACCGGAAGCGGGATTCGCGCGGAGGTCGAGTGATCCCCAAGCGAGTTGACGTGAAGTTCGAGCGAAGTCCGCGGGAAGGTCGCGCGTGACATCATTTTTACTCATATAAACGGGGGTTGCAGGCTTTAGTTCCTGTGGCGCACACTAATACTTTCCCCACAATTAACTTTCTCTAGGATTTCCACAGCTTTACTATTTCCCTTACCAAGTAAGTTATTTTTGTTTATAGCAGTATTCTGCTAGATAAATCCTTGGACGCTGCTCTAACATTTCTATTTTATTAAGGACATTGGCTATGAGATTACTTGATTCATTTTACCCGATCCTGCTTAATTCTATCACACGTAAATTTAAGATGTATTATCATTATGGAACCATAATTGCTGCTTTAAATTTGTTGTATTGAAAGTAATTCGTCTAAAAAGACATTGATAGCTTATTAGAACATATGGGATAAAAAATAACCAAGGTCAACCCGTGAAAACTGCAGGGACGGGGAAAAGTGGCCAAACTTCCCCATTTTATTTATGAAATTTACAGACATTTAAGTTCCCTCTGGAGACAATGATATGGGCATCATTTGTATTAGCATTGGTTTGCGATTTTCACAATGCTTACGTCCTCAATGTGGCTGCGGGCCGACAGGCCATTGCCGCGCGGGATTTTTGAACAGTGTCAGTTTTTCGGAGTCCCGCGCGATGTCGGGACCAGCTCCGCACAACTCCATACGGCTCTGGCGATCGAAGTGGGACAGGTCCCACGAGGCCTTACGGCTCAAGCGACCACGTTAGGTCGCGCTCGCCGCATGCAGTCGCATGCTGGTGGGACAGGCCCTTTACAGTGCCAGACTCCCAGGTTCGATCCTAATTATTGGTGCTGTCTGTACGGATTTTATACATTCTCCGTGCGATAGCATGGGTTTTCTCCGGGTGCTCCGGTCTCCTCCCTCATCCCAAAGACATGTGGGTTTATAGGTTATGTAGGAAAGAACTGCAGATGCTGGTTTAAATCGAAGGTAGACACAAAATGTTGGAGTAACTCAGCGGGACAGGCAGCATCTCTGGAGAGAAGGAATGGGTGACATTTCGGGTTGAGACCCTTCTTCAGAATTGACCATTCCTTCTCTCCAGAGATGCTGCCTTCCCACTGAGCTACTCCAGCATTTTGTGTCCACCATCGGGTTTATAGGTTAATTGGCCTCTGTAAATTGCCCATAGCGTGTAGGATAGAACTAGTGTACGGGTGATCACTGGTCAACATGGACTCAGTGGGCTGAAGGGCCGATTTCTGTGTTGCATCTCTAAACAAAAAATTAGACTTTCAATTGGGTTGATGAGCCAATTGTGCCAAATGGCTTAAGCCCCTGTCCCACTGCGGTGACCTAATTGGCGAGCTTAGAAGAGTTTGCCCTCGGCTCATACTCGCAGGTCCTAGGAGGTCTTTGTAACTCTCCTTCATGCTCGAGAATAGTCCCTGCGTACCCGAGGCCTCAGCTAGGTCGTGGCGTATATTTTTAAACAAACTGAAAAATGCACGTGAGTTAAAAAAAATCGATATTTTGTACTCGTAGGTTTAGTCGAAGTAGGTCGTCAAGTTATTCGTAGGTAATCGAAGGTAGTCGTTGATAGATTTCAACATAGTCAAAGGAGATCGTCTTCACTCTCCACTATTCGGTGTCCAATTTTCCCGATGCTTGTCGAAGCTAGTCTTCAACATGACACTTTTTCATACTCTCCTAAACTCGCCAATTAGGTCGCCGCAGAGGGACAGGCCTTTTACATTGAGCATAACTGATAAATGTTGCAAAGCTCCAGGACTTGGGATAAGGTTTGGAAACATAGTTTGGTTTCATACCAAGAGGGAATGATCTGCCTTTGAGCTGTGGAAATATTAAACCAGCTATGAAAATGTACAGAAAGTGCGGGAAAAAAAACCCTGGTGTGGTGGCTGCGGTCATCTTCAATGTGATATAGAAAATAGGTGTAGGAGGAGGCCATTTGGCCCTTCGAACCAGCACCGCCATTCATTGTGATCATGGCTGATCATCCACAATCAGTAACCCGTGCCTGCCTTCTCCCCATATCCCTGGATTCCGCTAGCCCTGAGTTTGATCTAACTCTCTTTTAAATTCATCCAGTGAATTGGCCTCTTCTGGGGCAGAGAATTCTACAAATTCACAACTCTCTGGGTGAACAAGTTTTTTATCATCTCAGTTTTAAATGGTCTCCCCTTTATTCTTAGACCGTGGCCCCTGGTTCTGGACTCCCACAACATTGGGGACATTTTTCCTGCATCTAGCTTATCCAGTCCTTTTATAATTGTATATGTTTCTATAAGATCCAACTCTCATCTTTCTAAATTCCAGTGAATACAAGCCCAGTCTTTCCAATCTTTCCTCATATGACAGTCCCATCATCCCGGGGATTTACCTCGTGAACCTACGCTGCACTCCCTCAATAGCAAGGATGTCCTTCCTCAAACTAGGAGACCAAAACTGTACACAATACTCTCGATATACTCTCAATGCACAACGATATCCCAATTGAATACGCCCACATTCCAGACATACTTGAAATATCTTCCCATTATTTCCCAGTCCTCCCCGTCTGCTGTAAGATTGGAGCACTGCTAATGTACCGTTGCTTAAAAAGGGAGGAAAGAATAAACTGATAAAATACGGACAATTTAACTGGTGGGGAGCATATCAATTCTTATTACCCTCATTTATAAAGGCAAAGATTAATCTTGGGCAGTCCACTTTGGATTTGTCCACAGAAACTGTATCTGATTAGCTACATTATGTTTCCTGTGGTGGTAGCAAGGGAGGGTGGATAAGGGCGGGGCCTTTAATGTATTATACATAGATTTTAATGTGGCTTTTGACAATCTACCACGTGGTAAGCTGGTCGGACAGGTGAACATGGAATCCAAGGGAAGGTGACAAACTGGACATACAATTGTAGACACGAGGAACTACTGATGCTGGTTTACAAAAAAAGACTCAAAAGCTCTGGCGTACCTCAGTGGGTCTGGCAGCATCTTTGGAGAATATGGATAGGCACTATCTTCTCATGTTCACGCTACACACAGCTAACAATAGCCTGTTTCCTTTATCATCGTTACTTTTTTTGCATATCTTTCATTCATTGTTCTTTATCTCTCCACATCATCATCTCTTGTTTTCCTTATCCATAACCAGTCTGAAGAAGGGTCTGGACCCGAAACATCACCCATTCCTTCTCTCCAGAGACGCTGCCTGTTCCACTGAGTTACTCCAGCTTTTTGTGTCTATCTTCGGTTTAAACTAGCATCTGCAGTTCCTTTCTACACATAACTCTTGATTAGTACGGGTGTAAGGGATTATCGGGAGAAGGCAGGAGAATGGGGTTCAGAGGGAAAGGTAGATCAGCCATGATTGAATGGCGGGGTAGACTTTTATGTCTACTATCTATATCTATATCTTTCATTCACTGTTCTTTATCTCTCCATATCATGGTTTGTATCTTTCGTTTCTCTTTTGGGTCCTGACCCAAAACGTCACCCATTCGTGTTCTCCAGAGATGCTGCCTGATCCGCTGTTACTCCGGCACTTTGTGTCTATCTTCTGCATACAACACGATTTAGGCCATAGTTGGAGGCTAATTTCCTTCCAGCATTGAAACAATTGGCTCAATGTCATCCTGTGCCGTCTGTTTGTATCATTCCCGTGATTCTACGGGAAAGGCAGATTTAATGGGATGATTGGTGAAAGTCAATAGTGTGTTGAAATCTCTGCACACTTCCTCCCACACCTGTAGTTGCTCCTTTATTGCTGCAGACCCATCGGCTTTACTCCTTTTGACAGGGACCCAGGTCATATCCTCATTGGTAGTTTATTGATGAAAATGCACTACTCTTCATGGAATAAACGCACCCCAATTAATTTGCATGCTCGGCTGTGAGGTTCATGTGTGAGGACACAAGTTCATGTTCATAAGTTGTACAGTGGCTTGCAAAGGTTTTCATACCCCTTGAACTTTTCCACATTTTGTCACGTTACAACCACAATCGTAAATGTATTTTATTGAGATTTTATGTGATAGACCAACACAAAGTGGCGCATAATTGTGAAGTGGAAGGAAAATTATACATAGTTTTCAATTTTTTTTACAAATAAAAAACTGAAATGTGTGGCGTGCAAATGTATTCAGCCCCCTTTACTCTGATACCCCTAAATAAAATCCAGTGCAACCAATTGCCTTTAGAAGTCACCTAATTAGTAAATAGAGTCCACGTGTGTGTAATCTAATCTCAGTATAAATACAGCTGTTCTGTGAAGGCCTCAGAGGTTTGTTAGAGAACATTAGTGAACAAACAGCATCATGAAGCCCAAGGAACACACCAGACAGGTCAGGGATAAAGTTGTGGAGAAGTTTAAAGCAGGGTTAGGTTATAGAAAAATATCCCAAACTTTGAACATCTCACGGAGCACTGTTCAATCCATCATCTGAAAATGGAAAGAGTATGGCACAACTGCAAACCTACCAAGATATGGCCGTCCACCTAAACTGACAGGCCGGGCAGGGAGAGCATTGATCAGAGAAGCAGCCAAGAGGCCCATGGTAACTCTGGAGAAGCTGCAGAGATCCACAGCTCAGGTGGGAGAATCTGTCCACAGGACAACTATTAGTCATGCACTCCACAAATCGGGCCTTTATGGAAAAGTGGCAAGAAGAAAGCCATTGTTGAAACAAAGCCATAAGAAGTCCCGTTTGCAGTTTGCCACAAGCCATGTGGGGGACACAGCAAACATGTGGAGGAAAGTGCTCTGGTCTGATGAGACCAAAATTGAAGTTTTTGGCCTAAATGCAAAACGCTATGTGTGGCGGAAAACTAACACTGCACATCACCCTGAACACACCATCCCCACTGTGAACAAAAGACTTGCAGCTGTAATTGCAGCGAAAGGTGGTTCTACAAAGTATTGACTCAGGGGGGCTGAATACTATTGCATGCCACAATTTTCAGTTTTTTATTTGTAATAAAATTTGGAAACCATGTATCATTTTCCTTCCACTTCACAATTATGCGCCACTTTGTGTTGGTCTATCACAAAAAAATCCAATAAAATACATTTACGTTTGTGGTTGTAACGTGACAAAATGTGGAAAAGTTCAAGGGGTATGAAACTTTTGCAAGCCACTGTAGGAGCAGAATTAGGCTGTTCGGCCCATCAAGTCTACTCCGCCATTCAATCATGGCTGATCTACCTTTCCCTCTCAACCCCATTCTCCTGCCTTCTCCCCGTAACCCCAGACACCCGTACTAATTAAAGTTTAGGATAGAGACGTTAATGATTTTATTAATAACTAGACTAAGTGGGACCCGTTGGATCCCAGCTTCACACGGTGGGCTGGTCCTCCAACGCAATATTCCACCTCTCCATCAATTCCAATATTGCTGGCCAATGGGGGGGGGACACTTTCTGGAGTGCTAGCATGGGTGTCGTGGGCCAAAGGGACCGGTTTACAGAGGGCTAGTATGGGCATTGTGGACCTGGCAGCTCAGTCACTCAGGCCTGGGGGGCTGGCAGCTTAGAAACTGCCAGAAATTCTGCCTAAAACAGGTGACGGACTGTGTGAGAGAGAAGGGGGAGAGGATGGACAATCAATTTTAGACATTTTCATCTTTTTTTTTACATATCACAGCAATGAAGGAGGAAAGTCTATCCTTGTGTGGATCTCTGGAGCGCTAGTATGGGTGTTGTGGGCAGAAGGGACTGGTTTCCAGAGGGCTAGTATGGACATTGTGGACTGAATGGATTCTTGAACTTGCAGTTCAGTGAGTCATGGCTGGTGGGCTGGCACTTCGGTCACTTACAGCTGTTGGGTTGGCAGTTCACTTACTCCTGGCTGGTGGGCTGGCGGTCCAGTCACTCACGGCTGATGTGGTGGCAGTTCACCCAGTCACCCCTCCTCCCTTCACCCCCCCACTCCGCTCATTCCCCTCCCCACCAGCATTCAGTCCATCTCCCCTCAACCTCCTCCCCATGCACTTTTAGTGGCTCTCCGACAGCGCAAATTCCTGCCCATTAGGTTCCCATTATGATAAAGAACAAGCAGGCATGGCAATTGGAAAAGGGATTTATTAAAGTTTAAAGTTGAGATTTATTAAGTTCAGTTATTTCTAGTTGTGTTCTGCTGCTCACGCCTCTTGATGCCTCTTTGCTGTTGATAAAAAAGAGACAATTTTAATGTAGAGATTGAGCGGTCAAATTTTAACAATGAAAATCTGAGACTTTACCTCAAACGTCATCATTCAGTGCAGGGCAGAAAATCCAATCTCACAGCATTTCAAGTAGAGTGCAGGCAGCAAATCCAATCTCACAGCATTTCAAGCAGTGCAGGCCAGCAAATTCACACACACACATACACATCATCCACCTCTCACACACACACACACACACACACACACACACATACATACACTCACACATACACATTCACACCCATCGCACACTCATACACACACTCACACACATACATACACACACATATACACTCACACACCATACACACACAGACACACATTCACACACACACATACACTCACACACATACACGCTCACACACATACATGCTCACACACACATACACTCACATATACACTCACAGACACACACAAACATACACTCACACGCGCTCTCACGCACATACACGCTCGAACACACACATATACACACACAGACACATACATACACACAAACACACTCACACGTACTCACACATACACTCGCACACACATACACATGACAGTAAACTTTCTTGAATACTCACACGGCTGAGCGCGGCCTCTGCACTGTGGGGCTTCCGCTGTCTGTTGCACTTCCGCAATCAGCATGCCCTCTGCACTTACCAGAAATTACGCAATCAGCACGACCAGTCCATTTAGCGGAAGTCACGAGATGAGCGGGACTTTTGGAGTAAACACAGTCGGACATAATACAGCATTTATTGCTTCCAAACACAGTCGGACATAATAAAGCATTTATTCCTTCCAAACACAGTCGGACCTCATAAAGCACTGCAGTATTAAGTACAGGCAGGGCAGCAGGCCAAACAACTCGTGGCATTGTCATTAAGGGCTAACAAATCATTTATTGCAAGTACATAAAGAGTTAACAAAGCATCATTCATCGCAAGCACATTGCTGGCTGACAAATCATTTATTGCAAGCACATTAAGGGTTAACCACATAAACCACATAAAGGGCAGACTCACAGTTCAGCAGACTCACAGTGTTCTGTAGACTCACAGCAGAATGGCAGTCGTGGCCTCTCCCTCGCGATCTTGCAGAGAGACTGAGTCACGTCCAGGCATCTGGGGTTTTATAGTCCGGTGATTGACAGCTAAGAGGATCTCAAGGTTTTTTAAACACTCATAACTTTTTTTTTCATTGATGGGAAAAATCCTCAGGGCCTGATCTGCAGAGGACTGTGAGTAAGATGGCCAAAAATCACAGCGATGCAGGGTAGCTTTTTGTTCTATAATCAATATACAGCACAGACAGGAAGTAGTCAAGATGAGACTTTTAATTATATAGATAATAAAGCTCTCTATTTCGACACTCACAGAACAAAATAAATTAGCTCCAAACCACATCCTTGGAGAGTGTAGTTCAGGCAATGGACCTCCCGATAGTTAGATGATCTTCTTCTGATAAGCTGCTGTAATGTTGTCCAACCCTCCAGGAATGCCGTCTTGGCTCAGTTCCCCACCTTGTTGGTTTGCTGGGATCGTTTTCTCTGGAACACTGAAGGTTTAGGGGAGACCTGATAGAAGTCTATGAAGTTACGAGGAGCATAGATAAGTTAGATAGCCAGAAACGTTTTCCCAGGGTGACAAGGGCATAGAATTAAAGTAAGAAAGGTAAAGTTCAAAGGAGATGTTTGAGACAAGTATTCTTTACACACTAGAGTCTGGTACACACTGCCAGGGATGATGGTGGAGGCAGTTACGACCGTTTTAGAAGGATGAGAGGACACTCATTGAAACTTACCAAATAGTGAAAGGCTTGGATAGACTGGATGTGGAGAGGATGTTTCCACTTGTAGGAGAGCTTAGAACCAGAGGCCACAGCCTCGGAATTAAAGGACAAAACTTTAGAAAGAAGATGCGGAGGAATTTCTTTAGTCAGAGTATGGTGAATCTGTGGAATCCTTTGCCACAGACGGTTGTGGAGGCCAAGCCAACCGATACTTTTAAGGCGGATTCTTGATTCGTATGGGTGTCATGGTTATGGGGAGAAGGCAGGATAGATCAGCCATGATTGAATGGCGGATAGAATGGCCTAATTCTGGATTAACTTATGAAGATGTGAAAAGACTAAGGAGTTCTGAAGGACCATTTAGCCAAGAGTAGTGTTTTATTGTCATATATCCCAGATAGAACAATATAATTCTTCCTTGCTACAGCACAACAGAATATGTAAACATACTGCACTGTAAACAATATGATAAACGAGGGGGAAAAAATGGTTAAGTGTGGTACAGTATGCATCTGGTAACAGATGGCATAGAAGCCGGAAAACAGATGGTAAGAAGCTGTTCCTGAGTCTGGTCACTTTTCTGGTCCTCACTGTATTTTGATGGTCAATAAATGTTGACATTGTTTCTGTGCTAGAAATACACTTTGCACTTATGAGCTTACGAAGGTGGCATTTAAGAGACTTTTGAATAGACACTTGCATATGCAGGGAATGAAGGGATAGGGGTCATGTGCAGGCAGAGGAGATTAGTTTTTCTTGGTATCACAGTCAACACAGACATTGTGGGCTGAAGGGCCTGATCCTCCACGGTGCTGTGCTAATCCAAGAGAGAAGACATGTTTATTGTTTGGGGTTTTTCTCTTCACTGATGTTGCTGATGAATGTCCCAGTCAAAGCCTCCAGGAAACCAAAAACAAAATAGGTCTGATCCGCCAAAAAAACAGCACTTTTCTTCAAAATCTGTAGATCTATAGAGAC
Organism: Okamejei kenojei; assembly: GCA_035221665.1. NCBI lineage: Eukaryota > Metazoa > Chordata > Chondrichthyes > Rajiformes > Rajidae > Okamejei > Okamejei kenojei. The sequence goes on along the minus strand of CM069163.1, from coordinate 7,575,387 downwards.
ATAAACTTAAATCTTTAGGAGAGCTTGTCAGCTTAAAGTTACACTCACCGTGAAAGCATCAGGCTGAAGGGGACAGTGTGGCAGAGAAACATGAGGTTTGTAAAATCACCCTCGGCATAGATGAGGAGGACATTCGCAGCCTTGCCTCCGGGGGAGGGAGGTCAAAAACCCAAAGGCAGAAGTTGAAAGTGAATGGGGAAAGATTTAAAGGAAACCAGAGGGGCAACTATCCCACACAGAGGGTGGTGGTTATGTGGAACGAGCTGCCAGAGGAAGTGGTCGAGGCAGGTACAATTAAAAACTTTTCTAAAGCATTTGGGCAGGTACATGGATTGGAAAGATTTAGGGGAATATGGGGAAAGATTTACAGGGGGCCTGAGTAAAAATGCAAGAAAATGAGACAGGAGATAGATGGCTATCTTGGGTCCTCCATGCTGTATGACTGGATAAGCAGGGGAAGGCCATTCGGCCCATTGAGCCTGTTCTGCCATCCAATAAAACTTGGTCTGCTCCTTGATCACATCCACATTTGCTCCCACCTGGAGCTCCACCACCGTCGATGTTCTCGTCACATAATCAGCTTGTCTTCAAAGCCTTCTATTCACCTTCCACAAACGATTGGGTGCCTTTTTCCAAACCAGGGTGATCCCAAAGCAGTTTACATCAATGAAGTTCCAGTGCAGTCACTGGCGTAGTATACAATGCAAAGCCGACTGTGCTGGATGTATATGTCACATATACTTGAGAGACAGAGAGAAGTTGGAACCGTATTCCCAGGTGTAAATGTCAAAGGAGAGAGAGCACAGCTTTAAGATGAGAGGGGCAAAGTGTAAATGAGATGCGCGGGGCATGTTTTGTTTAAGCAGAGTGGTGTTAGCTGGAACACATTGTCAGGGGTAGTGGAGGAAGCTGATACAATGGTGGCTTTTGTGATGCTTTTCCGATTGGCACAAGGATACGCAGGGAATGGAGGGATATGGATCACCTGCAGGCAAAGGAGATTAGTTTATCTTGGCATCATGTTGGGCACGGACATTGTGGGCCGAAGGGCCTGTTCCTGTGTGGTACTGTTCTGTGCATAGAAAGCAGCAATAGGATAACTTACAGCAGTGATAAATATTGGCCAGGGCATATGGGAGAATCCTGTTCTTTTTTAAAATGACCCCACGGGGTCTTTTCACCGCAGAGAGAGCAGACTGGGTTTGGCACAACATCTCTTCTGAGACAGTAGATAAAAGTGCTGGAGAAACTCAGCGGGTGCAGCAGCATCTATGGAGCGAAGGAAATAGGCAACGTTTCGGGCCGAAATGTTGCCTAATTCCTTCGCTCCATAGATGCTGCTGCACCCGCTGAGTTTCTCCAGCACTTTTGTCTACCTTCGATTTTCCAGCATCTGCAGTTCCCTCTTAAACATCTCTTCTGAGACACTCTGTCGGAAACAGTTCAATGCTGCGCTGAAACTTGGTGTTGAGTTCCCCGAGTGAGACTGTGCTGTTAAACAAAGCAGAGATATCTACCGAGATATGAGGATTTGCTGCCTTTATTAATTATAAATGTCCCAAGAAAGGAAATGATGCTCAGACTCACATCTACTGACAGAAAAGGGCAAAATAACATTTACAATTAATAAATACGGCAAATCCTCATTTTAACGTACCTCTGTATAATGGATTTTGTTTCTAGCAGACGGGCCTACCTACCTTCCGACCCGAAATGTCACCTATTCCTTTTCTCCAGAGATGTGACCTGAGCCGCTGAGTTACTCCAGCATTTTGTCGCTATCTTCAACTATCTTCCTCGGCCGTCTCCATCACCTCCGACCCTCACCTGCACTCCGGCAGCCCGCAGGCCGCGAACATCGACTCTGCCGATCCTCGTCTCTCCCGTCTGGCCACCAGCAGGCCGGAGCCATCGACTCACCTGGATCCCAGGCCCAGCTCCAGACCGAGATCCTGAAGAAACATCTCGACCCGAAACGTCACCTATCCATGTCCTCCATAGATGACGCCTCACCCGCTGAGTTACTCCAGCACTTTGTATCCTTTTGTGTATTAACCAGCATCCGCAATCCGCACTTATACAATGATAATCGCTGACTTGGTTATAGCGGACAATCAGCAACAACGGACACCTTAACCCTCCTACGGTCCGTTTTAACACGGGTATATTGTATAATTGAGCTTTCAGTAACCTGCCCCCATTCTAACAAATTCCAGCAGGATGGCAATTTTCCACCTAAGCGTGCCCAAGTTCATAACAGCAGACCCCTGAGTACAGACTTGAGGTGCAGTGTTGCTTGGATAATCTGTGAGGACTTGCTTTCCAGGAGGTCCCATACACCAGCAGTGGGGACAAATGTAATTAGTTTCAATGCTGGTGAAAGTAAATTGAAAAGGCTTTTGGCACACTGGTTCTTCATCAGTCAGGGACTTGAGTACAGAGGTTGGAATATTTTGTTACAAACATACATAATGGGGTCTGCACTTGGAGTACTGTGTTCAGTTTTGATCACCCTGCTCTTGATAAGATGCCTTTAAGCTGGAGTGTTTAGTTTAGTTTAGAGATGCACTAATGACCGCCCCGGGCCGTTCGCGGAGGTCGGATTCAGCCGCGGGACTTACTTACCATCACCCGGCGGGGTCACAACATCGGAGGCGTGGGTCACCTCAGCGCAGAGGGAGAGCAAGGAGGGAAGAGACAAACACTAAGAATTTTGCCTTCCATCACAGTGAGGAGGTGTCTGGTGGACTCACTGTGGTGGATGTTAAATCTGTGTTTATTGTGTGTTTTGTTATTTTATTCTATGTTATAACTGCAAGGCACGAAATTTTGTTTGGACTGAAACGCCTGAATAACAATAAAGGATACTTGACTTGATGAACACCCATTCACACCAGTTCTACTTTCCGTCAACATCCCCGTCCTACGCACGTGAGCATTTTTTTTGTAACTGAGACCAATTAACCTACAAACCTGCAGGCGAGAAGGCTGAGGGGGTAATCTTATAGTGGATAAAATCATGAGGGGCATAGATAGGGTGCGTTGACAGAGTCAATGTGGCAGTGCAATCAAGAAAGAGCAGGGATGGGTTAAAGTGAGAGGGGACAAAATTAATAGGAATCTGAGGGGCAACATTTTCACACAGAGGGTGATGGGTGTGTGCAATGAACCTTCGGAAGCGGTAGTTGAAGCATTTAAAATACATTTGGACAGGTACACAGGTAGCAAAGATTTAGAATGATATGGACCAAACACAGGCAATTGGGACTAGCTCGGATGGGGCATCATGGTCGACATGGAAGAGATGGGCTGAAAGACCTGTTTCCGTGCTGTACGACTGTAATGGGGCACAACTCCATGGTAAAAAAACTGGCCAGCACAATCGGTACTCACTGGTTGCATTGGCACTGTAATGGGGTCTGAAGAAGGATCTCGACCTGAAACCTCACCCATTCCTTCTGCCTGTCCCGCTGAGTTACTCCAGCATTTTGTGTCTGTCCTTGGGAACATCTCTTTGAGTTACTTTGCTCCATGGTATGAGGATCGGTGAGGAGACATACAAGCAAAGCTTTGGTTTTAGGGACCACTTTGCACCCTTGCTGGAGATGCACACTGGCAGTCACTGGGTAAATGCCAGTGCAGCACGGGGCAGCTTGTTCCTCTGGCTCCCGTGTGAACATTGCCAACACCGCCTCTCCTCACCGCTCAGATCCCCACACCTACATTCAAAACCCTCACAATTATCCAAACACACTCCAGATTTCATTTCTTCCACAAACTTCACCTTTGTTCAGTGAATAATTCTTTAACAAAGAGCCCATTCCCACTTCTAATAGCTCCATTAGCCAAATTCATTAGCTGATTTACCGAGTGATTTTTTTTTCTCTCTCTCTTGCATAGCTTTCTCATTAATAGCCCAAGTTACTCACGCGATAAGTTGTTACATGATTTGAATGCTAATAATAACACAGGTCCAATTATGTGGAGTGATACTTGCATTGTGAACCTGGGCTGTAAACATGGCATTGTTTGCCTCAGGTGTAATGGAGTCATTGGGTCCGCCATGTCAATCTCTACGTCGCTGGATGCAGATTGATTGCAAAGGGCAAGGGTTGAATGTAAGTCGTGAGGAAGCAGAAAGCAGAGATGTCACAAATCAGCATAACTGAGGTGAAAGTTACACCTACAAGAAAAAGAAAAGCATTCCTTGCAGATTTCTAAACAGGAGTTTAAATAATATATTCTGGAGATGAATCTTCAGGACAATAGCCATTGCTCACATTCATCCATCATGTCAATCAGAGATAGCAACCGTCATGAAGGGAGGCTTAGAATTTATCTGTAAACTAAAATGCAGCCTTTTACCATCATGGAGACCCATTCTGCTTCACGCCGAGGTTTAACAATGACTGATGGCCCCAGCACAATATGCACCAGAAATTCTCAGTAATATTTCACTGTGAGTTCCTGATATGTGAGTGGAATTTTGTGAAGCAGACCAGAAACAAGAATTTACTGAACTACTTAGTGTCTGATGTCTCCCTTTGCAGACTCCTGCACTCTGTCCCCCGGGACAGCGTCGCTCCACTACAGTCTTTTGTTCCTTTCATTCATTTACGTTTCTCATGCACTGAATTCTAATCTCACACTCCCATTTTGCCATTCAGCCTCTACAATGTGCTTTCCACCTTAATTTTCTGGGGAATCCAAACTAAATGAAAGCGTGGCAGCAGGTAGAGCTGCTGCTTCACAGCACGAGTGACTAGGAGTTCGATCCTGAACTCGGGTGCTGTTTGTGTGGAGTTTGCAGGTTCACCCTGTGACTGTGTGGGTTTTACTCCGGGCGCTTTGGTTTCCTCCCACAACCCAAAGAAGTGCGGGATGGTAGGTTGATCAGCCTCTATAAGTTGCCCTCTTGTGTCGGCAGTGGTTACGAAAGTGGGATAACATACAACTGGTGTGAATGGTTGATCGATGGTTGGCATGGACTCAGTGGGCCGAAGGGCCAGTTTCCATGCTGTATCTTCCAATCAATCAATGCTGGTGGTCTGACCGATGATTGAAAACAAGTTCAAATCTCACCACTGCAGCTGGGGAATTAAAATTCAGCAAATCAAATGAAGAGAAAATGGAATAAGATGATGCCATCAGTATTGGTGACTGTGAATCCACATTTGCTATAAGAATCCAGTTGGTTTACTGGTGTTCTATAGGAGCTTTGTCAGGTGGTGTATGGTGTGGTCGCCTTCATAAGTTGGGACATTATGTTGAAGAGTCAAAAAGTCAATTGCAACTTGTGTGCAGGAAAAATGTTGAGTCCAGAACCAGGGGCCACAGTCTTAGAATAAAGGGGAGGTCATTTTAGACTGAGGTGAGAAAAAACGTTTTCACCTAGAGAGTTGTGAATTTATGGAATTCCCTGCCACAGAAGGCAGTGGAGGCCAAATCACTGGATGGATTTAAGAGAGAGTTAGATAGAGCTCCGGGGGCTAGTGGAATCAAGGGATATGGGGAGAAGGCAGGCACGGGTTATTGATAGGGGACGATCAGCCATGATCACAATCAATGGCGTTGCTGGCTCGAAGGGACCGAATGGCCTCCTCCTGCACCTATTTTCTATGTTTCTATGCAACTTTATAGTGTAGTCAGGCCACATTTAGAGGGTTGTGTGTAGTTCTGGTTGCCCCATCCATTACAGGAAGGATGTGGAGGCTTTGGAGAAGCTGCAGAAGAGGTTTACCGGAGTGATGCCCGAGCTATGAGACGTTGGATAAGCTTCAGATTGTTTTCTCTGAAATGTTGGAGGATGAATGGTAACCTGTTGGAAACATAAAATTATGAGGGAAATTGAAAGGGTAGACAATCAGAACCATGTCCCTCCAGGGTGGAAATGTCAAACACGAGAGCGCATAGATTTAAGATCACAGAGGGAAAGTTTAAAGGAGATGGATTTTATTATGCAGAGAGTGGTAAGTGGCTGGAATGTACTGGCAGGATGGTATCACAGTCAGAGACCTGCATAGCACAGAATAAGGCCCTTTGGCCCATCTTGACCATGCTGATCCCATGTTAGTGGAGGCAGGTACAATGATGGTGTTTAAGAGGCTTTCGGACAGGCGGGGAATAAAGGGATATGGAGGACATCTTGTCCGTGGATTGTCACCTTGTTGTGATGGAGAAGCTTGTGTGGTCCTGAGATCCTGAGAGCGATGCCGTCTGGAGCTGTGCTCCTGGTTGGGCCACCCATGGCGGTAAGATCTGACAAAGAGCAATCCAAACAAGACCTCAACGGTGGAACAGGTGGAGGATGATGGCTGACCTTAGTGGAGCATCATAACGGCTGGGAAGGCGGATGAAGAGTGAGGGGAGTCTGAATAAGGGTCTCGACCTAAAATGTCGCCTATCCATGTTCCCCCGGAGATGCTGCCTGAGTTACTCCAGCATTTTGTGTCTATCTTCAGTGTCAACCAGCACTTGCAGTTCCTTCCTACGCCTATGTGCACAGCAGCAGACCCAAGATTTCCAAAGATCTTTCCTGGACCCAGCACACCGATGCAATTATAAAGACTCTACTTCCTGAGAAGATTACGGAGATTCGGCATGCCGAAGAGGATTCTCCTAAACTTCTACAGGTGCACGGTCGAGAGCATTCTCACTGGCTTGCATCGTGGCCTGGTTCGGCAACTTGAACGTCCAGGAGCGAAAAAGACTACAAAAAGTTGTGACCATTGCCCTAGTCCATCACCCGCTTTGACCTCCCCACCGTCGAAGGGATCTATCGTAGTCGCTGCCTCATAAAGGCAGCCAAAATCATCAAAGACCCACACCACCCTGACCACGCACTCATTTCACCATTGACATCGGGAAGAAGGTACAGGAGCCAGAAAACTGCAACGTCCAGGTTCATAGAAACATAGAAAATAGGTGCAGGAGTAGGCCATTCGGCCTTCGAGCCTGCACCGCCATTCAATATGATCATGGCTGATCATCCAATTCGGTATCCCATATCTGCGTTCTCTCCATACCCCCTGATCCCTTTAGCCACAAGGGCCACATCTAACTCCCTCTTAAATATAGCCAATGAACTGGCCTCAACTACCTTCTGTGGCAGATAATTCCAGAGACTCACCACTCTGTGTGAAAAATGTTTTCCTCATCTCGGTCCTAAAGGAATTCCCCCTTATCCTTAGACTATGACCCCTTGTTCTCGACCTCCCCAACATCAGGAACAATCTTCCTGCATCTAGCCTATCCAACCCCTTAAGAATTTTGTAAGTTTCTATAAGATCCCCCCTCAGTCTTCTAAATTCTGGTGAGTACAAGCCAAGTCTATCCAGTCTTTCCTCATATGAAAGTCCTGACATCCCAGGAATCAGTCTGGTGAACCTTCTCTGTACTCCTTCTATGGCAAGAATGTCTGTTCTCAGATTTGGAGACCAAAACTGTATGCAATACTCCAGGTGTGGTCTCACCAAAACCCTGTACAACAGCAGTAGAACCTCCCTGCTCCTATACTCAAATCCTTTTGCTATGAATGTAACATACCATTTGCTTTCTTCACTGCCTGCTGCACCTGCATGCCTACTTTCAATGACTGGTGTACCATGACACCCAGGTCTCGTTGCATCTCCCCTTTTCCTAATCGGCCACCATTCAAATAATAGTCTACCTTCCTGTTTTTGCCACCAAAGTGGATAACCTCACATTTATCCACATTATACTGCATCTGCCATGTATTTGCCCACTCACCCAGTCTATCCAAGTCATCCTGCAGCCTCCTAGCATCCTCCTCACAGCTAACACTGCCCCCTCGCTTCGTGTCATCCGCAAACTTCGAGATGTTGCATTTAATTCCCTCGTCCAAATCATTAATATATATTGTAAATAGCTGGGGTCCCAGCAATGAGCCTTGCGGCACCCCACTAGTCACTGTCTGCCATCCTGAAAAGGACCCGTTCACTCCTACTCTTTTCTTCCTGTCTGCCAGCCAGTTCTCTATCCACATCAATACTGAACCACCAATACCGTGTGCTTTAAGTTTGTATACCAATCTCTTGTGTGGGACCTTGTCAAAAGCCTTCTGAAAGTCCAGATACAACACATCCACTGCTTCTCCCTTATCCACTCTACTAGTTACATCCTCAAAAAATTCAATAAGATTCGTCAGACATGATTTACCCCTCGTAAATCCATGCTGACTTTGTCCAATGATTTCACCACTTTCCAAATGCGCTGCTATCCCATCTTTAATAATTGACTCTAGCAGTTTCCCCACTACCGATGTTAGACTAACTGGTCTGTAATTCCCCGTTTTCTCTCTCCCTCCCTTTTTAAAAAGTGGGGTTACATTAGCTACCCTCCAATCCTCAGGAACTACTCCAGAATCTAAAGAGTTTTGAAAAATTATCACTAAGGCATCTGCTATTTCTGGGGCTACTTGCTTAAGTACCCTGGGATGCAGCCTATCTGGCCCTGGGGATTTATCGGCCTTTAATCCATTCAATTTACTCAACACCACTTTCCGGCTAACCTGGATTTCACTCATTTCCTCCATCTCATTTGACCCGCGATCCCCTGCTATTTCCGGCAAATTATTTATGTCTTCCTTAGTGAAGACAGAACCAAAGTAGTTATTCAATTGGTCTGCCATGTCCTTGATCAATTCACCCGTTTCTGACTGCAAGGGACCTACATTTGTTTTAACTAATCTTTTGCGCTTCACATATAGATAAAAACTTTTGCAGTCAGTTTTTATGTTTCCTGCCAGTTTTCTTTCATACTCCATTTTCCCTTTCCTAATTAAGCCCTTTGTCCTCCTCTGTTGGTCTCTGAATTTCTCCCAGTCCCCTGGTAGGCTGCTTTTTCTGGCTAATTTGTACGCTTCATCTTTTTCTTTGATACTATCCCTGATTTCCCTCGTTATCCACGGATGCGCCACCTTCCCTGATTTATTCTTTTGCCATACTGGGATAAACAATTGTTGTAGTTCATCCATGCAGTCTTTAAATGCCTTCCATTGCATATCCACCGTCAACCCTTCAAGAATCAATTGCCAGTCCATCTTGGCCAATTCATGTCTCATACCCTCAAAGTTACCTTTCTTTAAGTTCAGGACCTGTGTTTCTGAATTAACAATGTCACTCTCCATCCTAATGAAGAACTCAACCATATTATGGTCACTCTTGCCCAAGGGGCCACGTACAGCAAGGCTGCTAACTAACCATTACTCAATATCCAGTCTAGAATAGCCTGCTCTCTCGTTGGTTCCTCCACATGTTGGTTTAGAAAACTATCCCACATACATTCCAAGAAATCCTTTCCCTCAGCACCACTGCCAATTTGATTCACCCAATCTATATGTAGATTGAAGTCACCCATTATAACGGTTTTACCTTTGTTGCACGCATTTCTAATTTCCTGTTTGATGCCATCCCCAACTCCACTACTACTGTTAGGTGGCCTGTACACAACACCCACTAGCGTTTTTCTGCCCCTTAGTGTTTCACAGCTCCACCCATATCGATTCCACATCCTCCAAGCTAATGTCATTCCTTTCTATTGCGATAATCTCCTCTCTAACCAGCAACACTACCCCACCTCCTTTTCCTCTCTGTCTATCCTTCCTGAATATTGAATATCCCTGGATGTTCAGCTCCCAGCCTTGGTTACCCTGGAGCCGTGTCTCCGTGATCCCAAATATATCATAATTATTAATAGCTATCTGCACATTCAACTCATCCACCTTATTACGAATGCTCCTCGCATTGAGACACAAAGCCTTCAGGCTTGTTTTTACAACACTCTTGGCCCTTTTACAATTATGTTGAAAAGTGGCCCTTGTTTTCCTGCCACTTTTCACCTTGCTAGCTATTGCTCCTATCATCATTTTACACCCTCTGTCTCTCTGCTCACACATTTAAGAAACCCTCCACTTCTTATTCTCCGTTTGTTATTTTTTTCTTCTTTTCTCCCTACGTGTTGCGTCTGACTGCTTCTCTTCTCTGCCTCCTGCCTCACAAACGGACTACTTGCCTTCTCTATTTGAGTCCCTCCCCCCAACCGATCTAGTTTAAAGTCTCCCCAGTAGCCTTTGCAAATCTCCCCGCCAGGATATTGGTTTCCCTCGGGTTCAAGTGTAACCCGTCCTTTTTGTATAGGTCACACCTTCCCCAAAAGAGGTCCCAATGATCCAGAAACTTGAATCTCTGCGCTCTGCACCAGTCCTTTAGCTACGCATTTATCCTCCACCTTGCTCCATTCCTACTCTCGCTGTCGTGCGGCACAGGCAGTAATCCTGAGATTTTTACCTTTGCGGTCCTTCTCCTTAACACTCTTCCTAACTCCCTAAATTCTCCTTTCAGGACCTCTCTCTTTTTCTATCTATGTCATTGGTACCTATATGTACCACGACCTCTGACTCCTCTCCCTCCCATTTCAAGATATCTTGGACACGTTCAGTCACATCTCGGACCCTGGCACCAGGGAGGCAAACTACCATCCGGGTCTCCTGACTGCGTCTACAGAATCGCCTATCTGACCCCCTAACTATAGAGTCCCCTATTACTGCTGCCCTCTTCTTCTTTTCCTTACCATTCTGAGCAACAGGGCGGGTCTTTATACCGGAGGCCCGGTCGCTGTTGCTACCCCCAGGTAGGCTGTGCCCCCCATCAGTACTCAAACAGGAGTACTTATTGCCAAGGTGTACAGCCACCGGGGTACTCTCTAATCCCTGCCTCTGCCCCTTGCCTCTCCTAACCGTGACCCACTTTTCTGCCTCCTGTGGTTTTGGAGTGACCACCTGTCTGTAGCTCCTCTCTATGGCTTCCTCACTCTCCCTGACCAGACTCTCCCTGACCAGCTATATATTGTAAATAGCTGGGGTCCCAGCACTGAGCCTTGCGGTACCCCACTAGTCACTGCCTGCCATCTGCAAAGGACCCGTTTACTCCTACCCTTTGCTTCCTGTCTGCTCCTGTTCAGGAACGGCTTCTTCCCGACAGCCATCAGGCTATTAAACACAACAACAAATAAGATCTGAGTTCTGAACTGTAAAATACTATATTATTATTTCACTATATTTGTTATTTATTGAACTTTTTTTCTCTTCCCCCGCTATGTACTATGTTTACATATTCACACACTCTGTTGTGCTGCAGCAAGTAAGAATTTCATTGTCTCATCCGGGACAGACATATGCCAATAAAACACTCATGACTCTTGAGTCACAATCAGCACGGCACCAATTTCTGATTAAATTAAACAGACACAAAGTGTTGGAGCAACTCAGCGGGTCAGGCAGTCTGTCTGGAGAACATGGATAGACAACATTTCAGACTCCCCTCACCCGATTTACAGCTGGTCGACAGATTCCATTGGCTCCCCTCATTCTTTAAGACGTCAAATATCATGTAGTTTGTACTTTGTGGCCCGTTTGAAACTAATAATAGCCAACATACAGAGCCTGTGGAATGAGAACTGGCAGCACCGGAGACGACTGGGACCATTGGCTAAGGCCCCACGTCAATGGCCTCAACCACGCTGGGCATTATTCCTCTACCCTCCGATGCCCAGCTGGGGACACCCTCAACTTCCAATAGCTGCTGAACAGCATTGATTCAAACTTGTTGTATTTTGCTGACGTAGTTTTGGTTACTGCGAACTTTTGTTCAGAAACAGGGCAAAGGTCAGGGCAATTCAGGGGCATCCGAGACCAGACACACAGCAGGGATGATTTAGGGGCATCTTATACAGTACACTGGGCAGCACCACCTCGGGAGCAGTTTCTGCACCGCATCGACCTGTGAGAAAACTGATGAAAGCTGAGCTGAAGGTTATCTCTCTATAATTGGGAATCAATATTCTGTGATTCACTGCCAGAATGAATGAATTCACAGATCAGGTGAAAAGCAACTTTTAAAAATATCAATTCAGTCTTCCCCTCCAAAGGGTGCGGGGAGGCGGGAGAGGGAGTGCTGAGAGATACTGTCCCAGAGAGTGGGCGGCAGTTATTCCTCCAGGGGTGTGGGTACCAGTGACCCCATCCCAGAGTGTGGAAGTGCCAGTGCTCCTGCCCAAGACATTATGGGTGTCCAGTGCTCCAGTCTCAGTGGGTGTGGGTATCTATGCTCCTGTCCCAGAGTGGGCACCAGTGGCCTGACCCAGGGGTGTGGGTGCCAGTGGACCCATCCCAGAGTGGAAGTGCCAGTGCTCCTGTCCAGAGGGTGATGCTGTCCAGTACTGTCCTGTGGGTATCCAGTGCTTCTGTCCAGTGTGGGTACCAGTGGCCCGTCCCAGAGGCTGCGGATGCCAGTGCCAAGGTTTAGGAGTTAATCTGAACGCAAGTTGGTCTGATTGAAAGGTGTAGGTCTCTGCTGTTGGTGCTGTGGGAGAAGGGTTATTCCATTCATTGTTGAGTTTGCTTTAGAGATACAGCATGGATTAGCGTCACATGTACCAGCATGCAGTGAAAAACTTTACTGAGCGATGCCGAGGGATACTTTGCAGATCAGAAGCTGAACACTTGGGATTACGAGGAGGAATTCCTTCCTACAACATTGCGAGCCTTTGACAGTCTCCAACTTGAGCGTTGTGGATGCTGAGACCTCTATAGTTTCCAAAGTGGAGATGGATTTCAGAGGAATCAATGTTTCTGGAGGTTAGAGTGGAAGAGAGGAGGCAAGGCTGACAATGAGAATCACTTTAAATTATGGAGCAGATTGAAAAGGCTTGTGACCCACTGAGACCCAAGGAACTGCAGATGCTGGAATCTTGAGCAAAGCACGAAGTGTTGGAGGAACTCAGCAGATCAGGCAGCCTCTGTGGAGGGAATGGACAGAAGATGTTTTGGATCGGGACTTCCATCAACTGACTGTAGTAGAGGGGAGAAAGCTGGAAGATGGATGTAGGGGGTGAACAAGGCCGAGCTAGTGATACGTGGATACAGGTGAGGAGAGATTTGATTGCCAGTTACACCAGCATCCTCTGCCAATGACTAGAGGTGAAATGGAGACAAAAGGTGTCAGATAAGGTGAAGCTAAATGTAAAGCCAGAAGAACCCATGTCCTGTCCACTTCCTCCTATAATCCCTCCCTCTGGCTTTACATTTTACTCCTCTTTACCTCTTAGACTGTTTTGTCTCCTCTTCACCTCAGGCTTTTGTCAAATACACCATCCTTCTGCCGATCAAAACTCTCCCCCCCCTCCTGTAACTACCTATCAATTTGCCAGGCATTGTCCTCATCCTACCTCTCCTTTCCAACTTTCTGTCCCACTGAATGGTCCCAACCCTAAAGGTCATCTGTCCATTCCCTTCACAGATGCCACCTGACCAGCTGAGTTTCTCCAGCACTTTGGTTTTTTATCTCCTATTTGTTGTATGCTACTCAGCCTGTGCCAGAGAAAACATAATTTGCAGGGAGGATGCTGGATTAAATCGAAGACAGACACAAAATGTTGGAGTAACTCAGCGGGACAGGCAGCATCTCAGGAGAAGAGAAATAGGTGATGTTTCAGGTCGAGTCTGAAGAAGGGTCTCGACACAAAACGTCACCAATTCCTTTTCTCCAGATGTGCTGTCTGTTACCTGGCTGAGTCACCCCAGCTTTTTGTGTCTAACACGAGAAAACAAATCTGTGCTTCTTCTGTGGGACTAGTTTAGAGCTGCGAGGTGGGACCAGGCAGGTGGGACGAGTGTAGCTGGGAAACGTTGGCCGGCATGGGCAAGTTGGGCTGAAGGGCCTGTTTCCCTGTCGTATGACTCAATCTTACTGCCTACTTATAAAACCCTCTTCACTAATATTGCTAATATATTTATCACTAAATGAGGAATTAGCACATAGGAAAAAAAGGACGTAGCATGAAATGGCGTTTGTAAATTGGCTTTTATAGCCCTTTAAAACAATAATGCCCCATAAAATGAATTTATGTGGCATTTTTCTTAAAAAGCAATTTGCTAACAGATCTCGTAGAAATATTTAAATCCATCTTTTAGCTATGTTTGTAAGCAAAATTGAACATTATTTTGACATATTGCAAAATACTTCAGGTTACGCCATTAAGGTGTTTATCAGGAAGCTGGGAGGTACACGATTGAGGAAAAATATGCTGGATTTTACTGCACTTGTAGCTTTACAAACCCAAGGAAGTACAAATTATATCAATGCCATGCATTGGCATGTTTATGGAACAGTTTAGTCTTCTATCATGTGTGCACAGAGCATACAGAAGGCGGTCACAGTGGCGCAGCGGTAGAGCTGCTGCCTTACAGCAAATACAGCGCCGGAGACCCGGGTTCGATCCCGATTACGGGTGCTGTCTGTACGGAGTTTGTACGTTCACCTGGTGATCCGCTGTGGGTTTTCTCCGAGATCTTCGGTTTCCTCCCACACTCCAAGGACAGACAGGTTTGTAGGTTAATTGGCTTGGTGCAAATGTAAAAATTGTCCCTAGTGGGTGTCCCTAATGTGCGGGGATCGCTGGTCGGCGCAGAACCGGTGGGCCGAAGGGCCTGTTTCCACGCTGTATCTCTAAAACTAAAACTATATGCCTGATCCACAATTTAAAAAGGAAACTTTAAAAAGGAAACTTTAAAATTGTTTCTAAATGGCTAGTAAGAACATTTTTTCCTTTAAAATTCAGGTTTATGAATCTCCCTGCAGCAACCCTTGGTCAAGCAAGAGAAAACCGGAGTAGGGTGATGGCGAAGGGCAGAATCTAGAGTAACTCCTCCAGTAATAAACTTACAAGCAGCGCCAGCATCTAAGGGTCTGAAGAAGGGTCTTGACCTGAAACGTCACCCGTTCCTTCTCTCCAGAGATGCTGCCAGCTTTTTTGTGTCCAGCATCTACAGCTTTGGCACGTACACGTAACAATTTATTGGGAATGATCTTGGTGGGTAATTGTTCTTGAAACCAAGCTCAAATTCAATGGTTGTTTGCATCAGAATCCGTTCTTTCAAAGGGGAGATGAAAGGTAGGATTCTCTCAAAACCCATTTGGTGCATTCATATGCTTCAGGGGGTTTTGCTGGTTCAGCCATCCCTGGTCCAAGGGTCCCATCATTGGCCATCGGTAGCAGTGTTACCCACTGTCACAGAGTCATAAAGTCACAGCCATGCACCACAGAAACAGGTCCTTTGGCCCAATTCATCCATGCCAACCAAGATACCCATCTGAGCTGGTCCCATTTCCCTGCTTTTGGCTCATATACCTCTAAACTTTATATATCTAAGTGACTTTTAAATGTTGTTTTAGTAACTGCCTCAACAACCTCCTCTGGCAGTTTGTTCCATATCCCCACTACTCTCAGTGAACTTGCCCCTCAGGTTCCTATTAGATCTTGCATCTCTCACCTTAAACCTTTGTCATCTGGTTTTTGATTACCCTACCCTGGGTAAAACACTCCATGCATTCACCCTATCTATTCCCCTCGTGCTTTTAAACAAACTCTGTAAGATCACCGCTCAGCCTCCTGCACTCCAGGGAATAAAGTCCTAACCTTCCCAACCTCTGTCTCTAGCTCAGGCCCAGAGCCCTGGCAACATGCTTGTAAATGCAGCTTAACGACATCATTCATAGAGCAGGGTGACCAAAACAGAACAGCATCCTCCAAACATGTCCTCGCCAACTTCTTGGATAATTGTAAGATATCATTCCAACTTCTCCACTTAAAGAAAATTGCACAAGGTTCCATCACCCTATATCATAAACCTGTTCAAATCGAGGATCTGTAACATCACATGGAAAGCAAAACTTGGTGCTAACTCAGTCATGGCCAAGCTGTGAACCAAAGCTTTTGTTTTGAGCGCTGCTGCCTCACCATGCCACTCAGCTTCGACCCTGCCCTTGTATGCTATCTGTGTGGAGTTTGCATGTTCACCTGTTTCCTCCGGCCGCTCTGCTTTCCTCCACATCTCAAAGGCGTGCGAGTTTGTAGGTTAATTGGTCTCTGTAAATTGACCCTCATGTGTAGGGTGTGTTTGCAAAAGTGAAATAACATAAAACTAGTGTGAATGGGTGACAGATGGTTGGCATGGACCTGGTGAGACGACGGGGTCTGTTACTGTGCTGTATCTTTTGATCAATCAATCAGTGCTCCAACAATCTGTGGCCGCAGAAGCAAGAAAAAAAGCCCAATACTAGTAACTGCGTTCACTCCTCAGATGCTTCACCATTCCCCAAGGAAAGTGAGGGAGGTGGCTGAGCAGCAGAAACTGGAATCAGAAGTAAGGGTGACAGTGGTCAGGGAAAGCACAATCCAGGCAAGACCCAATTTTCAAAGAAGTGGCAGGACTACTCATAATAGTGTTTGCAATCCCATACTGACCCTTGAAGAGCTGGGAGCCAACTGCACTGGTTATATCTGGCATCAACAAAGGATGGCAGATCCTTTGCCAGAGGTAACCAGATAGGGGATCCAGCTCAAATTCACACTCTCCAGCTACTGATCTGGGTGATTACTGTAGCTCTGGATCGATGGTCTACCTGGACTTCACCACAATGCCACCACACCCATGGTTATGAGAGAAGGGAAGGTGGAGTGTGTGCACAACAAATTTGCCAATGGCACTTTAGCTAATCAGTACAATTTTGGAACAGGAAAGTCTGAGTGCACGTGCACACATTGACAGTCAGGGAAATTTGGACAAGATTCTAATGGTGGTGGGAAGGAGGCTGGAGAGCACAAAGTTAGACGACTAGACTCCCAGCCAAACCCACAGAGCAAATAAAAACAGAACATGCTGGAAATACTCAGCTGGTCAGGCAGCACTTGTGGAAGGAGAAACAATTAATATTTCACATCCATGACCTTTCATCAGAACTAGGAAAGAGATGCCACAGGTAGTTGGAGCACTAATTGATGGCATATTTGTCTCCTTGTCCCAATTTTGACTAAGGGATCTGGAGCAGGAACGTTAATTGTTTCTCCTTCCACAGATGTTGCCTGACCTGCTGAGTGTTCCAGCATTATCTGTTTTTGTTTCAGATGGTCAGCAGTTATCTGATTTTTGCAGGCATGGAGCTTGTGAATTAATTGCAGAATGAGAAATGCCAGGGTTAAGCATCCCACAGCAGTCTAGGCAGGAGATCGTAAGGATATGGAATTGAAGAACAGCTCGATGCCAAAACTAAGTTGTACACCCACGGCCTAAGTACGAGGATCCTGGCTTACAGTGGAATCAGTACCTTGGAACTAAGGTATAGGGATTTAGGCAGGATGTGTGGAAGGCACTGTAGATGCTGGTTTAAACCGAAGATAGACATAAAAAGCGGGCATAACTCAGCGGGACAGGCAGCATCTCTGTACACAGTAGACACAGTCTGGAGAAGGTTCTCCACCCGAAACGTCATCCATTTCTTCTATCCAGAGATGCTGCCTGTCCCGCTGAGTGACTCCAGCTTTTTGTGTCTATCTTCGTGATTTAGGCAGGGATCAGGCAGTGTACTTCAGTCTCACCAATATCAACATGATGGCAGTGAGATGATCCAATGGGAATTTTTGCACAATTCATTCGAAAACCTCAAGCTTTTAACTCATTTTGTTTAAGTGGTCACTGAATGCTGCAGAGGAGCACAGTGGTTGAATTTATTAAACGGCTCCAGGGAAAAGGCTGACGTGGAAAAATCTTCAGTTTGTAGTGTGAATGAGAGGCCAGAACACTACAAATGGAGAGGAAAACTGTCTGAATCAGCAGTTGCTCACAGAGGATGCCGTAAATATGAGTCTCAATTTTATGGTGTAAAATTATTGATAAATATTTCAACTAAAACTAAGCTCTTGGAAACTGCAGATTTTTTATACATTGTGCCAGAAAGACAATGTTTTAAGCACATTATACATTCCCATACTGCCCCGAAATGACAAACTGAAATATTACCAGCTATTTCTTACACAGTGCTTTGTCATTATATTATAGTTAGCAGGTACAATGCAGGAACAGTTACAGGTCACAGTAAAAACTAATGTTTATTTCTTCCAGAGGTCATAAAAAATGTATTATTCAGCTGTTAAGAAAAAACTTGTTAAACTACTTATCCAGTAATTGTATTTTTAAAAGAATCAGAAAAGGAAATGTCATGGTTTTGTCCCAACATGATTAGCTTTCATCTTTGATCAGGTGACAAGCTATGACAACCTGTGTGAAGTCACTTGTCAGACAGTGCAATTTATAATCCGGAGGTGATTATATAGGTGGCCTTTCCCCGTGAAACAGGGAACCAAACCGAGCCACCGGCATTTGTTTCTCTCTGATATGGCTGCTCGGCAACAGGAAGAATCTGGAAGGAAAGTCTGCATCCCAAACAGGAAGACCAAGATCCCTTGAACGCAAGAATAGCAAGAGATCTCAAATGCCTCCAAATTTGAATCCGTTTCCATTGCCGTTCTGTTCCTGGACAGTTACAACTTCAACGTCCTATCGCCCACCTGTAATGCTGTGGGGACCATCTCCCTCTCTCAGCAGAATTGTCGAGACAGTTTGTGTTGATGGTGCTGCTGCTGCTGTTGCTACTGCCCTGATTTTTTGTCCTTCTGAAAACTGAAGCTTGTTCTTCTGCTAAGTTTTCTTTGTTTCTGAGCCTGGTATTCTGCTCGTGCTGAACTTGCTCTGGATTCCAAAATATAGTTAATCTGGAAACAAACAGAAACACACCAGGGAAAATTACTTCAGCAGTTGTGGAAGTCAAAAGATAAATCAGTAATCATGCGAAACAAGCTGTGATTTAGATACTGTGTGGTGAGTGCGGACTTTATGGACTGAGGAGCCCGTTCCCGTGCAGCCTCTCTCTCTCCGACTCTGATATTCCCACGAATTCCCAGGAATGTCAACGAGTTGGATCTCTACTCCCCCTCTTTAATTGCAACGGGGAAACTGATTCCATATTATTAATTTCAAGCTCAGAAACCTGCTCAAGAGCTGACAGCTCACCCTTGTTTAAAAACTCGATTCTTCGCTCCGTTGCAAAGATTTAATAATAATCTTCGGTTTAAACCAGCATCTCCAGTTCCTTCCTACACATTTAATGTGACAATCAGCCCCAGCCCTGTTTGAACGCACAGCTTACCACTTCAAGATGTTCCGAAAGGCATTTGATAAACAGCAGTTTGATTACAACAGGGCTGCAGTTTTTCATCAGCATTTGATGGAAAATTTAATGTGATTGTTTAGATATTTAACCCTTGATTTTTTCCTGGTTGTAGTTCTTTAATTGATTGGCTCAATGTAAACATGCAATGGAGAAGGCTTATATTGGTAGTTTTCCAGCAAAATAATTGTATCAACACAAATTTATTTTTCAAATTTATGTTCTATTCACATAAAAAAATCTTTCAAGGGATTCTACCTTGTGACCACGATTGAATTGTAGCGTACACGTTTCACAGACAAAACTCTTCTAAATAGCACTTGAATTACAAAGGATGCACTTTACATATAGTTTAGAACTGCAAGATGCAGGAAGCATAAATATTTAAAATTGAATGTACTTTACATACAAACTTTCAAACTAGGAACAGGGTTAAGTGATTTGGTCCCTCAAGCCTGCTCTGCCTTTCAGTAAGGTCTTGGTTGATCTGATTGCAAACTCAACTCCATGTTTCTACAGTGGTGCAGCAGTAGAGTTGCTGCCTCACAACGCCAGAGCCCCTTCTTCGATCCTGACTGTGGGTGCTGTCTGTACGGAGTTGTACGTTCGTCCCGTGACCCGTGTGGGTTTTCTACGAGATCTTCAGTTTCCTCCCACATGCCAAAGACGTACAGGTCTGTAGGTTAATTGGCTGGGTATAAATGTAAATTGTCCCCAGTATGTGTGGGTTAGTGTTGGTGAGCGGGAATCGCTGGTCGGTGCAGACTCGGTGGGTTAGTTTCCACACTGTCTGAACTATACTAAAACCATCCGTTCACCCTTGATTATTAACAATCTTTCTCCCTCTGATTTACAAATACACAGGGACTCTGCTTGAAGGGACTTCCAAAGGCTCACCGTCCTCAGGAAAAAAACAACCGAGCATCATATGTCTTCAGCAGGCAATCCCTTGTTCTAGAGTCTATGAAAGGCCAACATCCAACCTGTCAAGAACGTGCATTTGATATCTCACTCTTCCATTACAAAGAGTTGTTTAACCTTCAGCACATGGCCATGAACTAATGTAGGCGTGAAGGAAGCTGCAGAATCACAACAATCAACTGCAGGGAAATGATTATTTATTTTTTGAAATGTGCTTCAGTTTTACCCACTTTACGTGAGCCCCTTCTCTGTAGAGAACAAAATGCCAGCATGGTTAGTTCAGGAGTGAATGTATAAAAGCCTTGGGGCTAATCCCATGTAGAGACCTAAAAAGGTGGAGAGCAGTGAATAAAATTGACACGGAAGCTGGTTCAGCATGAAAGACAGTCACATTAGCAAATCGTAAATACTTGTTTTACATGTCTCATAAAATGCAAATTTATTGGCCACGATACTTTGTGATGATAGCCGTGATAATTTTTAATGGAAGGTTAATGTAAAAATCAAAATGCAAAAAGCCCTTTGGCTTAGCATCAGTTGGTTCACTGAAGAGATTTGGCAGCTTAAAACCTGAACAGTTTTATGTACTGCTGGATCTTCATAGTCGTTAAATTTTAAAGCTGATAGCTTCAAATGATTTTGAATATTTTTTTCATGGCTAATAAAACCTTAGTCTGGACTAGCAAGAGTGATTGAGACAGTTAACTTGCTAATGTTTGAGTCAATTGGACACGTCCCTGATGGAGCACACACAATCACTGCTGGGCTCAGGAAAATCAATGGTCGTGAAAGTAAAATAGTGATAAATATATAAAACCATGAATGGGGGCCATGAGCAGATGGTAAGGTTTTAAGGTACTTCAGACAGTCGTACATGACCTGTTGCACGAGCCAGCCATCTTAAACGGAAACAAGTCCGGATTGTCTGCTGGCTGTCACGTTTCCACGTCTACCAACGAGGTCAGCTCAATTCAGGGAAGCTCCCAACATTCCTCCCTCCTTATAGTGGGTGTTGGCCATGCAGTGAGGGCAGCCAGGCGTGCGTGTACTGCTGCAAGGCCTGCAGCGACAGCGGACAAGCAATGTGCAAGGAGGTGCGAGTTGAGTTTAGTTTATTATGACGTGTACCGAGGTACAGTGAAAAGCTGCTGTGGCATGCTAACCAATCAGCGAGTACAATCGAGCTATCCACAGAATACAAATACATGATCAATGGAATAACATGAATAAAGTTCAGTGCAAGTCCAGTAAAGTCAGAACAGAGACAGTCCGTGGGTCTTCCATGAGGTAGATAGTAGCACAGGGCAGCTCTCTGGTTGCTGGTAGTTCAAGGGTAACCCGACGCTCTCCGAGAGTGAGGCTCTTTGGAGGGATGTTCTACTGCGAAACCAAGGGGCAGAACCCAAAGGAGAGAAAACTGGGAGCAACGAGGACAGGAGCAGAAAATGTACCGCACACCACTAATAATCAATTCATTGCCCTATTGAGTCAAGGAAAGGAACAACTCTCAGTGCAACATATAATCCACATGTTAGAAGATGCAGGGTGAAAGCTCCTCACACCGTCTGAGGACATCCCAACCTGAAACATCACCTACCCACTCTCTCCACAGATGCTGCCTGACCGGCTGAGTTCTTTGTGTTTTGCTGAGGACATCTTCAGTCAGCACTGAATGCTCCCAATTCAATCAAACATGATATTTAGCAGCTTTGCCATTGTACCATTTCGTTTCTGGGCTCCACTGCATGTAGGGTTGCCAACTTTCTCACTCCCAAATAATAAGGTCAAAAAAAGGGACAAATTCCCAACGGCAATTTGTTGACCAACTCGGCCGTAACTAGGTGAATGATGAGTTGGCCCGGGTGCTGGACTGCACACAAAGCCCAGCCGGTGGGCAAGCTGAGGAGTTTTGGTCCCGGCGTCGGACTTTGCGCCTCCTTAAAACTCCTCAGTTGGCCCGCTGGCTGGGCTTTGTGTTCTGCTGCACGCAAAATCCGGCACCCCATCCAACTCATGAACTGATGATCAGCCATGAAAAGGAGGGGTGGTGGTGTCGGCAGTAAGTGAAGGTCCAAAGGTCGGCCAGCTGGACAGCTGGCCAGGCTGCCGACCGAAGTGGCCACGGGCGAGGCGCTGCTGCTGCACTCCATGGGCTACATTATGTTGGGACGGTGAGGGGGGGCGGACGCGGCGCTACGACCCAACAGGCCCCTCGACTCGAGTAGTAACAGTCAAATACGGGACTAGGGCGGTCTCGTATGGGACAAATCAATTTAGCCCAATATACGGGATGTCCAGGCTAATAAGGGACAGTTGGCAACCCTAACTGCATGTGATGTGCATGGTATGGTTTCCTGCATTGTGGAACAATTGAGTAGCCCCATGGACTGTGTGTCTCAGACAGCAAATGCAAACTGTTGCAATCTTCTGGATGCATCCAGAGTAAGCAGCAGCAGGGGGAGATAAAAACTCATGATCTGATTCCAGCTCCAGCAAGGCTTTATTACACACTCACTCACTTCCTCCTGAGCAGGAGCACCAGGTTCTGAAGAGCAGAAATGGAAAAGTGTGCAGGGAAGCAGGGAAGCATGGAGCAAGATGAGTTGGCATGAGATGCAGCAAGTGGAACGGAAGGCCCCTGCCAAACTGAATCTTCCCAAGTCTGTGCTGAGGAAGGCAAGCAGAAATGTTTATTAAACTATTTTAAAAATAAAGGCCGGAGTTACAGCCACTCTTCCCCGGGGTAATCGGCTGATTAATGTCAACACGAGTACCCCACTGGCATCCGCATCAAAGCTTCTGCAACTTACAGTACGCCAGTTAAAAGGGAATTTCACATCTTCAGGTGGGTGGCTTCAACCATCCAATCTTGAGAAGCGCAGCGAGGAAACACGGGGAGAAATGAAGAGCAGACAGGTTAACCACCGAGGTCCGAACAAGGTGCCCCTCCATCTGTCCTCCGACTGGGTTTCCTTTGGGACAATCGGTAGCTCCAACAAAAACAAATGTGCTGCGTGCACAGAGTTTGTACGTTCTCCCTGTGACCACGTGGGTTTTCTCCTGGTGCTCAAGTTTCCTCCTACACACCGAAGGCGCGCAGGTTTGTAGGTTAATTGGCTTTGGTAAAAATTGTAAATTGTCCCTTGTGTAGTGTTTGCAAGTGTACGGGGATCGCTGGTCCGCGTAGACTCTGTGGGCTGAAGAGCCTGTTTCTGCGCTGTATCTCCAAACTAAACGGGGACAGATGTGGGTCTTAAATACTCGTTCTACCTGAGCCCATTTGCAACCAGTGGGTCTCTGGCAGTGTTTAGTCTGGTATACATTGGCAAAGGTTTACACAACGTTATGTGAGGGAGATAAATAATTTAACCACAATCATAATTGGGGAACAATCGCCACTGCCTAAGCTCTGACCGCTGAATGCCCCTTGTTGTGTGGGTGCTCCTCGTACAAGCATTCACCAGATGCAGGATGGCTTCCTTTGTCCAATACTAGCTTGTTTGGTAACCCTGTGAACAGAGCAGATAACATTTTAAACACACAAAATCAGGCATGATATTAAATTGCAACAATTGTGTTATTTGGCATGGAATCATTCTGAATTACTTCAGTCAAACTACAGAATAGTGCAAGTGAAAATTACTTTACCTGCACATTAGGTTGACTATGTAGAAATCGCTCGCACTCCCTCCACGAAAGTCTCTTCACCTTTCTTAACACCAGTCTGAATAAATTGGTACTTGCAAAGCTTTCTGATTGTTCAGCAAGGAGCCACATTGGAATCTCTGAAATGTTTGGTCACAAGAAACACCACTTTCTCTCTTGGGTCCTGTTATCGTTAATGTATTCGTGTAGAAGACGGCTTCAACGGGTTGAGAAAATATTTCTTCCACTTCAATCCAGAATCTGAGTCTTGCACCGTAATATGTAGCAACTTTCACAGTGCAATGCATGTGACCATGTTATGCTTTTTTGGCATTCATGTATAATCGTTCAAAATGAACCAATACCATTCGTGCTTCAACTTATTTTTTTTAAATTGCACCTCAACTCGTTTTAATCTGAATGGTATGTATAGCAATGGTGCAGGTCAGTACTTCAATGGGAATTTGAGAATGAGAAAAATGTCCAAATAATTTTGCATGCTATTTTCTAATTCACTTGATTATCATATCAATTCCTGGCAGTTTAATTACAAGCATTCAGCCGGAGAGTGACAGATTTTTGGTTAATATGGGTGTCAGGTGGTTATAGGACGAAGGCAGGAGTATGGAGTTGAGAGGGAAAGATAGATCAGCCATGATTGAATGGCGGAGTAGACTTGATGGGCCAAATGGCCTTATTCTGCTCTTAGAACTTATGAACTTAAACAAGTATAATAAAGCCAACCATATATAAAGGAAGCAGCAACCTTTTGAAAATGTGCAGAATTCTTTTGGTGTCGTGATGTGGTGCGCTGGTGGATTAAAGTACTGAGCTGAGATCTGGCAAGCTGCAACTGGTGATTGAAATCACTCACAATGTGACCACATCATCTTGACAGGTTGCATGAAGATCATTGAGTCACACACATGGAAATAGGCCCTTCGGCCCAACTTGCCCACACTGACCAACATGCCCCATCCACACTCGTCTCACTTGCCTACTATTGGCCTATATACCTCTAAACCTGTCCTATCCATGTCAAAATGTTTCTTAAACATTGAAATAGTACATGGCTCAACTGCCTCCTCTGGCAGTTTGTTCCATACACCCACCACCTTTTTGTAAACAAGTTACGCCTCAGGTTCCTACTAGATTTTTTTCCCCCTCCTTCAAACCCATATCATCTGGTTCTTAATTCCCCTACTCTGGGCAAGACTGTACATTTACCCGATCTGTTCCTTTCATGATTTGGTACATCTCTGTAAGATCGCCTCTCTTCCTCCTCCGCTCCAAGGAATAAAGTCCTAGCCTGCAGCTCAGGCCCTCGAGTCCTGGCAACATCCTTGTAAATCCTTTCTGCACCTTTTCTGGCTTGTTGGTTTAAGATGTCCCTGTAGAAAAATAGTCTACAAATTTGAAAGCATGCTGTATTGTGCACCACTCTGCCAAAGGGCAAGCTGCTGGCCAGGGGTGGTGGTGGAGGAAGGTGCAATAACTGGATTTAAGAGGCGTTCAGGTAGGCATAGGGAATGGAGGGATAAGGAGCATGTGCAGACAGTTGAACTTGGCATCGTTCAGCACAGGCATTGTGGGCTGAAGGGCCTGTTTCGTTGCTGTGTTATGCTGTATTGTTTTTTTTATGTAACCAAATCCAACAGAAAAGCCAATAAGAAAAAGGGCAAGGGAGAGACTCCACTATAACATTAGTGCATCTTAAAACACAAAACTCAGACAATTAAGCAAAGTGATTTTCTATTTCTATTTCCTTTGTACATCTCAAGCATGGCTCGTTGGCTGAGAAAAACCAAAGGGTTTCAATGGGATATTTTTTTTTTGTAGAACCATGCATCAATTGCTGGTTGGCGTGGACTCAGTAGGCTGAAGGGCCTGTTTCCACGCTGCATCTCTAAGCTGAGCTAAGTTTGCCTTCCTGGTCTGGAGACTGGAGTGTGCAAAGCATTCATCACAGCCCATCTCTGACATCATTCCTTTGAGCTTAATTCCGGTTCTCTGCTGGTCGGAATGAGGCTACAGATGGAGCAGTAACTCACAAACACGCCTAACAGATGAGGCTGGACATTTAGCTGTGGAGGGACAAATAACCATGAGTGCACTTGATTGAAAGTGTTGGTGAGGGACTCTCTGGTGTCATTTATGGTGTCGGCTGATTGGGAGGAAGAGTGGATCGAGATCAGAAGAATGGCAATCGGGGGCAAGGAGACAGGAAGTGGGGATTCACAAACAAGACTGGTTGAGAGAGGACATTGAGATTGGAAAGAAATCCAAGAAAAGCAGAGATTCAAAGTAGTGCAGGGTAGAGGAGAACATCAAAAGTGTAGACCACCATGGGATCAGGTCAAGACCACCTACAAACCTTTTTGTGATCGTCATCGTGCGAGAGGGTGGGAAGCCAGGGAACAACAATTTGAGAGGTAGTTGAGAGGTAGTTGAGAGGTAGTGCACCCACCCAGTCAGATCAGATCAATGATTCAACTGGTTGTGGTTCAGTTAAGTCAATCCCTGCCTTTGGTGGAAACAAATTCTCACAACGGCAGCAATGTTATTGCTCACTATATCGTTCATAGGACATGGACATCATTGCTGCTAACTGCCCTTGTGAACATGGTGCCTCCTGCTATCTCTGTGCTGCAGCTTTTACAGACTAGTTACTCCCACAGTGAAGCAACAGCAATACATTCCCAATGCAAAGAAATACATGCAGGTATCAGGAAATCATATGCCCTTGAGTACTGCTGACCATGTCTTAATCGTTTTTCATTGGAGATCCGGGGAAATACCATTGGATTAAGTTGTTGTAATACTACAGATGGAATGCACTAAAACCATGAGGCAGAGGTGGTGAAGAAAGTACATATTGAAGATGGAGGATGGAGTGGCAAACACGCAAGTTGCTCTCTCCTGGTTAGTAAAAAATCCTTGAGTGCTGTTTGAACTGGACTCGAATCACATCTCTGACTTGGCAAGAGTTTGGGGTGGAGGATGCAATTCACAGGACACCCAGACAATGATGCATCCAGACATCCATGCATTTATGTGGCTTGCCAGATTAGTTCTGATATAAATATGAAGACCAAGATGTTGAATGAAGTGGGTTCAACAACAGTATCGATACTGAACATCCAGCAAGGTGTTTAAGAAAGAACTACAGATGTGGGAAGATGGAGGGATGGTCATAGATAAAACAGCTCAAAGAGCTGAACTTGCAGCACGATTTTGAGGAATGATCTCCAATAAATAGAACCATCTCTCCCTGTTACATACAGTGCCCTCCATAATACTAGGGACAAAGACCCATCATTTATTTATTTGCCGCTGTACTCCACAATTTGAGATTTGTAATAGAAAAAAAAAAATCACATGTGGTTAAAGTGCACAGTCAGATTTTAATAGAGGCCATTTTAATATAATTTGGTTTCAACATGTAGAAATTACAGCAGTGTTTATACATCGTCTCCCCATTTCAGGGCACCATAATGTTTGGGACACAGCAATGTCATGTAAATGAAAGTAGTCTTGTTTAGTATTTTGTTGCATATTCTTTGCATGCAATGACTGCTTGAAGTCTGCGATTCATGGACATCACCAGTTGCTGGGTGTCTTCTCTGGTGATGCTCTGCCAGGCCTGTATTGCAGCCATCTTTAGCTTATGCTTGTTGTGGGGGCTAGTCCCATTCAGTTTTCTCTTCAGCATATAAAAGGCATGCTCAATTCGGGTGATTGACTTGACCACTCAAGAATTGACCATTTTTTAGCTTTGAAAAACTCCTTTGTTGCTTTAGCAGTACGTTCGGAATCATTGTCTTGCTGAAGAATGAACGGATGACCAATGAGTTTTGAGGCATTTGTTTGAATTTGAGCAGATAGGATGTGTATTCAGAACACTTCAGAATACATTATGCTACTACCATCAGCTGTTGTATCATGACAATAAGTGAGTCAGTACCTTCTGCAGCCATACATGCCCAGGCCATAATACCCCCACCACTGTGTTTCACAGATGAGGTGGTATGCTTTTGATTTTGGGCAGTTCCTTCTCTCCTCCATACTTTGCAGATGAGGTGGTATGCTTTAGATCTTGGGCAGTTCCTTCTCTCCTCCATACTTTGCTCTTGCCATCACTCTGATATAAGTTAATCTTCATCTCATCTGTCCACGTGACCTTTTTCCAGAACTGTGGTCGCTCTTTTCAGTACTTCTTGGCTAACTGTAACCTGGCCATCCTATTTTTGTGGCTAATTAGTGGTTTGCATCGCAGTGTAGCTTCTGTGTCTCTGTTCATGAAGTCTTCTGTGGACAGTGGTCATTGACAAATCAACACCTGACTCATGAAGAGTGTTTCTGATCTGTCGGACACGTGTTTGGGGATTTTTCTTTATCAAAGAGAGAATTCTTCTGTCATCAGTTGTGGAGGTTTTCCTTGGCCTGCCTGTCCCTTTGCGATTAGTAAGCTCACCAGTGCTCTCTTTCGTCTTAATGATGTTCCAAACAGTTGATTTTGGTAAGCCTAAGGTTTGGCTGATGTCTCTGACAGTTTTATTCTTGTTTCTCAGTCTCATAATGGTTTCTTTGACTTTCAGTGGCACAACTTTGGTCCTCATGTTGATAAACAGCAATAAAAGTTTCCAAAAGTGATGGAAAGACTGGAGGAAATACAAGGTGTCGAGAGCTCTCTTATACCTGCATTAAGGAGGCAATTAAACACACCTGAGCAATTACAAATGCCTGTGAAGCCATGTGTCCCAAACATTATGGTGCCATGAAATAGGGGTGGGGGGACTATGTATAAACACTGCTGTAATTTCTACATGGTGAAACAAAAATGTATAAAAATACCCTTTAAAATAAAATCTGACAATGTGCACTTTAACCACATGTGACTTTTTTAATTGCAAATCTCAAATTGTGGAGTACAGAGGCAAATAAATAAATGATGGGTCTTTGTCCCAAATATTATGGAGGGCACATTACATCCCTGGCCAGTAGGGTCTTTACCCAAACTTGCATTGACTTCAGCTTTAAGTCAAACTCGTTCACGCCACATTGCTGCACAATGTGTTCCGAGGTCAAGGACGGTCACCCCCACTTCAATTCTGGAAGTCAGCTCTTTGGTCATTCATCGCACCGAGGCTTAATGAGAACTGGAGCCGAGCGATCCTGGCAGATCCCAACTTTAGCATCGATCTGTGAGTTATTGATGAACAAATGCTGCTGATAACTCTGCTGACAACTCCCTCCAACACGTCGCTGACGATTGAGAGCAGGTTGTTGGGGGAGTGCAATGGATTTGAGCTGCCTTTCATGGACAGGAGATAACTGGACAGATTTCCATTGACAGGTACACAACAGTATTTTCCCATGGAAAACTTCAAATCTTTATCACTCCAGCCAAGTTGCAGCCAGGCGTGGCTGTAGCTAGTGCACTCAACCACTTTTTGATATATTTCTTGATACAAATGGGCTTGACATCAGCTTCTCTGACTGATGATTGTTGCAAACATGTCAGCCTCGTTTGCACTGAAACACTGCTGGGTAGCACTTGCCGTTGGAACAAAAAAATTGAAATGCTTACTTGACCATTTTATTTATTTACTATAACTGAATTTCAAGTCCTCAGCTTTCCTGATGGGATCTGAACTCTGCCTCAAGATTATTTCGGCCAGTCTAGCAAACTAACAGTTCAGCACAACTACCTGACCCCACATGGAGGAGACGAGCCAATGTTATCAATCATGGATTAAAACAACTGAGCAATGGCAAGATGCGGTCATCGGTGTCTTCCCTCGCGAGAGGAGAGAAAACAAACATTATCTTGGATTTTTCTCTCTCTTTTATAGTGAATTACAGCACAGAAATAGGCCCAGCGGTCCATTACGTCCAAATTGACCTTCAGCCACCCTTTTCACTAATCATACGCTAATCCAATGTTATCCTCTCCACATTGTTATCGAGCCCTCCAGCATTCCACCACACACTTAGAGGCGCAATTTACAATTAACCAACCAATCCCTACGCCTTTGGAATGTTGATGGACACGAAAGCAACAAGAGGAAGCCCCTATGGTCACTGGGAGAATGAGCAAACTCCACAGACAGCACCCGTCGTCAGTATTGAACCCAGGTCTCTGGCGCAGCGAGGCAGAGGCATGTGCCACTTCCTTCTACCTGTTTCTGCAAGATATTGATAGGAAGCAAGCAACTAGTTCGTTATTCAACACAACTTGATTGATGTTGTCAGAATGTCAAATTTAGGGGCAGCACAATGGCGCCCGAGACCCAGCTTTGATCTTGACTACGGGTGCTGTCTGAGTGGAGTTTGCACGGTCTCCCTGTGTCAGCAAGGGTTTCCTCCGTGTGCACTGGTTTCCTCCCACATTCTAAAGACGTGCGGGTTTGTACGTCTCTGTAAATTGTCCCTAGAGCGTAGGATAGAACTAATGTCCTGTGTGATTGTTGGTCAGCGCAGACTCGGTGGCCGAAGGGCCTGTTTCTGCACCGTATCTCTAGAAAGAAAATAGCAAGGCCACTTTCGAAGATAGACACAAAATGCTGGAGTAACTCAGCGGATCAGACAGCATCTCTGGAGAGAAGGAATGGATGACGGTTTAGGTAGAGACCCTTCTTCACTGTCGAAGATGCCTGGCTTGTTACCCTGTAAGCCTGGAACAGTCCAACTAGTCTTGCATAGTCATAGAGTCATACTGCGTGGAAACAGGCCCTTTGGCCCAAATTGCCCACGCAATCAACATGCCCAATCTACACTAGTCCCACCCGCCTGTGTTTAGCCCGTATCCTCTATCCTAAGCATGTCTCAATGTCTCTTAAACGTGCTGAAAATAGTCTTGGAACAACGATCAAACTTCACGCAGCTTAACTGTGCCAACATTTTTAAACATCTCAATTCTGCACGGATGGGTCCCTTTCTAACGTCACCCTTTCCGTGCAGAAGTCACCGCACGTTATCACTCCCTTGAACAGAAAACAACCTGCTGGAGGAACTCAACACTTCAGGCAGCACCAATGCAGGAAGAGGGATAGCCAACATTTCTTAACGGCCCAAACCTGAAACGCTGACTATTAGATACATAGAAAATAGGAGTAGGCCATTCGGCCCTTCGAGCCAGCACCGCCATTCAATATGATCAATGCTGATCATCCAAAATCAGAGCCCCATCTCGGCTTTTTCCCCCATATCCCTTGATTCCCTTTGCCATAAGAGCTATATCTAACTCTCTATTGCTCTGCCTCCACAGATGCACTTCCTCCAGCAGCTTGGTTCCTGCTCCAGACTCCAGCAGCTGTGATGTTGAGTCTCCATTCCTGCATTGTCTGCCCAGAGATTTACACCCTGGAATTGTGTCTCTTGCAGGCAGCAATGCAACATTAGTCACTTAATGACCAACAAAGCAAATCAAGAAGAATTTATACATATGAAAGAAATTGCTGACCTGGGAAATGGATTTTCTTTTTTATTTTGTATTCATATTCTGCTTGGGCAGCTTACAACCCAGCGGCATTTCTCTAATTTCAAGTAGCTCCTGCATTCCTCGCCCCCTGTTGCCCCCACCCTAGTCATTCTAGTTCCACTGTTCACATCCTTGCATCCCTGTCGTTAGCACATCTACCCCAGCCAACAATGGGCCATTATGGACTCCATCCTCCGCGAGGTTATCTGTTGACGTCCCTGTTTTGTTCTGGCCTTCTCCGTCTTTCAATCTGAAGAAGGGCTCCGACCCAAAATGTCACCTATTCCTTTTCTCCAGAAATGCTGTCCCACCCGCTGAGTTACTCCAACATTTTGTGTCTTGGGTATTAATCAGCATCTGCAGTTCCTACCTACACAAATTAGTTTTGTTACTAAAACTGTCTAGAGGTTGTGGCAGGGAACTTATCTTTACAGTGAAAGTGGCAACATCATGTCAGTTAGGCTTCAGTTTTCAACTCCCAGACCAGCCCATAACTGGCAGCTCTCCTTTCCATTCCCATTGCAACTCTTGTCTGGCTGGAATTTCTGCCACATCAATTGATATAAAAATAGCACTAAATGTTGCTATTGTCTATCTTGGTTTCAAAACCTAAAATCTATGCCAATACATTTTAGCCATCTTCAACACGATATTTTTTTGAGACAATTATTTACATTAATCTTGACATGGCCCTTCATTACAACAATTAAGTCCATGTATACTCTGTCTAACAGCAGCACTATTGATAAACCTGAAATTTTGGGTGATTCTTTGCACAGTCCATGAATCTTATTTTCACTGAAGGCTAGCTATACTTAGCAACAGTGAGATCATAACATTTTTCACACCAACAGTAGCTGATAACAGAGTAGTGTAGCTGGTAGAGAGAGTGTTTAAGAAGGAACTGCAGATGCTGGAAAATCGAATAGACATAAATGCTTGAGAAACTCAGCGGGTGAGGCAGCATCTATGGAGCGAAGGAAATAGGCAACGTTTCGGCCCGAAACGTTGCCTATTTCCTTTGCTCCATAGATGCTGCCTCACCCTGCTGAGTTTCTCCAGCATTTTTGTCTACAGCTGGTAGAGACCCAGGCTCAATCCTGACCTCAGCTTCTTCCTGCGTGTAGTTTTCTCCCAGTGACTGCGTGGGTTTTCTCCGGGTGCTCTGGTTTCCTGCCACAACCCAAAGATGTTCAGGTTTGTAGGTTAAATAGCTTCTGAAAATTGGCCCTGGTGTGTAGCAGGCGGATGTGAAAGTGGGATAATGTAGAACTAGTGTGAACAGGTGATCAATGGTCAAGGTGGGCTCGGTGGGCCAAAGGGCCTGTTTCCAGGCTGTATCTTCCAATCAACCAAGCAGCATAGGAGGCATCCGGACAGATACCTGAATGAACAGGGCATTGAGGGACATGGAATGAATGCAGTCAATGGGGATTAGTGGGCAGGTTTGATGGCCCGCATAGATAAGGCAAGCTGAAGGGCCAGTTTCTAAAAATGTACCTCTCTGCACCATGGCAACATTCCATCTACCATAGTCTTGTCCAGTAACTTGGTTTGTCGACATTGTTTTGAAGTGTCTCTGCATCCTTACACTGCCACCCAGCTTTGTATCTTCAGTGAACTTGAATTGTGAATACAGTTCAACATGTGCACTGAATCCTGCAACACCCTTCTTGCCACAGCCTCTCAGCCCCAAATTGGAGCATTTACTCCCACTATTTTCTGTCCACTGACCAATTTTCAATCCACGCCAGTATGTTGCCACCTTATCTGTGTGCTCTAATTTTAATAATCTTTACTCTGTGACTAATTCAAAATCTAAAAACATCACCTGTTTGATCCCGTAACGTTCTCCTTATAACTGAGTTTCTGAATCTCGGAGCACTTCAAGCTACAGACACTTAATCCAGATGTGGTTGCCATGGATCCCAATGGTTTCCATCAATTTCCACATGCTCCAGCTGCCGCACATCTGCCCTTCCATGTCTGCCTTGAATAGTTTAATCAATGTATCTGAATTGATTGCAATCACCTCTGCATCTCTGTAGCCTCTTACTCACCCAAAATCCATATTCAGTAAACACAAGATGCTGTGCTAAATCTGCACTGTGCTTTTAGCCGAGGCTCTCAGATTCATTTTCTTTAAGTAAATAATATTTGACTTCAATTAATCAGTTCTAGCCAGTTATTGATGAGAACAAAGGCTACTTTATATTTATTGCAATCTAAAACCATAGGTTGAGAGAATTTAACTGCAAAACTAAAGAAAACAAATATATTTGTTTCAAGATCATAAGAACGGAAGAAACAGCAGCCAGCCACTTGGGCCCTTGCGCTTGTTCCTACAACACAGCATCACTTGCAGCACTAGTGTCAGATCCATCCATTTTATAATGTAAACCTACTTGGTCACTACGCTCCGCTATAGGATCTTTGGTCACTACACCTCACACATCCTAATGTTCCTGCTTATTCATTTGCTAATAAACTTTTACTTCTACAATAAATGAAAATTAAAAGAAAATCCTGAACTGGAAATCCAAAAGAAAATACTGGAAATTCAGCAGGTTGGGCAGTACCCGTGGAGAAAGAAACAAGGCCAACCTTTCAGGTCGATGGCTTATTGTCAGGCCAGGAGGGGAGATAAAACAAGTTAGTATCGAGTTGCAGAAGTATAGAAGGGTTGGTTTGTAGGGGGAAGGTGGAGTGACAGCGATTGTGTGAAGAGAATGCTTCTGATGGTGTGAGTCTTGTGTTGCCCTCAGGGTAAGTTGCAAATAAGGCCATGTGGTCAATGATGGGGATTTGGGAGAGAGAACATGGCTTAATGGTGACAAAAGCTTTGAAATGAGGGCATGTAGAGAGTGAGAATGCAAAAGATACAACACAGGGCTGCACGACCTGCCCAGCAGATCAGGAAGTTGAATAAAGCACTGAACCAGCATCACAAACGGTGAACTACTCCTTCCGACACAGACTGAAGGTTAACTCAATCGGTAGAACTTGATATTGCTGCTTCAGGTCTCAATATTGAATTCCACAACTCCAGCTAACCCACTTTCTCTGTCCTTATCAGTGCCGAACATTTCTGCTGCAAGTCATTCATCTGTTATATCAGCTCAGTATTTCCTCTCTCCATTAGCACAACTTAACTTGCTAGACTGGTCCTGCATCTTACGATTTCCGTGTTATATTGTTTGTAATCTTGCTCTTTAACAGCCCTTAGCTTCTATTCACAATAACTGCCCCTTTTACTCTCTTGACCAAAAGACCCTGACATCTGTGCCCACAGCATCCCTGGTTTCACCTTATGAAATACTCCCTTTATAATATCCATCCGCATCCCCCTCACCCCTCCTTCTCTGCAGCTTGATACTAATTTGTTGCCCCTACTTCCCACTTCCGAGAAAGGGTCTTTAACCAGACCCATCTGTTTCTCCCTTCATGGACGCTGCCCGACATGATGAGTGTTTCAGGCATGTTCTGTTTTTGTTTCTTATTTCAGCGGTTCACTTAATATTAGTGACGTGGCAAAATGGTTTTGTGTTCCTGCACCTAGTCAAACTAATCTTCAGTGATAAGTATTGAAAGCTGACAGTCAGCAGCTACGATAATCAGACGTGGATCATTTCACTTCTAATTCTCTTTGCTGCAGCCACAGTAAAACAGGGACATATTATTTCCAGGGAATCTTAAAGATAGTGTGTCATTGGAGAAAAGGAAAATCAATGTCCAGAGCTTGCCTCACAAGATAATCAACAGACACATTTGATCAAAATGACACATTATAGCACAAGCTTTTCCCCAAAACCCGACTGAAAATTGTGAGGTTACTAAAGAATAAAGTGCACAAACCATGTTCACTATTTGATTCAATTTATTTTTATTAACTGTAGGCTTTTGCCATTACAATAAAATCCCCAATGAACTTAAATGCAATTGGAAATGTGATATAGTGCCCTCCATAATGTTTGGGACAAAGACCCGTCATTTATTTATTTGCCTATGTACTCCACAATTTGAAATTTGTGATGGAAAAAAAAAATCACATGTGGTTAAAGTGCACATTGTCAGATTTTATTAAAGGTCATTTTTACACATTTTGGTTCCACCATGTAGAAATTACAGCTGTGTTTATACATAGTCCCCCCCATTTCAGGGCACCATAATGTTTGGGACACATGGCTTCACAAGTGTTTGTAATTGCTCAGGTGTGTTTAATTGCATCCTTCATGCAGGTATAAGAGAGCTCTCAGCACCTAGTCTTTCCTCCAGTCTTTCCATCACCTTTAGAAACTTTTATTGCTATTTATCAACATGAGGACCAAAGTTGTGCCAATGAAAGTCAAAGAAGCCATTATGAGACTGAGAAACACAAATAAACCTGTTAGAGACATCAGCCAAACCTTAGGCTTACCAAAATCAACTGTTTGGAACATAATTAAGAAGAATGAGAGCACTGGTGAGCTTACTAATTGCAAAGGGACTGGCAGGCCAAGGAAGACCTCCACAGCTGATGAGAGAAGAACTTTCTCTATAATAAAGGAAAAAACCGCAGACTTCAAGCAATCATTGCATGCAAAGGATATGCAACAAAATACTAAACATGACTACTTTCATTTACATGCCATTGCTGTGTCCCAAACATTATGGTGCCCTGATATGGGGGGGACTATGTATAAACACTGCTGTAATTTCTACATGGTGAAACCAAAATGTATAAACATTGCCTTTATTAAAATTCGACAATATGCACTTTAACCACATGTGATTTTTTCTATTACAAATCTCAAATTGTGGAGTACCGGGGCAAATAAATAAATGATGGGTCTTTGTCCCAAACATTATGGAGGGCACTATACATCTGTCTAGATGCTAATGATTTTACAACAGATTTTAATTTTAATAAGTTAAAGCACTTCAATGAAGCACTGTGTCATTAACATTTTGATTGCAATTGGAATGCTATGCAGAATTTATAAATTCCAGCAAATATCTCACATAAACTGTGCGTTCACCCAAAATAGTCAAAGTAGTAAAGAAACAGACAAGGAAGATCAAAACCGTAACATGTGTGATGGTGATAGACAGTAATCTTCTTCTGTCAGTAATCATGACATATTTTACTGAGAATGAATGCTGTTTTTCATGAAACCAATGTGCATAACAAATGTAATTACTTTACCCAAAAATCAATGAGAAACATACAGTGCCCTCCATAATATTTGGGCCAAAGACCCATCTTTTATTTATTTGCCTCTGTACTCCACAATTTGAGATTTGTAGTAGAACAAATCACATGTGGTTAAAGTGCACATTGTCAGATTTTAATAAAGGCTATTTTAAAACATTTTGGTTTCACTATGTAGAAATTACAGCTGTGTTTATACATAGTCACCCCATTTCAGGGCACCATAATGTTTGGGACACAACAATGTCATGTGAATGAAAATAGTTGTGTTTAGTACCTTGCTGCCTATCCTTTGCAAGCAATGACTGCTTGAAGTCTGCGATTCATGTACATCACCAGTTGCTAGGTATCTTCTCTGGTGATGCTCTGCCTGGCATGTATTTCAGCCATCTTTAGCTTATGCTTGTTTTGGGGGCTAGTCCCCTTCAGTTTTCTCTTCAGCATATAAAAGGCATGCTCAATTGGGTTCAGATCAGGTGATTGACTTGGCCACTCAAGAATTGACCATTTTTTAGCTTTGAAAAACTCATTTGTTGCTTTAGCAGTATGTTTGGGATCATTGCCTTGCTGTAGAATGAACCGCCGGCCAATGGGTTTTGAGCTATTTGTTTGAACTTGAGCAGATAGGAGGTGTCTATACACTTCAGAATTCATTATGCTACTACCATCAGCAGTTGTATCATCAATGAAGATAAGTGAGCCAGTACATTCAGCAGCCATACATACCCAGGCCATAACACCCCCACCACCGTGTTTCACAGATGAGGTGGTATGCTTTGGATCGTGGGCAGTTCCTCCTCTCCTCCATATTTTGCTCTTACCATCACTCTGATAAAAGTTAATCTTCGTCTCATCTGTCCACAAGACCTTTTTCCAGAACTGTGGTTGCTCTTTCAAGTACTTCTTGGCAAACTGTAACCAGGACATCCTATTTTTGCAGCAAACCAGTGGTTTGCATCCTGCAGTGTAGCCTCTTTATTTCTGTTTATGAAGTCTTCTGCGGACAGTGGTCATTGACAAATCCACACCTGACTCCTGATGTATAATGTAGTTCACCGAGTGATCAAACTGTTTCTAAATTTGCACACTTCCAATGAACTGTTTTTATGAAGCTTACTGAATGCTGTGGTTATTAGCAACCAGGAGGCATTCATTATAATAGGGTTTGCCTTACTGCAAAATTATTTTCCCATCAAGTTACATCAGATTTAACACTTGCACCCTTACCATAACATGGTAACAGTTAAAAAATCACAGCAGTTGCTGCCCGAGCCTGGTTTACTCACCTAATTTCATTTAATTCCATTTTAATGTCAAAGCAGTCAACTGAAAGTGAATGGACACATTGCACAGATCTGTTGCTATGGATTTTAATTTTGCTGCAGATAGCTTAATAAAGGGAATGCTATATATTTTCCTGCTTCAAGCATTGAGAGGCTAATATGCCAGGTCTTTGCATGTGTGTCCAAGATACAAAATTCCTCTTTGCAAAATTCCTGGTCTGGAGAGATTCATAGTGCTGTTAAAGCAATAAATCCGAGAGGCTGACGTATTTTGTAAAAAGCAGCTGAATGCCACTGCCAGCAAGGATGAAGTTCTACAGCAAAGAA
The DNA here is from genome assembly GCA_035221665.1 of Okamejei kenojei. Lineage (NCBI taxonomy): Eukaryota > Metazoa > Chordata > Chondrichthyes > Rajiformes > Rajidae > Okamejei > Okamejei kenojei. Next base: position 7,537,455 of record CM069163.1, on the reverse strand, counting down.
AATATACTTAACTCTCAAACACAAGGTCCCCTTTCACACAGTCACGGGACAGTTCACGCAGTTCAAAACAATGCATCACACATGCAAAGATCACTTATGAAAGCATAGCTATAACTCACTCCCACTGGTGAAATGCTGCTATTTCCATACGATGCAAATTGAAACACTTATTAAGATAAAGTGGAATTACTTTTACTGTTGAAATGCAGCAATGATGCGGCATACCTCTAGCAAGTTACAAATCATGTTTGAACTCATTACAGTCAAACTACATTACAACAGAAGTGTACAGAATTTATTGCCACTCTGTCATCAGTCACCAGTTTCTCCTCGGAAAAATACCTGCTCTGCCACTAACCTTCAGCACAATTTCATTGACTGTGTTGGTGTCTGCTTCAAAGTAGAGATGCTTGTGGTCATGATTGCTTAGATATGTGAGCTTGAATATTGCGTTGCCTGCAAGGCAAACAAAGGACAGGAGTCAAACAGATGAACAGAGTTTTACTACGGATGCAGCTTGACAAAGAAACAGATGGCGATATTAATGTCCCATCAGCAGAACAGAAGGAAATTGCATGATGGCTACAGTCTCCGCATGTCATTTCAACATCGTTCAGGCAAAACTCACCACAAAGGCAACAGAACCCTTTTTAATATAATTTGATTCCCCCGTCCCATCACAATGGACAAAGTGCAAAATCAATCATTTGGTTAGTTAGGTCCTCTGTCAATTCTTCTTGTGGAGAGGTTTGGAGGGGGGGGGGGGGGGGGGGGGGGGGGGGGGGAGTGGGGGGGTTGCTGCCGTTGATGAGGGAGGAAAGGAATTTAAAAAAAAATCCAGACACTGCTTGGCGCTAATGTTGCAGGAAGAAAATATTTAACATTTGTGGTAGATTTACACAGATTTACTGCACTGGACTGATGTAATATGGTAATTATCTGCCTCTTGACCTTTCTTAATGCTGCAGTTCTGGAGAGGTTATGTTAACATGCATTAGAAAATGAAATCTTTTTAATTTTATCTTTTAATGCAGAGTCCAATATTTTTAATATATGTTTAATTCAATGCCCATCACTATTTCAATAACCTTTTACGATATAATTTAGTACAGCAAAGGCATTAAATTACACAGCACCGTGGATTTTTAGATTCACCTCACAAAAAAATTACAAGAACTTCAAAATTCAGTTACTGCAAGGCCAAAACTGCAGCTCTTTCATTCTCTAGGCCATTGTAAATTTCTTATAGATTCACAATTTAATACACCAATATAAAAATGCTGAAAAAATGATTGAGAAGGCATAACATTCTGAGCAACATGATACCACACATTTGCAATGATAGAATGATGGTCGAATGTGGCAAACTAGGGCATCCCAATATCTCCCAAGAGTTGAATGGCCGAGTTTCAGTGAACCATCAGGAATCCTCATCTCTGCTTCTACCAGTCTCATACATTGGAGGTTGCTGATATCAACAGAACTTGGGTGGACTGCCAAGTGGTGCAGTGGTAGAGTTGCTGGCTTGCAGGTTTGATCCTGACTACAGGTGCTGTCTGTATGGACTTTGTACATTCTCGTTATGACCACGTGGGTTTTCTCCAGGTGCTCTGGTTTCCTCCCACACTCCAAGGACGTACAGGTTTGTAGGTTAATTAGCTTCAGTAAAATTGCAAATTGTTCCTAATGTGTAGGACAGTTCTAGTGTACGGGGGGGATCGCTAGTCGGCACAGACTCGGTGGGCCGAAGGCCCATTTCCACGCTGTATCTCTAAAGTCTAAACTTGCTATTCAGATCATGATTGTATCCCATTACTTTGGAAATAACAGAGCAGCTTTAAACAAACATCAGCTGTTTAAATTTGAACAGAATAAGCCAATGGTTAATAAATCGGTGATGCAACTGCTTCCACACTGCACCAGAAACTCGGGTTCAATCTTGACCTTGGGTGCTGTTTGGGTGGAGTTTGCATGTTCTCCTTGTGAACACACGAGTTTCCTCTGGATGCACCGGTTTCCTCCCACACCACAAAGATGTGCGGGTTTGTAAGTTAATTGACTTCTGTAAATTGCCCCTGCTGTGAGTGGATGCAAAAGTGGGATAACGGAACTAATGCGCACATCTGACCGACTGTCGGCATGGACTTGGTGGCCCGATGAGTGTAGGAAAGAATGCCAGATGCTGGTTTATACTGAAGATAGACACATAATGCTGGAGTAATTCAGCAGGTCAGGCAGCATCTCTGGAGAAAAACAGATGACTTTTCAGGTCGGAACCCTTCTGCATTCTGGAGAAGAGTTCTGACCTGAAACATCACTTATTCTTTTTCTCCAGAGGTGCGGCCTGACACACTGAGTTACTCCAGCATTATGTGTCTATCTTTGGTGAGCCAAATCAATCCAAGTTCGCACACATGTAGAAAGGAGTTGCTGAGAAAAGAAAAGCAGGATTCATGACCCTGGATCAAAGAACCCCACAAAATGTTAATACATTCCAATGTCAGGCTAATGTCAATTTGCCTTTGAGTGTTGAACAACATGTGGAATTGAAAACTACATTCTCAATTATTCAAACACTTGAGTCTAGCTCCTCTACGGGAATGAAACTCGTTTCTGCAAGCAATTAACATGGGTAATTTTCACATCACTTGAACTCTTATAATGATCACAAAATACATTGTTCTTTAATGCACATACATGGTAACTGCAAAATCCGAAAGTCCAAATAGTAATTTTTTTTTCCTTGAATTATACAACTTTTATCCTGATTTAATGGAATTGTCTAAATTCAATTAAATAGTTATGAACTATATCAGCTGCTGATTCCAAGCATCAAAAGGCTGGTTAATGCAAGTAAGCCCATCAGTTTTCGCATGCCGACCAAGATGCCCCATCTATGCTCGTCCCACCTGCCTGCAATTGTCACATATCCCTCTGAACCTTTCCTACTCCAGAGATGTGTAAGAAGGAACTGCACATGCTGGTTTAAACCGAAGATAGACACAAAAAGCTGGAGCAACTCAGTGGGACAGACAGCATCTCTGGAGAGAAGGAATGGGTGACGTTTCGGTTCGAGACCCTTCAGATGAATGTCACCCATTCCTTCTCTCCAGAGATGCTGTCTGTCCCACTGAGTTGCTCCAGCTTTTTGTGTCTATCTATCTCAGAGATGATTTGTTTAACTTGGCATCATGTTTGGCATGAACATTGTGGGCTGAAAGAAGTGTTCTGCTGGAGCTGTTCTCTATGGACTGTTCTTCATGGATTTGTTTTCTAATTATGTATTTTTGCACGATGGTCTTTTTTTTGCAATCTTTTTTTTTTCTTGTAGGATTTATGTTTATCTGTGTTGTCTGAGATGCTGTTGCAGCAAGATCTTCATTGCACCTGTACCCCGTGCATTGACAATAAACTCATCTTGAATAATTGGTAATAAAATGATCATCTGTTAAAAGTGAAAATAAGGAGAAATTTCTTGTCTCACAGGGTCACGAATCTTTGGGATTCTCTATCCTACAGAGCTGCGGAGACAGAGTCATTGAATATATTCAAGGTGGAGGCTGATCGACTCCCTTAAGTTACAATGTGTACGAGTGTGGGGAGGTGGAGCTGGTGCCAAGGCTTGATCATCTATGTTCTGACTGAACGGCAGAGGTGGTTCCAGGCCGATCAGTGTATTGTTTATATTTTTATGAAATCAAACAGTCTGCCAAAAAAAGATGCTTGCCAGGATCTGCAGATGCTGGTTTACAAAAAATACAAAATGCTGGAGTAACTCAATGGGTCAGGCCGCATCGCTGGAGAAAATGGATAAATGACGTTTTGGGTCGGGACCCTTAAGACTGATTGTAGTGGGGGGGGGAGGGGAGGGGAGAGAGGGAGGGGAGGGAGAAAGCTGGTTGGGAGGAGGGGGATGGGGGGGGGGGGGGGGGAAACAAAGCCTGGCAAGTGATAGGTGGATTTAATTGGTAGATGTTTGGACAAAGGCAGTGGAAAAAGCAAAAGGTGTGAGAGAAGGAGAGAATAGGCATGAAACGTGAAGCCAGATGAAGGAGAAAGGGGGCAGAATTTAGGAGAATTGCTCATCCAAGTGGGGAACAGGTAAGGTGGTGGGGGAGGGGGGGGGAGGGGAGAGAGGTTAAGGTGTTAGCTGGTCAGTTACCTAAAATTGGAGAATTCAATGTTCGTACCGCTGGACTGCAAGCTACCAACAAGATGAGTTTACGCTGTCAGTGACATGATAAGAACACAAGACATAGAATCAGAATTAAGCTATTCAGCCCATCGTGCCTGTGCTGCCAATCGATCATGGTTGATCTATTTGTCCTTCTCAACCCCAATTTCCTGCCTTCTCCCTGTAACCTTTTGACACCATTACTAATCAAGAACCTATCAATCTCTGCTTAAAAAATGCCCAATGACACCCTCCACAGCTGTCTGTGGCAATGAGTTCCACAGTTTCACCCCCCTCTGGCATAAACTCCTCATCTCCATTCTAAAGGCACATCCTCTTATTCTTAGGCTGTGCCCTCTAGTCCTAGACTCTCCCACTAGTGGAAACATGATGCTGCTCCACACCGTGTGCTGTTACAGTCTCTATTGATAATCAATGCTGGTATCTGGGGTACATTTTGCCCCGTTCATTTATAGGAGGGGGAGATTTCTGGAATAGCCGGTGTTTATTGTCTCGAATTGCCCTGATTTGAGCAGTGTGGATGACAGACATCAATACTTGATGGATATTGGGGAACCAGACGGACTTTTACAACAATCACAGTAGTTTCGTCGTCATGACACAGGAGCCGTTGGAAGAGAAGGAGGGGGAGGAGCGACATCCGACCGGTAAGCTTTAAAATCAAGCGTGGGGCTTGTTTTTCTCAGAGGCCCACAGAAGCCGTTGGAAGAGAAGGAGGGGGAGGAGCGACACCCGACCGGTAAGCTTTAATATCAAGCGCGGGGCTTGTTTTTACCGAAATCCATAACGTTCCATTTGGAGAAGTGTTTTTTTTTGAGGAAGCCGCTGATTGGTGGGAAGAGGACTAGGGTAAGCAGCTGATTGGTGGGAAGTGGACTAGGGTAAGCAGCTGATTGGCGATCAGATTTCAGCAGTTTGTAGTGATTTCGTATTGTGTAGATATTGTATCCTGTGTAAGGGGGGAGTATGAAGGCCAGGGCTGGATGTCTGATGTGGGAGGTCAGGGAATCTGATAGCCCTCCAGACGTCCACATCTGCGCCAGGTGTGTCGAGATGGGGCTCCTAAAGGACTGTGTTAGGAACCTGGAGCAGCAGCTCGATGACCTCCGTGTGGTCAGGGAGAGTGAGGAGGTCATAGAGGGGAGCTACAGGGAGGTAGTCACTCCCAGACCACAGGAGGCAGAAAAGTGGGTCACGGTTAGGAAGGGCAAGGGGCAGAGGCAGGGGCTAGAGAGTACCCCTGTGACTGTACACCTGGAAAATAGGTACTCGGGTTTGAGTACGATTGGAGGGGACAGCCTACCTGGGGGCAGTAACAGCGGCCGGGTCTCCGGCACAGAGACCGGCCCTGATGCTGAGAAGGGTAGCTAAAAGAGGAGGGCAATTGCAATAGGGGACTCTATAGTTAGGGGGTCGGATGGGCGATTCTGTGGACGCAGGCGGGAGACCCGGATGGTAGTTTGCCTCCCTGGTGCCAGGGTCTCGCATGTGTCGGAACGTGTCCAAAAGATTCTGAAAAGGGAGGGAGAGGAGCCTGATGTTGTGGTACACATAGGTACCAATGACATAGGCAGAAAAAGAGACAAGGTCCTGAAGGGAGAATTTAGGGAGTTGGGGGGGGGGGGGGGGGGGGGGGGGGGGGGGGGGGGAAGTTAAGGAGAAGGACCAAAAGGGTAACGATTTCAGGATTACTGCCTGTGCCGCGTGACAGTGAGAGTAGGAATGAAATGAGGTGGAGGATAAATGCGTGGCTGAGGGACTGGTGCAGTGGGCAGGGATTCAAGTTTCTTGATCACTGGGACCTCTTTTGGGGAAGGCATAATCTGTACAAAAAGGACGGGTTGCACTTGAACCCGAGGGGGACCAATATCCTGGCAGGGAGATTTGCAAAGGCTACTGGGGAGACTTTAAACTAGAAAGGCTGGGGGGAGAGACTCGGGTAGAGGGGCTAGGACAGGGTAGGGGCAAGAGGCAGAGAAGGGAAGCACTCGGATCCAAAATGTAGGCGAGAAAGAGGAAAACGATAATAGAGAATAAGGGATGGTGGGTTTCTAAAATGTGTATATTTTAATGCTAGGAGCATTGTAAGAAAGGTGGATGAACTTAGAGCCTGGATTGACATCTGGAAATATGATGTTGTGGCAATCAGTGAAACATGATTGCAGGAGGGCTGTGATTGGAAACTAAATATTCCAGGATTTTGTTGCTTCAGGTGTGATAGAATTGGAGGGACCAGAGGTGGAGGTGTTGCATTGCTTGTCAGAGAGGATATTACAGCAGTGCTTTGGCAGGATAGATTAGAGGGCTCGTCTAGGGAGGCTATTTGGGTGGAACTGAGAAGTGGGAACGGTTGTGTTTTGGTGTAGCAACACTTTTAAGGGTGTATTATAGACCGCCAAATGGGGAGCGAGAATTGGAAGAGCAAATATGCAAGGAGATAGCAGATATTAGCAGTAGGCACAAGGTAGTGATTGTGGGAGATTTCAATTTTCCAAAAATAGACTGGGAAACACATTCTGTAAATGGGCTGGATGGTTTGGAGTTTGTAAAATGTGTGCAGGATAGTTTTTTTACAGCAGTACATAGAGGTATCGACCAGAGAAGGGGCAGTGCTGGACCTCCTGTTAGGAAATGAGGTAGGTCAGGTGACGGAGGTATGCGTTGGTGAGCACTTCGGGACCAGTGATCACAATACCATTAGTTTCAATATAATTATGGAGAGAGTCAGAACTGGACCTAGGGTGGAGATTTTTGATTGGGAGAAAGGCTAACTTTGAGGGAATGCGTAAGGATTTAAAAGGAGTGAATTGGGACACTTTGTTTTATGGGAAGGATGTAGAAGAGAAATGGAGGACATTTAAAGGGGAAATTGTAAGAGTACAGAATCTTTTATGTCCCTGTTAGGTTGAAAGGAAATAGTAAAAATTGGAAAGAGCATGGTTTTCAAGGGAAATTGGACACTTGTTTCGAAAAAAGAGAGATATCTACAATAATTATAGGAGGCATGGAGTAAATGAGGTGCTAGAGGAGTATAAAGAATGTAAAAAGAATCTTAAGAAATAAATTAGGAAGGCTAAAAGAAGATATGAGGTTGCTTTGGCAAGAAAGGTGAAAGTAAATCCAAAGGGTTTCTACAGCTATATTAACAGCAAAAGGATAACGAGGGATAAAATTGGACCATTAGAGAGCCAGAATGGACAGCTATCTGCAGAGCCAAAAGAGATGGGGGAGATATTGAACAATTTCTTTTCTTCGGTATTCATCAAGGAGAAGGATATTGAACTCTGTGAGGTAAGGAAAAAAAGTGGAGTAGCTATGGAAACTATGAGATTCAAAGAGGAGGAAGTACTGACACTTTTGAAAAATATAAAAGTGGATAAGTCTCTAGGTCCTGACCGGATATTCCCTAGGACATTGAGGGAAGTTAGTGTAGAAATAGCAGGAGCTATGACAGAAATATTTCAAATGTCATTAGAAACGGGAATAGTGCCGGAGGATTGGCGTACTGCGCATGTTGTTCCATTGTTTAAAAATGGTTCAAAGAATAAACCTAGCAATTATAGACCTGTTAGTTTGACGTCAGTGGTGGGCAAATTAATGGAAAGGATACTTAAAGATAATATATATAAGCATCTGGATAAACAGGGTCTGATCAGGAACAGTCAACATGGATTTGTGCCTGGAAGGTCATGTTTGACAAACCTTGAATTTTTTGAAGTGGTTACTAGGGAAATTGATGAGGGTAAAGCAGTGGATGTTGTCTATATGGATTTCAGTAAGGCCTTTGACAAGGTTCCCCATGGAAGGTTGGTTAAGAAGGTTCAATCTTTGGGTGTCAATGGCGGAGTAGCAAGATGGATTCAACAGTGGCTGAATGGGAGATGTCAGAGAGTAATGGTGGATGGCTGTGTGTCAGGTTGGCCAGTGACCAGTGGGGTGCCTCAGGGATCTGTGTTGGATCCACTGCTGTTTGTCATGTACATCAATGATCTGGATGATGGGGTGGAAAATTGGATAAGTAAGTATGCAGATGATACTAAGATAGGTTGTGTCGTGGATAATGAAGTAGATTTTCAAAGTCTACAGAGAGATTTGGGCATTTGACAAAGTGGGCTGAAAGATGGCAGATGGGGTTTAATGCTGATAAGTGTGAAGTGCTACATCTTGGCAGGACAAATCAAAATAGGACGTACATGGTAAATGATAGGGAATTGAGGAATGCTGTGGAACAGAGAGATCTAGGAATAACTGTGCATAGTTCCCTGAAGGTGGAATCGCATGTAGATAGGGTGGTAAAGAAAGCCTTTGGTGCGCTGGCCTTTATAAATCAGAGCATTGAATATAGGAGTAGGGAAGTAATGTTAAAATTGTACAAGGCATTGGTAAGACCAATTCTGGAGTATGGTGTACAATTTTGGTCGCCTAATTATAGGAAGGATGTCAACAAAATAGAGAGAGTACAGAGGAGATTTACTAGAATGTTGCCCGGGTTCCAGCAACTATGTTACAGAGAAAGGTTGTAAAGTTAGGTCTTTATTCTTTGGAGCGCAGAAGGTTAAGGGGCGACTTGATTGAGGTCTTTAAAATGATGAAAGGGATAGACAGAGTTGACGTGGATAAGCTTTTCCCATTGAGGGTAGGGAAGATTCAAACAAGAGGGCATGACATGAGAATTAAGGGACAGAAGTTTAGGGGTAACGTGAGGGGGAACTTCTTTACTCAGAGGGTGGTGGCTGTGTGGAATGAGTTTCCAGCAGAAGTGGTGGAGGCAGGATCGATTTTAACATTTAAAAGTAAAGTGGATAGGTATATGGACGGGAAGGGAATGGAGGGGTATGGTCTGAGTGCAGGTAGATGGGACTAGGGGAAAACAAATGATCGGCACGGACTGGAAGGGCTGAGAGGGCCTGTTTCCGTGCTGTAATTGTTATATGGTTATATGATGATGGCAAAACCTTTCATTCCAGATTTATTTAATTCTTTGGATAAACTCCCATGCTGGAAATGAAGCTTGTGTTGGCTGATCTAAGTCTCCACTGGAGGCAGATGAAAATGTTAGGGCTGGTGCACACAGGAGTAAACTCATTATGTTCTCAACCCTATGTGTGCCAGGTTACTCCTGTGTGATGCAGTTCATTATTGCCCTACGTCACTCGTCTCAAAAATGGCTTCACCCCACGAAAATTAGCTGGTGCTGGAGATTTAAAAAATATTTTATCCAATTTGTTTATCTAGTCCTAATCCCAGTTCTGTGTTCCAGCATGTGCTTCCTGATTTAGGCGTTGCAAATCTGACTGAGTGCCTGAAATCTAAATGTAGTGCCTACCTCAACTACTTCCTCTGGCAGCTCATTCCATGTACCCACTGCCCTCTGTGGGGGGGGGAGTTGCCCCTCAGGTTCCTGTTAAATCCAGTCCCCTCTCACCGGAAACCTCTAGCTGTTGATTTCCCCAACCCCAGAAAAAAGACTGCGCGACTGGGTGAGTTTTCAGTTGTAAATGCAATGAGAAATAACTGTAGTTCAGGGCAATTTTATATTGTGAAGAAAACAAATGATGGAAAAAATCTATGAATTAATGTGCAGGTTGACCAATATGAGAAAATATGAATACTTAATATTTCCTCATCATTTGCAGCAGGATCAAGCTGCTATATTTTTTTGTTGTACAAATGTACATTGATCAATAAGAAAATCTCTTTAAAATGTATCAAAATAAAGCTCAAATACTTATGAAAGATTATTTCAGTTCAATGTTACTTGGTATATTATTACAGTAATGTTGGTTAAATATATAACACAACCACAGTTAAATGGACCAGGGTTTAAACTGCTTATGTTTGCACTTTTTAGTATCAGAAAACAAAACACATTTTCTGCACTAAAGAGATTTTTTGAAGAGGTTGATATCTGTGATATTTATCAATCTATTTATAATAATTTTCAAGAAAAATTAAAAATGTCTCTTCACCCTGATGACAATAAGGAACGTTTCATGGAATGCTTTACCTCGAGAAGCTAAAATCCATTTGATGAAGACATCTAGTGGCAGTAAAAGCTAACTGCACTGATCTCATACCCATGTCCCAGGAGAGAAGGGTCAAAAGCATCAGACTATCGCGAAATGAATAGGTCAGAAAATAAATTGAGAATAACCCTGGCTTAAATAATGCTTTCAAGCCCTAGAGTGGTCATATTTCTTTGGAAATAAAATCACTGGAAAACTTTCTGGAAGAGAGACATTACTGTTTGCATTAAACCGAACCTCAAAACAAAGTGGCTGGAAGCACTGGTTCAGAACGATAGCAAATATTTTAAACATCAGAAAACAAACATGATACTGAATCTCTCCATATACAGTAGACGGTGATAACGTTTCACAAGTGTGTCGTCCGATTTTGGCCGCGAGTAGTTTCAATGTATTTTCCCATCTGATTCAAAAATCCCAAGAATGATTTAATTTCATTTCATTGCACAAGTCTTGGGTTTCTGATTACACTTCATACGAATATGTGAGCAAAAGTAATTCTATAGATAAACAAACCCATAAACAAAATGGAACTTAAGTTTAGCAGTGTCACTGACATTTATTTTCTTGCAACACTGACTTCAATCGACACATATATCCTACATGTAACACACTTTCTACCAGGACTAAGTAATGGTGATTATTCTTAATTCCTAAAAACCCAGCATGGAAACAAGTTATTCGGAACACCAAGCCCACGCTGATGATCTATCACCCATTCATACTAGGAATATGTTATCCCACTTTCCCATCACTCCTTACATGTTAAGGATAATTTAGAGGCAAATTATTGTCTTAGGAATGAGAATTTTGCCTTTCTAGAGTAGTTCAAGGAATATGTTTCCTTCAAGGCAAACAATGTCGTGTTTGACATCAAACAACATAGTAATCATTCAGCAGGGAAGTTGTTCCTGTCAATCGACTAACCAGGACACTTATCATTTTACAGAAAATCTGTGAATGACTCATGTATGCCAGAAACCAAGTCATCTTGGATCTAGCCTCAAAACGGCAGAGGACCTTTCTGACCATGCAATATAGAATATATATGCTCCACCACATTAGTAAAGGCAGGTCAAAATAACAGACCAACTTTACCTAAAGCAAGTTACATTTAGAAATCACAGGTGGGTTTTACAAAGTGAGTGTTATTCGCATCTTTTATCAGCGATCATGACCTAACATTCTTTACCCTCCCATGTAGACAGAAGCAGAACTAATAAAAGCACCATCACAGGTCAGGGGCTTTGAAGAGACAGGGTGCTGGTGGGGGTTGAAAAGCCTCCCACAATTGATATTCAACTGTCATTGTGTAGTTAAAGTGATAAATGTACTTAATAGAGTTACAATTGTCAGCAATTACCTCCAGTAGGTCAGTACACGAAGTCCACATATCCCAGACCAATCTCAATTACGAGAAACAAGATTTTCACAACAACAGGTCTTGTATCGCTGCCACCAACATAGAGGAAAAGAGCCCTTATGTGTGTTGTGGAATAGGAGCAAGAATAACTCCTTGGAGCCCAGTGCCTAACATCAACTGCAAATTATCTGGGATACTTCAATTGCAGATTCTTCTATCCTCTGGGGAAGTCGGTCCCAGAAGACCATCAGTAATTGTGTCTCAGGAATCAATGAACTGGACAAGTTATGGGCTCTACAGTCCTGAAAGAAACACGCAAAGATCGCCCTTTTTGAAATCGGTTTAGTACAGCACTAAATCAGCTGAAGGACACTTGGCCTTATTGATCAGTTGGGCTCCCAGATCTTGAATTCCCTTGCAAGTAATAAAGAAACACACAATCACGTTTTAGGCTATTTTTCTCCACCGTCACTGCTATTTTCAAGACTGCTGTTGGCGGAAAGGTCAACTGACAATCCCCAAATCTTCAATAGAGGATGCAGTCTTGGAGTAGTTAAACTGTTTGTGGTAAACCTCAAGCACTCAATGCAGGAGCAGAGCTAGGAGCAGGATCCATACAGCAGAGAGGAAACAGAAGTCCCGAGAGGAATGGATATACCGCAGAAATTTCAGGTTAAGCTACCTCGACAATTATTTTGTTAGAAGTACAATTGCATCAATATTCAAGGATTCACATTTGGTCAAAAGGTCAGCTTTCTTGCACCAACCATTATTCCACTTCCCTTGAGCTAAACAAAAGAGAAAAATACTCCCCTTGGCCCAACACCCATTTTTTTACTTCTCAACCCCATTCTCCTGCCTTCTCCCTGTAACGTTTCACGTCCTGAACTTTTATGAAGGACTTTTTTTAAATAGAAAAGGCCAGGTACAAACTCAAACAATAGGCCTAGTTCACAACAAAATCAACACCAGACCTCCCTACTGAAAATAATTGCTTCATTTAACCATGATTCAAAGATTATGTAACTGATTAAAAAAAACAATAAACAATAATTGTACTACAGCCAGAAGGGGGAGGGATAAGGGAAGTTTTCAAATTGTCATTAGGCAAAAAAATCAGCTTTTTTTGGGGCCATAATGTAGTCACAGCAGAATTTTAAGTTTACAGTTTACACTTACGGAAATGTTCCGTAATTTATCTTTTTGAATGTACAAATACTTCTGCAAAAGAAATGAGAAACTACATGCTGATGACATATTAATTAGAGTTTCCTACTGGTTTCATGGTAAAAAGGGCAATTAAACATAATTATGATTTACTAACCATTAAGATAAATTCCCAAATTGGAAATTGTCAAATAATTTAAAAAGTATTTTCAAAGCATTTGACAAAAAGCCCCCAGTGGTACTAATGTCCAATGTATTTTAAAAGTCTCAATGAAAAAAAATCTTAATTAGAGGCTCATTAGTATGTAAATGGAGTGGTGTTTTGTTACAACTGAGTAGGGATGATTTTCACAGAAAAACCTATTAAAAAAGTTATTACAATAAATGCAAAAAAATTCAATTGAATGGTTTGCTTCACTTTTTTTCCCCCAGATAAGAAAAATCATACTTTCTCATTTCACATGTTGGTTCTCAACAGCTGGTTTAATGAGGCACTTATGTTTGCTCTGACTTGTTATACTGGTGGCAAAATCTAAAAAAATAAGCACATACTTGCATAATTTTCTAAACTTTTTACAGATACAAATTAATTGCTTGAAGATGTTAACAGCTGTTCTTCAATATTCCTACTTCATTTGGGAAACTTGTGAGAGAACATCATCAGGCTACACAGAACGTGGGTGCTCAATCTCTCCTGCACTCAGCCAGCAGGTTTGCACGGCCGCCAGCAGTCTTTAAATGGTCCCCAGTGAGATCCGAGGTAAAATCTTGTCCTCCCTTACTGTCAGACCCAACGTTAGATTACAATCCCGGGTTCGATCCTGACTAAGGTGCTTGTCTGTACGGAGTTTATAAGTTCTCCCTGTGACAGTGGGTTTTCTCCGACAGCTCCTGTTTACTCCCACACTCCAAAGACATACAGTTTTGTAGGTATCATTGTAAATTGTCCCTAGTGTGCATCTTGGATAGTGTTAGTGTTAGGGAATGGCTGGTTGGAGCTGACTCCGTGGGCCGAAGGGCCTGTTTCCGCGCTGTATCTCTAAGCTTAACTAAAAGGCAACAGTGTCCATGGACTGATTATGGGACCTTCTTAGTCTACGTCATTCAATAATTTACCATATTGGTGTCCAAGGAATTTGAACAAGAAAAATATCGAAAGTTATCTTTGGAAGTCAAACAATGAAAGAAATGAAGGATGGAAGGCTTGAAAGCACTTCCCACAGTATTACCACAGTACAAAAATAACTTCTTACCCACTTACCAAACTCTTAAATGGACTTCTCGCACGCTTGGGGAGATTCTCAATTTTCCAAATTACCCCATTGCAGTCCTTGCACTTTGTTAGTACGTGCACTTTTGCTGTAACTGTAACACTATATTCTGTACAGTTTCCTGTCTTATTTGCAATCCCTGTTGCACTCATGGTATGGGAATGATTTGCAGACACATGAGACTGCAGGTGCTGGAATCTTGAGGAAAAAAAACTGTGCTGGAGGAACTCAGCAAGTCAGACAACATCTGAGGAGGGAAACGGACAGGCGACATTGAGTTGGGACCTTGCCTCAGACTGACGAGTCTGAAGGGATCCGACCGACATGATCGGCAAGAAAAAAATAAAGTTTTTCACTTTATATTAGTACACGTGAGCTAATAATACCAAAAATAGTTTCCCAAAGAATTTACAATGACAGTGCTCTGTTCTATACGAAAGGCTGCAGTGCAGTGAATGTTCTGAGATTTGCTGAGTTAAACAGCTTCAATACTACTGAGATTAGCAAATTAATCTGAGGAGCCCCACTAGACATATGCAGGTGCGCCATATGGAGTTTGTGTTTGACTCAAGTTGTGTCACTGTGTTTCTTGTTTTTTAATATGCTGCATTTTTAAAAAGCAAACATCCAAATTGCAAGTAATCAAAAATAAAATCACAGACATATTGATATGCACAAAAGACATAAATAAAATTTGGAGCAAAAATATATTCAGCATTCATGTAAGAAAAGAAAACATGTCCCACACCAGAGCTCAGACCAAACGATATTGCTACAGCTCCAATACCTCCTCATCTAGTATACAATACTTGTATTGTATTATAAATGGGTCACAGTAAAATGTTTTGGGGGTTTTTTTTTTAAAGGGGGGAAAATGCTTTTTTTTAAAATAAAAGCATGCAAAATAATGCTTAAACAAAAGCATTATATTTGGTAAACTCCTTGGAAATCGTTTATATTAACAGCAATTATTTTTAAATGGAATGGAAGAACCACCCTTAGTTACACATACTGTGCCCTCCATAATGTTTGAGACAAACAACCATCGTTTATTTATTTGCCTCTGTACTCCACAATTTGAGATTTGTAATAGAACAAAAATCACATGTGGTTAAAGTGCACATTGTCAGATTTTAATAAAGGCCATTTTTACACATTTTGGTTTCACCATGTTGAACTTACAGCAGTGTTTATACACAGACCCCCATTTCAGGGCATCATAATGTTTGGGACGCAGCAGTGTCATGTAAATGAAAATAGTCATGTTTACTATTCTGTTGCATATCCTTCGCATGCAATGACTGCTTGAAATCTGCGATTCATGGACATCACCAGTGGGTGTCTTCTCTGGTGATGATTTGCTATGCCTGTATTGCAGCCATCTTATGCTTGTTTGGGGGAGCTAGTCCCCTTCAGTTTTCTCCTCAGCATATAAAAGGAACGCTCAATTGGGTTCAGGTCGGGCGAATTACTTGGACGTTCAAGAATTGGCGATTATTTCAGCTTTGAAAAACTCCTTTGTTGCTTTAGCAGTACGTTTGGGATCATTGTCTTGCTGTAGAATGAACTGCCGGCCAATGAGTTTTGAGGCATTTGTTTGAACTTGAGCAGATAGGATGTGTCTACACACTTCAGACTTCATTATGCTACCATCAGTAGTTGTATCATCAATGAAGATAAGTGAGCCAGTACCTTCAGCAGCCATACATGCCCAAGCCATAACACCCTCACCACCATTTCACAGATGAGGTGGTATGCTTTGGATCTTGGGCAGTTCCATCTCTCCTTCATACTTTGCTCTGGCCATCACTCTGATATGTTAATCTTCGTCTCATCTGTCCACAAGATCTTTTTTCCAGAACTGTGGTTGCTCTTTTAAATACTTCTTGATAAACAGTAACTTGGCCATCTTATTTTTGCGGCTAACCAGTGGTTTGCATCTTGCAGTGTAGCCTCTGTATTTCTGTTCATGAAGTCTTCTGCGGACAGTGGTCATTGTCAAATTCACACCTGTCTCCTGAAGAGTGCTTCTGATCTGTCGGACTGGTGTTTGGGGATTTTTCTTTATTATAGAGAAAATTCTTCTGTCTTCAGCTGTGGAGGTCTTCCTTGGCCTCTTTGCGATTAGTAAGCTCACCAGTGCTCTCTTTCTTCTTAACGATGTTCCAAACAGTTGATTTTGGTAAGCCTAAGGTTTGGCTGATGTCGAACAGTTTTATTCTTGTTTCTCAGTCTCATAATGGCTTTGTTGACGTTCATTGGTACAACTTTGGTCCTCATGTTGATAAACAGCAATAAAAGTTTGCAAAGGTGATGGAAAGACTGGGTGCTGGGAGCTCTCTTATACCTGCATTAAGGAGGCAATTGAACACACCTGAGCAATTACAAACACCTGTGAAGCCATGTGTCCCAAATATTATGGTGCCCTGAAATGGGGGGGACTATGTATAAACACAGCTGTAATTTCTACATGGTGAAACCAAAATGTATAAAAATGCCCTTTAATAAAATCTGACAATGTGCACTTTAACCACATGTGATTTGTTCTATTACAAATCTCAAATTGTGGAGTACAGAGGCAAATAAATAAATGATGGGTCTTTGTTCCAAACATTATGGAGGGCACTGTAACTGAGAGGAATTAAACCTAGAAATGTATCATGTGCTAGTTTCTTCCCACAGGTTTTGCCTGACGTCGGCAATTCCAACATTGTCAGTGAAAAGACAATATATGATTACTGGTAGACAAAAATGCTGGGGAAACTCAGCAGGTGAGGCAGCATCTATGGAGCGAAGGAATGAGTGACATTTCGGGTCTCAACCCGAAACGTCATCTATTCCTTCTCTCCATAGATGCTGCCTCACCCGTGGAGTTTCTCCAGCATTTTTGTCTATCTTCGATTTTTGCAGCATCTGCAGTTCTTTCTTAAACATATATGATTACTGATCTACAGTCAGAGGGTGTTGAATCTGTGGAAATCTTTGCCACAGAAGGCAGTGGAAGCAAAGTCAGTGGATATATTTAAGGCATAGATAGTTTCTTGATTAATACAGGTGTCAAAGGTTATGGGGAGAGGGCATGGGAATGGGGTTAGGAGGGAGGGATAGTCAGCCATGATTGAATGGCCTAATTCTACTATCACAATCCTTTGATTGTTTTGCATTGATGTCTGAATTTCATCATCTTCTCAGTATTTTGCTTTTGTACTATTCTGGAAGGATAGTAGTAACTGTTGAAGAATTGACAAAAAGACTTCGCACAATCAAAATGATAAGAAAGAGTTATATGAACATGTAATAAATGGGAAGGTGAGAGTCGAGAAACCACAGGAGGAAAGTGATAAAAAAGTAAGAATGGTGTGAAGATGCACTCAATCATAACAGGTAGGCTATGTGAACACACATCATCACGTCTGAAGAACAATAATAGTAAAATGAAAGAAATGTTAAAAGAATACAGCATTGAACTGGCAAACCCAATAAATGTACAATGGTTCTGTACAGTGGACGGCTCGATTGTAATCATATATTGTCTTTGTACTGATTGATTAGCACGCAACAAAAGCTTTTCACTGTCCCTTGATAAACGTGACGATAAACTACTACAAATACTTCAGTGAACACTTTGCTTTTAGTTTTTTTTAAAGCATTAATAATATAAAGCAAAAGTATAGGACGGGATGGCTGAAAGTAATTGTGAATAGTTAAAAAGATTGGAATTGTCCAATTCTCCAAAGTGATTTCATTTTGCATTTTTGACAATAACATATTTAACCTCCCAAGGGTACAATGTGAGAGGAGGTACACATTGTACTTTCCATTTTTAAAGCAAATTTATTTTAAAGTAGAGTTGAAGCTCACAGCTCAAAATAGGGGTTGCCATAATATACTGCAATTTTTGAGAAATGTCAAATCACCCATCTCGAGCAGCATGACAGAGGTTTTATGTGCAATTTAATTGGAAAAGTTTCACATAACTAGTCTAATTCACACCGACATTATGGGATACACATCAGGATCAGATCAGACTGCTTCAGTCTGTGGCAAACTGACAGAAACCTCCTCGTTAATACTACGGTGAAATGGCAGAGACTACGGTTACTGGCTGTGCAAGGGCCAAACTCTTTGCAGCTGATTCTTGCATCCCTGTCCTCATATTGCACATTCACCCTCTGCCAACTGACTCCTTTTGGAATGTAGCAGTGTACCTTGTAAATCACAGCACACCCCACTGCCCGCCACTATCACCTCACCAGTCTTGTTTTAGGAACAGATGATAAATAAATCAAAGTGTACTAAGCAGTTCGTCCACATGGCAATCGCCTCCCTCATTCCTTCTGCAGCTCATCAATCAAACTATTGTCTACTTGAAAGCCAAGGCTTGTAAATGTCATCTCCACTCAAGTCCAAGTAGAAGGAAATCAGAACACTGCTAGGAGTTTTAATTGGTTAGTGTAATTAAACTAAAATACCCTAGTAGGCTAGTTCTGACAGGATAGTCAAGACCTCTATTAATAAGGCTGATTACAGTATTTGCTACAAGAATGATACAAACATTTTAATTTCGTTCCTGATACCACCATCATTTGCTGAACTCGCGTAGGTTTAATTTTTTTTTTTGCACAAAAGGTGGAACATTTTAAAAGGAACTGATTAGAATGCAAAAAATACTTAAAGTTAGCATGAGCTTGCTCCACATGCAATGATTGTCGATCAACTGAGAAATTATGTTTTAAAAAAGGCCAAGATGGTTTGGAACACATTTTTAATAATTCCATTATGGTTCTTGTGGTTGGAAGCAGCAGTAAAAGTGAGTTGAGAGTAAGGAAGGAAACTTGCCTGAGCACAGCTTGTTTTCCTTGAGAGAGCCTTTTCCCCTCCTCACACACTGACAAGTTGAGCAGAGTTTGACTCCACCGACAGCCATTTGGACGTGCACAGCAACAATCTCGGTCAGCTCCTCACCTCTGTGCCATCCCCAACCACTTAATTATATCACCGACAAAATTACCAATCATTGTCTCGTTTAATAAATAACTCTCAGCAGCAGCAGAATGCAGAATACAGTATCCAAATACTATTAACGTGCTTGCTAATTGGCCAGGATTTACAGTGGCAGCAGCAAATCAGGGCAGAATGTCCCGTGGTCGTCATGGAAATCACAACCAGTTAATCAGAATTGTGAACCAAATTGAATAATCGCGCTGGTGAAGCAGCGCCCGCAGCATGTGGCTGGCACAGGCGCAAGAACGTGTTAAAATGCCACGTCAAATCAGATTCTTTCAAAAACAGAGTCTGAAGAAGGGCCCCGACCTGAAACGTCACCTATGCATTTTCTCCAGAGATTCTGCCTGACCCACTGAGTTACTCCAGCACCATGAGTTCATCGCACCACCTCCCATCATAAAACCATCATCACCTTCATCAATGTATTACCTGCCAGGCCTCATCATGCCCCTCCTCCCTTCTGCCCCCCCCCCCCCTTACAATCAGTCTGTAGAAGGGTCCCAACCCAAAACGTAAGCTACCCATATTCTCCGGGGATGCCGCCTGACCTGCTGAGTTATTCCAGCACTTTGTGCATTCTTCAACACATACCAGGGCTTAATTCAATATTGTTTGCCAATTTCAACAAGCAAAGGGGGGGGGGGGGGGGGGGGGGGGGGGGGTGAGAGAATTGCCCCCGACAGAAGTGAACAAAATACTTTGAACAGGCTGGGGAGGGATGGAAATACATTTATTTAGCCATCACCAGCTCTTCCCTGTTACTCTGCCCAATATGGATTAAACTGCACCAAATGGGGAATATGCATTACAGCAAAGTTGCATGTGGCGATAGTACGTTGCCAAAAACAACAAATTGGCACCGGGGCTCAAGTATAGATTACCTTGTCAGACAACTGTGAAAGCATCCCAAATAGTCCTAATGCAGATTTAAAATCTGGACCCAGACCAACCTGGCACTTGGTTCTCTCCAAACATCACCTTAGGATTACTCATATTACGTTACTCCTTAAACAAATAGGGTTTTTGTCCAGTTAACAAGGCAGCTGAGTTAATTCATACTGTCAAGTACCATAAAAATAAAAATTAGCACCAAAGTGAAATTGGTGACCCATGCACATGTGATAAGCCACATTGGAGGTCAATATTGCTGGGAAGACAGTAAACATTAACTGCGTTTTAAATGAATTAAGATTACCTCCTTTTAAAGTTTGCCACCATATTACAGCAAGATTCAAGGCATTAATTACACTGAACAGAATAAACTTGGGAACAGGGCTTTGCAGGGCACAGCACTACATTAGCATGTGTCAAGTATCTTTGGTTTTAAATGAAAACCACATAAAAACATTTCTACCATCAATTTTGCTATCACTAACCGCCAGCATAAATTCTGCAAGGGAAGCTATTTTCGTGCAGATGTGAAATTCAATGAAAAAGACCGACTCTTGTAGGAACATCAATCAAAACGTCGGCTGCACTGACAGATCTCAACGGTGAGGGAGGGTTAAAGGTCACAGGTTAAGGAAAAAGCCAAGCTCTGGTTGAGCTCTAATATCTCTGTGGTGGAAGTCTTGGAAAGGTACACCCTCCTGTATTAGCCTACCATCATTAATCTTCTTGCCACCTTCTTTAGCTAGTCAAGCAGAACTGCTCAGTAGAAAACTATATGATGGGGCACGACGAGAAGGCCCAGTCCCCATTATCAGGTTAACGTTCTGTTAAGCCCCTCTGCAGCAGTGGAATGATAACGATTGAGGGGGGGGGGGGGATCAAGGTCACATGATGTACTGCATCCAATTAATGATATCCAGGATTTAACCAAATAATGCAGCGCTGAAAGAAAACTGAAACATCTTATTTAACAGTGTGAAACAAAGCAATCTTTCATCACGTATCGAGACTTGACAAGTATATTAGCATACTAGCATTCGCAACCATTTCTAAGTGTTGCAAAGCCAAGTTCATATAAGAGAGCGCGAGAGAGAGAGTGAGCGAGAGAGAGGGAGTGCGAAAGAGAGAGCGATAGATGGAAGAGGGGGGAAGGGGGGGGGGGGGAGAGGGGAGAGGGGAGAGGGGGGGGGGGGAGAGGGGAGAGGGGGGGGGGGAGAGGGGGAGAAGGGGGGAGAGGGGAGAGGGGGGGGAGGGGGAGAGGGGAGAGGGGGGGAGAGGGGGAGAGAGGGGAGAGGGGGGGGAGAGGGGAGAGGGGGGGGGAGAGGGGAGAGGGGAGAGGGGAGAGGGGGGGAGAGGGGAGAGGGGAGAGGGGAGAGGGGAGAGGGGAGAGGGAGAAACACAGTGCATAAAATAAACCATTTAATTAGTGGCTAGACGACAAGACATTTTGAAAGATGGATTTAAGGTAATGCTGACTGTAGCGTGAGGTATATCAAATTATCCTCTGATTACGACCACCGTCATTAAAGCAAAGGATCTAAATAAGCAAATAGCCATCATTTAAAATTTTAAATATCAGCTCCACATGTATGGTAATATCAAAAATATTCTGCAAAAAGGACTAGTAAGCCAAACACGCAGCGATTTGCTGGTGTTTGTATCGCAATTAAAAGTCAACATGCATTATATGGAACCTTCATATCAAAAATAGTATTTTAGTTTGTAGCATCCAAGTGTTCAAGTATTTTCTACTCAGAACCTTGCCATTGACTATTTTGTGGAATGATAAGACAATTGATCATTTGACAACGCATATCATTGAATAATTAAATCCTGCTAAATTTATATGCATTTCAATGACTAAACTTTAAAATGATTTATTGCACCTGAGGTACCTTAGTATTTGAACATTTTTGCTTAAAAATGTTAAATAAACTGTTTTTATAATGAGTTACAATTGCCACCATATTTTTTAATTTAGAAGTAAAAAATCAAAATATAAAATGTTTACGATTATATCTTTAATAAAAGATAATCAATTAACTTATAATGGAGACAGAAATGTGCCCTCCTAAAAACTATCCAAGATACTGTGGTGAACAAACTGCGCAGGAAGCAAGCTGGATTTCTTATGGAGGCCGAGAAGGGTGCATTTCCATAAGTAAAACAATCCTTCATCTGACATTGGTCCCATGTAGTTTTGTGTTCCTCTTCTGAGGGAATTGTGTAAAACTGTTCAAATATAGACCACAAATCCTGATATGAACAGTTTAAAGTCAAAAAACACTGTACAATATATAGTTAAGAATGATAAAACAATTATATAAACATACAGTGCCCTCCATAATGTTTAGGACATTTATTTATTTGCCTCTGTACTCTGCAATTTGAGATTTGCAATAGAAAAAAAAAAATCACATGTGGTTAAAGTTCACATTGTCAAATTTTATGAAAGGCCATTTTTATACATTTTGGTTTCACCATGTAGAAATTACAACAGTGTTTATACATAGTCCCCCCATTTCAGGGCACCATAATGTTTGGGACACATGGCTTCACAGGTGTTTGTGATTGATCGGGTGTGTTTAATTGCCTCCTTAATGCAGGTATAAGAGCTCTCAGCACCTAGTCTTTCCTCCAGACTTTCCATCATGTTTGGAAACTTTTATTGCTGTTTATCAACATGAGGACCAAAGTTGTGCCAATGAAAGTCAAATAAGCCATCATGAGACTGAGAAACAAGAATAAAACTGTTAGAGACATCAGCCAAACCTTAGGCTTCCCAAAACCTATTGTTTGGAACATCATTAAGAAGAAAGAGAGCACTGGTGAGCTTACTAATCGCAAAGGGACTGGCAGGCCAAGGACGACCTCCACAGCTGATGACAGAAGAACTCTCTCTAAAATAAAGAAAAATCCCCAAACACCTGTCCAACAGATCAGAAACATTCTTCAGGAATCAAGTGTGGATTTGTCAATGACCCCTGTTCACAGAAGACTTCATAAACAGAAATACAGATGCTACACCGCAAGGTGCAAACCACTGGTTAGCCACAAAACTAGGATGGCCAGGTTACAGTTTGCCAAGAAGTACCTAAAAGAGCAACCTCAGTTCTGGAAAAAGGTCATGTGGACAGATGAGATGAAGATTAACTTATATCAGAGTGATGGCAATAGCAAAGCATGGAAGAGAGAAGGAGCTGCCCAAGATCCAAAGTATACCACCTTATCAGTGAAACACGGTGGTGGGGGTGTTATTGCCAAGGCATGTATGGCTGCAGAAGGTACTGGTTCACTTATCTTCATTGATGATACAACTGCTGATGGTAGTAGCATAATTAATTCTGAAGTGTATAGACAAATTCTATCTGCTCAAGTTCAAACAAATGCCACAAAACTCATTGGCCGGCAATTCATTCTACAGCAAGAAGGTCCCAATGATCCCAAAACATACTGCTAAAGCAACAAAGGAGCTTTTCCTAAGCTAAAATATGGTCAATTCTTGAGTAGCCAAGTCAATCACCCGATCTGAACCCAAATTGAGCATGCCTTTTATATGCTGAAGAGAAAAATGAAGAGTTCTAGCTCCCAAAACAAGCATAAGCTAAAAATGGCTGCAAAACAGACCTGGCAGAGCATCAGCAGAGAAGACACCCAGCAACTGGTGATGTCCATGAATCGCAGACTTCAAGCAGTCATTGCATGCAAAGGATATGCAACAAAATACTAAAAAAGACTACTTTCATTAACATGACATTGCTGTGTCCCAAACATTATGGTGCCCTGAAATGGGGGGGACTATGTATAAACACAGCTGTAATTTCAACATGATGAAACCAAGATGTATAAAAATGGCCTTTATTAAAATCTGACAATGTGCACTATAACCACATGTAATTTTTTTTTTCTATTACAAATCTCAAATTGTGGAGTACAGGGGCAAATAAATAATGGTGGGTCTTTGTCCCAAACATTATGGGGAGCACTGTATGAATGAAATCTTACATGTTATTTTCTTTCACACTGTGTCAGCTAATACCCACAAACACTTGTCAAATCAAATTATCCAGGTACAGGCTGCAATGAACTTGGATATAAACACTAAAATCATAAACCTCTTCCGAACACAACTTAATGTTCAACCCTACCACATTCCTGTAAAAAATAGCACAATAAAGAGAAAACATCTAACTGACGTGAGAACACCAGTAACTGATTGTATGTCACAGACCTTATT
This sequence comes from Okamejei kenojei, assembly GCA_035221665.1. Classification (NCBI taxonomy): domain Eukaryota; kingdom Metazoa; phylum Chordata; class Chondrichthyes; order Rajiformes; family Rajidae; genus Okamejei; species Okamejei kenojei. The sequence goes on along the minus strand of CM069163.1, from coordinate 7,513,298 downwards.
AAATTCTCAACTTAAATTTGACTGGGTTTATCACCAGCCAACTCTGATAGATTAACAGGGCCGCTGCAGAGTGTGACAAAATGTTGCTCAACCTTTTGAGATGGCTGAAAATTTAGGAAATGATTTCAGTAACATAGCAGTTTTACAGTTCGCAATCCAAAAGATAAAATAATGGATCATAGGCACTGCTGTCTTATCTAATATTAAACCTGTGGACAATATGCGGCTCTAATTTTTCTATTTGAGTGCGTGCACTTATTCATAGAGCAGCACAAAGATACACACCAAAAAATATATAGTACCACATACTTGGACTCTTCTCTTCCACAAGGTCACAAGCGCAGAGTAGATCAGAATCAATTGAAATGGGTTTCTGTTTAATCCAAAACTTGGTGCTTGCCTTCTGATTAGTAACAGGGTCTATCTCCACCTTTTCTCCCGAGATACCTGTGAATCAGTGGGGATATAAACCAGTGGGCTGTGTAAGTGATTTTATATCAACCATTTGACACACTTTATAAATCTTAATGGAATGAACACATAAAATACTCTCTTAAGCCCTCTGAAACTCTGGAGCTTTTCTGCAGCATTCTAACAGAAGATTGAATACAGAGCAGATTTCTGGACCACCAGCTGAACAAAATAATGATAAAAAGCAAGTGATATGGGGACTGTATTCTTAAAAACAGTAGTGGTGTAGAATTTGGTTACACTGAAAACGGCGTCACTTTATCAAATAAAGACACCGATTATTGTGAGAAAGTTACACGACTGCTACAGTATTCTAGTTATTTAGAACACAAAGCAACATGACTCACTGGATCAGATTGGATATTAGTTTTATAATCGTGGTGATACAGGAACCAACGCCTCAAAGTGCATTGTGTAGAGGTAAACGCAGTTTAGTTTAGTTTAGAGATACAGCGTGGAAATAGTCTCCGGCTCACTGAGTTCACGCCGACCATCGATCACCCATACCTCAGTTCTATGTTATCCCAGTTTCACATCCTAACACGAGGAGCAAATTACAGAAGCCAATCAACCTACAAACCTGCATGACTTTGGAATGGAGGAGGAAACTGGAGCACCCGGAGAAAACCCACGCGGTTACAGGGAGAACGTAAAACCTCTGCAGACAGCACCCGCAGTCAGGATCGATCCTGTGTGTCTGGCAATGTGATGCAAGCTCTACTGCTGTGCCAGTGCTGCCCAGTTGTTAGACAATAAGGCAAATTTAGAGGATGGTATAGAATTACATGACTTGATATATACAAGGTTTATTGAGATCCAACTTAAAATGCTTGTTTTTATTTTGGATGAATTAATTCAAACGCTATGGGGACAACATTAACAAACAGTCCTGTTACAATACAGTAAGTGATTAGATTGGGGGTGAAATTGCCAGTGAAGGTTTATGATGTAGAAACAATCTACTGTCATGATATGGCTATATCCTACATGAAGTAACACTGTGCAACTCATAAGGATACTGAATGTTAATTGTATAACTACATATTCATCTCAGTACAGCAGTTCTGGGTAATAATTTCAATTACTGTACAAATCAAACTTCAAAAGATGAAGTGCGGTGGAAAAAAAAAATCACAACTTTGTGCTTGATATGCTCTCATTAACTGGCTATTTTTTTAAAACACGAAATAAACCTTTCAATAACTTTTTAGATCTAGTGATGCAATAAAAGCTAAAAATCTAATTACTGAGAAAAAAAAAACCATTGAGGAAATGTTTCAGTGATCATTCCTCATCTTTGTGGCAAGTTGAATTAATTTTCCTTTACTTTGAACCAAATAAATGACCCAGTATGATAAATGATCCAGGCAGTCGCAAAGTGATGCATTTTCCAACCAACGTTAAGAAACCCACAGATCTAACTGTTTCTGCGGAGAGAGCTTTCTGGCCGTTCAGCTGTCAAGCATCAATTCCCTGGGAATCTTGGCGTGAGGCAACTATGATATCGTAAACCTGGCTGAGCAGCCAATCTCCCGGTTGCTAAACACTTTAACTCTCCTTCCCAAACCAACCTCTCTGTCCTGGGCCTCCTCCACTAGCAGAGTAAGGCCCAGCACAAATTGGAGGAACAGCACCTCATATTTCACATGGGCAGCTCACAACCGTGGTATTAATATTGATTTCTCTAACTTTGTAACCCTTGCTCTCTCTCTCCGTTCCTCCCCAACCCTAGTTCTCTGACGTTTCACCGTCCAGATTAATTTTACTGTTTGTATGCCTTGTCATCTTCTTCCCCTCAGCCAACAATGAAGCATTCTACATTTCCTAGGTCATCGTCTGCTTTGATTTGTCATTTTCACACTTTACATTCTCTTTGTACCCTTCCGTATCTCCAGTTTCCCTCTACTGACTCTCAGTCTGAAGAAGGGTCTCGACCCGAAACTCTACCCATTCCTTCTCTCCAGGGATGTCACCTGTCCGGCTGAGTTACTCCAGCATTTTGTGTTTATCTTCAGCCAATCACAGAGTCAACTCATTATTATTGTCACCAAAGCCGCAGACCAGGAAGCACTTAAGCTTTTTTGTACCGCAGTAAATACAAAGCTCGCAATGATTAAAATAATTTAAAAGGTAGGAATAGCCAATTGGTTTGAAATGCTAAATCCCTTATATTTAGCATGTCAGAAAGGAATTATTGCAGATATATAAACTTAATTATTTTAAGGGCTAGTTAACTTGATAAGCAGTGATTATTGCTTGATAACCCTTAAAAACTCTTTGAACACATGTAATCAAGTGCAAGATATTCAGATTGAGCAGCAGAGATATTTTGTTAACACCAAAGGTTTAAATCAATTCACGATTTCAGCTTGATTTCTGTGCAGTATGAGTATAATAGATTATGAAAAGGAGCCCTGGTACTCACAAATTAATCCTCAAATTGTTACCAGCTGATCCCAAAGTCCATGTGGTCAGTGAACATCAGTGAAATTGTCATTGCCACTGTGAAATCAGCACTGATAGGGAAATATTTTCCATTGAACACCAACATTCAATTTTCAAAGCATCAGAATGCACTTTACAAAAATCTGATGGAGTGAATGTGTCCACAAAAGCATCCACTACATAACTTATTTGCAAAAAAAGCAATAGACTAAAATGCCTAACAAGTCTTCGGTGAATTTAAAAGTGTAATTATCTTCCTTCATTTCAGATTTTCAATATGATCACTAAGATATAGTTGCCTTTTCTAAGAGCACTATTGGTTGCTATGAAAATTAATTAATAAGCTGATTATTTATCCACTTGTTTTAAACCAAGGTCAGATACTGGCCAGATCACTAGAGGACTCTCCACGTTTGTGTTGACAATTCCATGGCATTTACAACCTCAGGCAATTTAACTTAACATTTAAAAATGCCCCCGCTATCACAAGCATTCTCTGGTACTTTTTCAAATATTATCTCAGATTAAGAGCCCAAACATAGTTGAAATAGAACCCACAGCTTTCTGGCATAGAAGTGCTTGCCATAAAATGAAGGAAACTAAAACTTGAGAAAGCAACAGAAATGTTAAAAAAAAGTGCAGAAGTTGGAAATCCAAAATAGAAACAGAAAATACTGTAAACCCTCAGCCAGTCAAGCAGCATCTGCGGAAAGAGAAGCAGTGAACAATATTAATGTTTTGTCTCCTTTCCAGTTTTGTTAAAGGGTCTTCAGCGTGAAATATTTGCTGCTGAGTGTTTCCAGCATTTCTGTTTTACTTAAGGAACATATTTTCATCCCAGCTACAGACAGAATTTTTTACACTACATAATTCATAGCTGAATGGAGATATTAGGGGCTGTGATGGCATAAGAAATAAAATTTCATCTCTGCTGAGAAATTTTCAATATGGCAGCAAGCCAGCTCCCTGAGGAGATTGATACCATAATGAATATCAATCCATTGTTTCAACAAGACTGGTAATTTACACAGCCAAACAGGTGTACTAAGGCTCATTTTAGTACAGACAAAAGAGTAAAAAATAATGAAGTATAGTTTGAGCGGTGTAATAATCTACTTGAATATGCAAAACCTGGTTCATTAGGGAATCTTTGCCACTAATGCCACTTGTGAAAAGAAGTCTTATTCTACAAACGCTCGAGATAGTGTTCATCCTTTCAAAGTACAAATAAATTTAGAGTGTGGTCCAGGCACACTCTAACATGTTCACTTCTGCACAGACTTAACCATTTGCTTGACCAATGTGGTCAACTCCTCATTGTACTAAATGTTGTAAAATATAACAAATACTGTATTTATAAAATAATCACCAGGGCGTGAAGTATCCGGTATGTGGTGATTAGCTCTCCAAACTCCAGTAGAAATAAAATTTGATTTTGTATTATTTAAAGAATTTCCATTCGTCCTTAACAAAAACTAATATTTGGTCGGCATGAATCGCTAAATTAACAAGTAACTTCCCAACACTTCAAAGAACGCTTTTAATAATGCAAGTGTAAATAAATGATATTAGTATGACGGCACCCAACATAAAACAATTATCATTAAATAACTAGAGAAAAGGCATCAATATTTTTATGATTGTAATTTTCATTAAACATGAAAGACAGCATTAACAAAACCTGATATGGAAGCCCAGAGGAGTATCGGATCACTAAAAGATTAAAAAATAAACTAATCTCAATAAAAAAACTAATTGAAGTGAACAGAATGCATACATTTTAATAAACAGAAAATGGTGAATACTTCCTATGATAATAAATCGGATAAATTGAAAAATATTGTACTTAAAAAAAAATCACATTTTAAACTTACTGTAATCGGTCTAAGAATAAAATATAAACAATTATTTCGACTTGACAAAGCCCCTGAAAATTGCTAGCTAAAAAGAAAATACATCGAAAATTTATTCAATGGTCCAAAAGCTCCAGAAACCACAGAAGCAGTCAATATTGTTAATGTACCTTGTTAATTTGATGGGATTTGTCAGGTAACTCCACTGGAAAATTATATAAAACTGTTCCAGATGAACAGATGATAGTGACATGAATTAAACTGATAGAACAATACCAGAATATAAACCAGAAATGACACCTAAAGTGGCTGTTGATTTATTGCCATCCTGAGTTTGGTTCTGGGCTTCCATGTATATTAGTGCTACAAATCTGGGTCCATTTAGCAGCGAGATGCTCGTACATACATCACTAGCTCCTGCTCCAAGCCAAGGTCATTCCCTATTGCATCAATCTTTTCAGCAAAGGCTACTCCGCCACAGCTTGTTTTTACCGATTCGAGCTTGGTAATGTTTTGGGGGGGGGGGGGGGGGGGGGCGGGGGTGGCTGAAAGGGTGGAAGAAAGAGGCTTTTTCTACTATTACTTCCTGAATCATTTAAACATTTTAATTTAAAGACTATATAATCAATGAACAGATTTAAAGCAGCTCACCGAATGCTTTTAGTAAAAAATAAATGTACATGAATAGCTAAATCCTCTTCCCATCCTGCAACATGTAGTGTGCAATTAAAGATATATAAAAGGTGAAAAACTAAGCAATAATAGATTTAAATCACTCTGCATCTTAACATGGCAGAAATTACCAAGATGTTACCCACTGTAATTCACAATTCCAGCTTGTATTAACATTTCTGTACAGTCAGCAACAAAATGGCATAAGCCCCAAATATTTTTTTATTTCGATATTCTCAATTTTTGTTAATCACAATTAACTTCCATTTTTATGGGAGACAAAAATACTTTGCACTAATTAAATTTAACGGATGTACTGGATGTTTGCCAAATTTCAGGTTACTTTTTCCTCCGAGCACGAATAGCAGCTTCTAAGTTTATGTTGCAACAAGGGTAGATGTCGTCCAAGGTACTTTTGGATTTCAAACAGCAAGTACGGTCACAGGAACACCAAGTTTTATCCAGGTGAATTATGGAGTTCCCACTTTCCACAGTTAAGCTTATTTCCTCCTTTGTCATATAAAAGTGTATTTTTTTAAAAACAGAAGAAATGTCAAGGAACAGCTGAAGTCCAATTTAAACACAAATCTGTTGTGACCTGGAAGGTAGTCAATATTTTACCATGGGGATGGTCTACTTTAATTCATGTTTAATTTTTATGAGGGAAATACCATTGTGAAAACAAAGAAATGTAATGAGTTAGAAATAATACCTCCTCCTGGGTAATGTGGAATAAGGCAGAGTGGTGCACTGGGGCCACTTCGGTTTTGTGAGAGCAGTGAAATTCTGTCGCGTCTGAGGCTCTGGCCACAACAGTTTTCAGAGCTCAAAGGCTTTACATCATAGTCTCCTGCGTTTATACGGATAGCAAGGGAAGATAGTTGGGATGTGGATTTCAAAGGGATGGCTTGGAGGTGGTATGACGAGGACTGGATTATAGGAGGAACGTAGGCTAGACTGGACAGAGAGCGTAGGAAGATGTATCAGGTTGGAGGCAACCGAGGATCGGACTGGGCCGGTGTTAGCACAGGATTGGCCAAGGAAAGAGGTTGTTCCCTTAATGTAGAAGGCTACCTCAACACCAACAATAGCCTGGTTTGGCCGGTTGTAAGTGGGCTGCGTATATATAGGACGATTTTGTGCAAGAGGCATCAAAACTGATTGGTACATGATTTAATATCTCTATACATAATGAACAGCCTCTATTGGACTGTCTGCAAATTTAAGGAAGTACACAAAGCACCTGCTTGAAGTTAATATTTGGGTCCCTAATACACATGCTAAGGAATAGAAATTCCAGGCGATTGTCTTGCTCTGATATAATAAAAACTTGCATTTGAATACTTATGTTTAAAAAACATTTCATTGCTGTTGGTCTTGTCGGCGAACGTGGCAGGAAATGTACACAGAACCAAATATCGCAAAGCACAATGTCTTAACATGCTCTGCCAATCTTCATGATCTTTTTCTGCCAGGAGAGTAAATGGGCCTTGGCGTAACATTTTATCTGACTAACTGCAGTTTGGCCAATGCAGACACACGTTAGCACCATATTGAAAAGCTTGCGGATGGTGTTCTCTAACCGTTGTGACGACACTTTGTAACAAAATGATCAAGTTTATCCAGGCTTCATTAGGACCAAAATTGTCAGCAAATTATTGGAAATTACCTGGGGCGAATGTGTGAATTCTCTGCCTACTGTGGACAACTTAAATTCTACTTTCATCCTCGAACTATACTCTTTAACCAATGATAAATCTTACCATCTGGCTTTGGAGCAAAAACAGCATTAAACATTTCTAAGTATTATTGGAACTGTCATTGCAAATTAAAGTGGTCATTGGCAACAGATATAAATCCCAAATTTATAAGTGGTGTGCAGATTTGCCGACAATGATGGGACAGAGGATGAGGTCTCCCACGCTGATGCCATTTAAACAGCAGGCAGCAGAGGGATGGTGCACACGTACCGTCATTGCTCATGTCCCGGGCGTACTAACAGATTTGAGATGCTGTCAGTTCTCTCCACCACGGGCTCCCCATGGAGCTCAGCCTTGCTGAGATTCTGAGCATCATGCTTAGAGATATCACCTTTGCGATCAGCGCCAAAGATCCTCCGATTTCAGAGGAGATCGCAGGGCTGCATTTTATCTTTTTGTTCAACTTTATCTAAGTTTTGTTTTAGATCTTTCTGAATGTCAGAAAACATCGAAATAATTTTTCAATCATAGACATTTTACAGCTGTCAATGATGAATGGAGCCTCTGCTGGTTGGCAGAGCTTTAAGGGCATAAAGTGCTGGAGTAACTCACTGGGTCAGACAGCATCTCTGGAGAACATGGGTAGGTGATGTTTTGGGTCAGCCTAAAAAAGGGCCTGACCTAAAACTTCACCGACCCACTTTTCCCCCAGAAATGCTGCCTAACCCGCTGAGTTATTCCAGCACTTTTGTCTTTTGTTGTAAACCAGCATCTGCAGTTCCTGGTATCTCGCAAGCTTTAACGGCAGCTGGGGCCCTATCAAAAAAAATGCAATGCTGGGGTCCAGATGTACCTGCAATGCTCTGTAGCTTTTGGCTTGGCCTGGATGCAGAAGACCCAAGTACAGGTGTGAAACTACTTTGGGCAGGTGAGCAAGCTCTGCCGGATCCAACACATCATCTTGTTTTAGCGAGAGGTTATTTGGTATCAGACACACATTTACTTATTTGAAGTATAATATACTTCATATACTCCTAAATATACTCCAGAGATAGTGATTTTCCTGTACATTCATTTAATTGTGCTCATCAGAATCTTCCAATAGGACATTGTCACATTAATCATAACCTTCCATAACGCATAAAATTAAAATATGACAGAAAACTCACATTCATAAGCACACTGAAAGGTGCATTAACCCCTGAAAGCGACACTCATGGGTCAGTCCTCCCAGTGTTGAGCAAGATAAACCATTTGTTTCACATAACAGCTCCACACCCCTCCTATCATTTATCTTCAGTGATAAGGAATGACCTTTTCAAGCTCTCTATTCTGACAGCTTCCAGATGCAGAAGGGCCAAGGAAATTCGCCAAGAAACAAACTAACAGCAACTGACAAAAAACAGGGTGGGCTTCACAGAAACTTGGCATGCAATATACTCACCAACATAACCAAACACTTCACAGCAGCTACAAATTCAAGTGGGATATCATGCAAATAATAATTGTCCATAATATTGAAAGAACTGGAATATATTTAGAAAAGTATCCTTATATACAATTGTGATTAAACAACAGCCACCTTAACATTAGAGTTACAGATTTAATTTTAAAATTCTCTTATCTCTTTAATTATTATTTTCAAATTTCCTCTCAAACATTGTGGTTAATATGGAAAATTGTTTTGATTTAACAACTACTTACGGTAATGCATTTCATATTCCAATGTTACTACGTATGACATTCATGAATGACAGTGAATATAAAAACAAATTTATATCGAATCATCAACATTTTGTTGATTGATCAGATACGGTCGCTTATGGTAACGAGCCAAATATAACTGCAATTTGAATATTTTAGAATTTTGCATAATATCCAAGATGAATAAATGTAGATGGAAACTTTATTTGTTATCTCCGTCGTTTCATATTAACTTTAATGGAGCAGAGCTACGATTGAGGTGCATAAAGTTTGATTGATTAAACTGATTGAAAGATAAAGCATAGAAACAGGCCCTTTGGCCCACTGGGTCCATACGGACTATCAATCACCCATTCACTAGTTCTATGTTAAGCCATTTTCTCATCTACTCCTTTACACTATAGGTGTAATTTGCAGTGGCTAATTAAACTATAAACCTGCCGTCTTTGGGAGGTGGAGAAAACCGGAACTACCAGAGGAAATCCACCCAGTCAAAGCGAGAATGTGCAAAATCCACACAGATGGTACCAGAGGTCAGAATCGACACCAGGTCTCTAGCGCTGTGAGGCAGCAGCTCTACAAGCTGCGCCACCATGCCGCCCTTAATAAACAATGTCGAAATACTGCCTTCATTGATATAAATTTCTAATTTCCAATATAATATCGGATTGAAATTGTTATCAGCAGGCCAACCTCCAGAGCACCAGATAACATCAATGGATGCAAGCATTCTGCAGCCTGCTTGGGATTGGAAGATGGAAGTGGACTTAGAAAAAAGGCTTGTGTTTCCCCCAGACATTGTGGCTACAACACTCCGGCCAGACATGGTCCTGTAGTCCACAACAGCCAAGCTGGCATACGTTGACTTTCCATGGGAATTGACAGTTCCATGGGAAGATGGTGTTGAAGAAGCTCATGAGAGGAAAAAGACCAAGTACTCTGAACTGGCAACTGATGCTTCCCAGAATGGCTGGAAGACCAAGATTTTCCCTGATGAAGTGGGATGCAGGGGATTTGTTGCTACATCTATGACCAGGCTATTAAAGAAAATGGGGGTGAGGGGTCGCTCCCTCCAACAAGCAATCAAGTCATTATCAAATTCTGCAGAAAAAAAAGCAGCAATTGGATCAAAAGGAGAGACAACAATTGGGCTGCAAGATGAAGACAGGAGGGTATGGAATTGAGGGGGGGGTGTAACTGGGACGCCAGGTATCACCGTTGAGCCCTCTGGAGATGTTGTGGGCTTATCAATGAAACGTCAAAGAAGGAGGGTGCCCACCTGATGACCCCGATGACGTCATTCACCACTCCAATCCCACCGCAAATAGCAAGAGTGCCGACTTATTACAGGGATTTAAACATCGTCCTATTAGCTCTACCATAGTTCCTCCTTGAGCAAATTGCAAGAGATAGCCTACAAGGGCGGAATTATGAATCAGAAATATTTGAGGCATCAGAGGAAAGGCTCTGTACTCCCAAACGAAAAGAAACATTTCTTGTTTAGAACTTTCATTAAATCTGTATGAGAAATTCAGATGGCAATTATTTGTGATTATATTTATTTCAATTCAATGGACTCATACAGGGATACTGTTAATCTATAAATTGTGAGAACTCTAATTCTGCTCAAAAGAACCCTCACAGGTTTGTTTCCCTTTCCTCAATGGCACAATGTTAATTTCATTGAATTAAATGCATTTGCAAAATTAGTATTGGTTTATTCTTGCATGAACTGAGATAGTTAAAAACCTAGTTTGCGTGCAATCCAGTCGTATCGTAGCATGAGTAAAATCATGCCATACACAAATACAATGCAAACAAAAACAATGACAAGGGTACAGAACATAGTACACCATTATAACGTTACTGTTACAAAGAAAGCGCAGATTAAAAAATGTGCAAGAGCTACAATGAGGTAGGTTGGGAGATCGGGACATCGCCCTTAACTTAGGAGAGAACAGTTTTGTCGTTTGACAAAAGCAGTGAAGAAGTTGCTCCTCATTCTGATGGTACGTGATTTCAAGCTTTGTCTTTAACATAAGATATTGCTTAATTCTAGTATATTATATACCTCACTGGAGAAAGGACACCACAAAACACATTGTGGGGCAAGGAAGATACCACACTGATAAATTCAGCTCCGATTAACACGTCAGTTTAGTTATATGTTAAAATATTATGGCAGCCTTCCTTCGGAAACAATACTTTCTGCACCAATTTGAATAATTAGTTTCTTTGTGTTCCATTACAATTAATGTAATTGGTGCCTACAATATTACCAACCATTAACAAATTATTTTGAAAATGAGCGATTTGAAGCAAAGTGCAATTTACTACAGGTAATTATTTTTTAAATCTAATTTTTGCACTGTTTGAAGTCATTTGGCAAACATAAAAAGGCTGTTTTCCCCCAAGTAATAACAATTACCTAATTGAACATCAGTGGTGAATCGGAGCTTGTGAACGATGCTGACTTTGTAACACTTGTAGCGATGGCTGCTCAGAATGTCCTGCACTGTTGTGATCTCCAGAGGCGGCTCATCCTCTGAACTCTCTTCTCCTCTCGAACCTACAGATCGAGAAAATTAACACAAGTGTGAGACATCCCATTTTGCAAAACAAATTTCAACCACTTGCTTAAAATTAAAACTCTATTTAAAACTATATCCAATGAGAATTAAATAAAAATAAAATTGGTTTTGATAAAATAAGCAAATCAGTAATGAATATTTGATTCATTTCAGATATGAACTCTAATCAGCAAACATCAAAGTTAAATTCCTATATTGTGGCGGCACCAGGTGGCAACCCAAGGGCACAACGAACCATCGGCTCTAGAGGGAGGCGTCTCGGTGTGAGAGGCGCTAGTCACGGGGTCGGTACCCGAGTTGGTACTTAAGGCCGGGCAACACACGTGACCTTGGAGTAGGAGCTGTATTGGAGAGAATGAACATGTCTAGTGCACGCAACTCGTGTCCGACTAGCTTTTGGCCGGACTCCTTCACGTCCCCGCCACAATATACATTTAAAACCCCGAGACTGATTCTTCCGTATTCACATCAAACTTTGGTGTTATGTTCCAGTGAACTCTTATAATTTCCTATTTTTTAGACATCTCTCTCCAAGTACACGGAAAGATTTCTGACCTCTTGTTCAGGTGTGAAACGGTTGCCCATTTTAGAAAATGCAGAGTTTTAATTTCCTCGGATTTCAAAACCCAGCAGGTTTGACAACTGACAATTGATGTGCAGAATTCCAGTTCTGTGTCTCGGCGGGTGGTTAAACAATCTGCTCCCGTGCCTGTGTCGGCCAAGTTACTAAGGTCTTCTGCCATTTTATTGTTTTGCTATCAACTTTCAGGCATCTGCAAATTTCTTTGCTTTTGGGCTGAACAAATCATTTTATTGAAAAATTACAAATGTTTTTATAAGATGTCACAAAGTTCTGCCTGAATGTTTCTATGTTTCTAAGAACAGGAGTAAAGCCACTGGATGAACCCCATATTATGAGAACATCTCTGGTAAGAAGAAACATCTCTGGTAAGAAGAAACACCTACTCGTTGAACCCCACTCTAACTTGTACACCCCAGTGACATCACCCGCCTGAGTAGAAGCCAAACTTCCTCTATCGCTTCCGAAAGAATAATCTCTCCATCTCTAAATCCATTAAAAAAAACCTCAATGTTGTGACAATTCAAGAAGAGTGTACTTTTACTCGGGTACAGAGGCAGAGGATGGGCAATCTACACACAGAAATAAGGCTGTATTATTTGGTTTTACAAGCAACACGAACAATATCTTCATCAAAATGATTAAATTAATAAATCCATGAGCAACCAGGGCATGGCTGAATGACATAGAAATAGTCAAGCAGAAAGCACTAGCAGCATTGAAATCAAAAGAATCAAAGGAGGACCCAGCACCCAAAACAAGCTTCAGTGGGAGAGGTCATTGGTGGCCAGTGTTAAATATGCACTAAGGTCTCACCTACATTTTGCACTTGACTCCTGTTCACGTCCAATGAAGTCAATGAAACTTAACCTAGTGGGATTCTTACAACCAGTGGCCAAGGCATTCTGCATTTATCGGCAGTTATCAAAGATGAACTTTGATTTAAGTTCCTTGCAGTAGCTCATTTGTAATATATTTCCAACAAAATAAAGAGGAGACACAAGGAACTGCAAATGCTGGAATCTTGAGCAAAACACAAAGTGCTGGAGGGACTCAGCGTGTCAGGCAACATCAGTGGAGGGAATGGACAGCCAACCCAACAAAATAAATCTCTCTTCACCTTGAATGGTTAATATGCTTTCAAATACTACCACCTTTCTTTAAAATCTTGTTGGACAAGGTTGGACAAACGTAGATTGTTTTCGGAGGAGCGGAGGTTGAGGGGAGACCCGACAGAAGTTGCCAAGTTTTCATGTTAATGCTTCACCCCCTTCTTTTAGTCAGTTAAAGATCTCAAATTGTTTGTTCTCTGCATGATGCTGCTTGCTTTAAATCTACACCCACTTAATGCTCTGCTTCAGTACACTTCCATGGGCATCTGCCAATTTCAATCACTTTGCCCAGAAGGACAACCTTCACGTTCAGGTCTGCTTGCAAGTGCTGGAAAGCCATCTCCCTGTGGAAACATCTTTGCTATAAGTTGTTACTCTTCAAGTTGCAATTTCAAACTTTGTCACGTTGCGAGTGGTGTAGTAACCTTTCTACATTTCAACAATGACTAACCTTCTTTGATAGTCGGATGTCTAAGGCCATGAATTGCAACTTCTAGATTTTAGACTTTAGAGATGCAGCTCTGAAACAGATCCTTCAGCCCACCGAGTGCGCCGACACACTATCGTACACACTAGGGACAATTTACAATTTTACTGTAGCCAATTAACCTACAAGTCTGTATGTGTTTTGAGTGTGGGAAGAAACCAGAGCACCCGGAGAAAACGTACAACCTCCGTACAGACAGCATCCATAGGCGGGACGGAACTTGGGTCTCTGGCGCTGTGAGGCAGAACTCTACCGCTGTGCCACCCTTCTACTATTGGCTAAGAACAGCTGTGTAAATCAGTGATGAGACCCAGGACCCTTCTGCTGATAACAGTTCAGTAACAAAGAAATCTGTTCTCTGACACACACTGAATGCACACTGCTCTAATAGGCTGATCGTAAAATTGGATTCCTATGGAGTTCAATGGAACAGAACTGTGGAAGCACAATATGCACACTAATGCTTGCTTTGAAGAATAAATTTGAAGCCCAGCATCTCTGAACTGTTGGGATGGAAAATTCTCTTGTTTGCACAGAAAAGGACACCTGTTAGTTCTTATTTTGTTCCAAAGCGAAGATTACAGAATGCAGTATTTTTACTATCACATCAAGCATCCGTAAGCCACTGCAATCAGTCCGTTGTACAAGAAAATGGTGATGTAGCATTGTGACTTCAACCTGGTCTCATGCAGACAAACTCTCTTGAATCACAATAGATGTCATTTTTACATCAACTATCATTGAAGTCTGAGAGAGACATCTCATAAATGCTAATTAGAGGTCAGTTTGTGATGTGAATTCTTGGAATTGGTGAAGGGATGTTCAATTCCCTACAAGTTTTATCATTTCCGTAGACTTTTCACGTCTGGGTTGAAGTTAAAACTAGTACCTCTAATCTAGTCTGAAGAAGGGTCCCGACCAGAAACATCACCTACCTATGTTCTCCGGGGATGTTGCCTGACCCGCTGAGTTTCAAACAAGTTTGAAACAAGTTTATTCATGGATAACCCCTTGAGATGACCAGTCATCTCGTTTTCGAGGGGGTCCAACATAGAACATACAGCACAAGACATAACATACATAGAGGCTCTCATGGACACACCTACCCACACTCCAATCCCAAAACCCCTCCATCCCCACTTGTTATAGTTTATGACAATTGTTAATTGACTTTACATGTCCAATAATAATAAGTTATATGTTACAGCATAATGTTGATGCATAATACAATATACCACCTATCATACATCGTACGTTAGGTGGTATGTTGAACCCCCTCGTTTTCGAGGGGGTCCAACATTATTACATGATATATTATTTCATAGTATTGTGACATAATACAATATGACCTTGTTACACTATGCAATACAATAATACATAAGTGTAATGGCAATAGCTATGCCAAATGATCACACACAGAGCAAGCTAGATAAAGGAGCTCGAAGACTCTAATACTAGAAACAGGTATATGGTTTTATAAGGAAGGGTAAAAGTGTATTTTTAAATAAACGAAATGAGCTAATAGTTCTTATGGTACTAGGCAGAGTGTTTCAGTCAGAAGGAGCTTTGAATTTAAATGCACGTCTCCCAATTTCTTTGTTAGTTCTTGAAATGAAAAAGAAGGGTTGCTGTATATGTCTTAGTGAATATGAGGGCGTGTATGGTAATAGGTCTTGTTTTAAATAAGAAGGGTAATTGAAATGGATGCATTTAAAGATGAACTGGAACCAGTGGTAACATCTTCGAGCGTGGGGGGATAACCAGTTTAGAGTTTCGTACATAGAACAATGTTGAGTTAGATATGGACACCTTAAAATAAATCTGCAGAGACTATTATAAACTACATTGAGGGGTTGAAGATGTGTATCAAATATATTCTGATAGACAATATCAGCATAATCCAGTGTTGGTAATAGTAGTTGAGAGACAATTCTTTTTCTCATCTGAAAGGTGAAACAATTTATATGGCGGTAAAGAATAGCTAAATTACAGCTAAGTTTTTTAGTAGTCGTCTCACTATGCTGCGTAAATGAAAGCGTTGGGTCGAGCCAAACACCAAGATATTTGAAGTTCAATACTTGTTCTAATGGTGATCCTTCATTAAATGATAAAGTCAGATCTACAGAATTACCAAGGCCTTGTCTGGTACCAAATAACATACTGCATGATTTATTTGTATTTAAAATTAATTTGTTAAATAATAGCCATTTCTGAACAGAAGTAAGATCTGATTGAAGAGATCTTTCAATTTCAGACTTGTTAGTACTAGATGTATATAGCTGCAGGGAGGTCGTTTATGAAAATAGAGTAAAGGAGTGGTCCCAAAGACGAACCTTGCGGGACCCCCTTCTCAACAATTAAGGAATTGGATTGACTTCCATTAAAGGTAACACATTGGCATATGTTATGAAGGTATGAGTTAAGCCACAGTAGATTGTTTTGAGAAAGACCAATTGAGTAAAGTTTATCAAGCAGTAGGTAGTGGTCAACAACATCAAAGGCCTTGGTTAAATCAAGAAAGATGGCACCGGTGAGTTTACTATCCTCAGAAGCAGTGAACACATCGCTGGTGAGTTGTAACAGAGCTGTAGTTGCGGAGTGATTAGATCTGAACCCAGACTGGCATGGAGATAGAATGTTGAAAGTTGAGACATAATGTGATAGCTGGTTGAACACTAGTTTCTCGAGGATTTTAGCCACCGAGTTGATAATTGAGATGGGGCGGTAATTGTTAATATCGTGTGGGCAACGATAAGGTCGCCTCCCTTATGCAGTGGAGTAACATTGGCACACTTCCATGCGGAAGGGAGGGTACAAGTTGAGAAGGACAAATTAAACAGGTCGCATAGTGGGTACATTAGAATATTAACTCCTAACTTAATGAATTTAGTCTCAATACCAGCTGGTCC
Organism: Okamejei kenojei; assembly: GCA_035221665.1. NCBI lineage: Eukaryota > Metazoa > Chordata > Chondrichthyes > Rajiformes > Rajidae > Okamejei > Okamejei kenojei. Next base: position 7,496,774 of record CM069163.1, on the reverse strand, counting down.
AGATCCACAATCATCCTTTAATTCGTTAATAGCATGTTGAACGTCAACCACTTACTCCACCACTTTGTCTCTTCTCCTCTCATCCAATTGTTAGGTTATAAGTGCTACAAAAATGTATGTACCACAGAAGCATCAAACTAGTTAGTATTTCCGCTGACTGTTTCGCACACTAAAAAGCTTTTAATTGTACCTCGGTACACGCGACAATAAACTAAACTCAACTCAAACTAAATGTAACATCAACTCACCAGTTGGTTTTCAGTGATAGCAAAAAAAATGATCCCAGTTGGCATGTTGGCTTTCTTGTTAAGGGTGGCGGAGAGGTTTTGCAGAAATTTCCGGGACAATGACATTTTCGTGCAGATGACCATGGAAGATCTAATTGGAGAGTTTCGGAAGCTTCTTACAGAACAAAAGAAATGCAGTGGAGCAAAGATTGTAGAAGGAATTACAGAGCTCAGAGACATGACAGCTGGGGGCGCGACTGCTACTGGTGGAGTGAATACATTGGTGCATGGTCAGTAGGTACGTACAAACGTTCAAGGAAGAAACCAACGACCCTTCTGGACCAACAAGATTATTTAAATTTTCTTTATCACGTTATTTTTTTAAAGCCATCATTCATCTACATCAACTATTATTACTCTGTCTGCATTTTCTACAAGGTTTTCCTTAACTTTAGTAACAATAAAGTTGGCAAAAAAAAGCTAATGCTGGAAACCTTTGGCAAGTCAGGCCGTTATGTTGAAGAAGAAATGGTCAATTTTTCGGGTCTGTGGTTCTTCATCAGAACTGGGAAAGAGACTGGGTGCAAGCAGGTTTTCAGTAGGAGGGGGTTGTGTTGCGCAGAACAAAGGGATAGGATGAGTCAAAATAATTTAATGGGGCCAGTAATCAAGACATTATGTTATATGCCCCGTATAATGCATTGATAACGGTATGGTGGCGGGACGTGCCACACATGCTGGAGAGAAGGTCATGTCAGGCACGAGGTAAGAAAACAGTCCAAAAATGAATCATTTTCATTCATCTCCCCAATGTTGAAGTCTCTCTGGTCAGCACTCAATTTGTAGTTGCTCAATGCACCCCAATTAACTTGCACCCTCAGCTGTGAGAGACATGTGTGGGGACATGTACATAAGTGTTAGGAGCAGAATTAGGTCATTTGGCTCATCAAGTCTACTCCGCCATTCAATCGCGGCTGATCTATCTTTCCCTCATTCTCCTGCTTTCTCCCCATAACCCTTGACAATAAGAAAATCCCAAGAATCACACCACCACCACAGACTGATAGAAAGGAATATAGACACAAAAAGCTGGAGTGACTCAGCATGTCAGACAGCATCTGACTGGAGAAAAGGAAAAGGTGACGTTTCGGGTTAAGACCCTTCTTCAGACTGAGAGTCAGAGGAAAGGGAAACGAGAGATATAGGAGGTGACGTAGAGATATAGAAACGAACCCTGGTTTAGGCATCCGGCAAAGAAAAATATCTAACGCAATTCATTTAGCATTTTAACTCCTACAGCAGCGTAGTAAATTACTGCCGGCTCTTTCAATTTGACAAGCACTTCGTGTAGTCAGGTGGTGAAAATGATATTTCAAGTGCGCACTTGATATACTTATATATTAAGTCTCCATTGTGTTTAACAAATGAAACTGCTTAAAAAGAAACACACTTTTGCATAAGGTTTTCCCAAATGAAAAAAAAAAGTCAAAGGTAATCGATCACTTAGTCATCAAGAAAGCCTACATAACAGGAAGCAAGTTGCTTTCACTCCAAGTGTGACATTTCCTGGCGCTGGGCTGTCGGCTGCAGCAAATATTAAAAGCCTGCTGTCACTTGCTGTGAATTATACATTATTTGAATCCTTGGCATTTCATCTATTTTTCACTCTGAAATGAAATCAAGCATATGCTACGCCATAGCAGGCAAAGAATGTAAATGTTAACACCTGTACCGTACATCATAGGAAGAATAGCCCTCAAGTATTAAAAAAATCCATAACAGTAACTAAATCCATGTTGAACTTGGTATACAGTGTCCTGCTACAACAATCACATATCACCTGCATAAATAACATCACGATTCCAAAGGTTTAAAACATCTACAGTAAACTGATACATTAAACCCTTCATAAAGCAAGATGCTACAATAAAAAGAGTACAGAGCACTCAATAAGTTAACTGAAGAACAGTAAATTCTGCACAAAGCTAATCTTAAAAAAGGTCCATGCATATCCACTGTGGTGCAGCAGGCATCACTCTTGCCTCCAAATCAGGGACATCTTGTGGATAATTCAGGGACATCTTGGAGACAATTCACTGCAGATGCTGGAATCTGGAGCTCCAAACAATATTTGGCAGAACTCAGTGAGGATCAGAACAATGACCAGACTCAGGAACAGCTTCTGTTATCAGCCTACTGAGTGGTCCTTCAGAACACCTTTGGTCTTTTTACATCTTCATAAGCTCATCAGTTATAGGAGCAGAATTAGGCCATTTGGCTTATCATTCTTCCTTTAGAAAAAGGTACGCCCTTTTATTCGGAGGCTCTGACCTCTGGTGCTAGACAAATCTTTTCTCTTTCACTCTGTTCAACCATTTGCCTATCAAACCCCCCACCTCACCTGTACCCACCCATCAGATGCCAAGCTTAGTTGTGCCCCTCCTCTCTTCCCACTTGACCCCCTCACTACAATCAGTCTGAAGTAGGATACTGACTCAAAACATCACCTACCTATGTTCTCCAGAGTTGCTGCCTGACCCGCTGAGTTACTTCTGCACTTTGGGTCATTCGGTAAGCCAAGGAGGCACTGTTCCCTTCACCTCTACCTCATTGTGAACATTGAACATTGTCTAAAGAACTGATTTGCTACAATGTGCAGGAAAGATTTTTGAATGAAGTGCAGTTGGGGTCCATTGCAGGTGTGGGTCAGTCAGGTTTCAGTCTGAAGAAGTCTCAATCCGAAACGTCCCCCATTCTTCTCTCCAGAGATGCTGCCTGTTCCGCTGAGTTATTCCAGCATGTTGTGTCTACCTCTGATGCGCTACAATGCTGAGAACTATATTCGGCAGTCTTTACCACTTTTTGCAATGTTCTTTGATTCTGGGCATTTGAGTTGCTGAACCAGGCCATGATGCAACCAGTCAATATGCTCTCGCCTGTACACCTGTAGAAGTTCAAGAGAGTAGTCGTCGACATTCCAAATGTCCTCAAGTCCTCTAAGGAAGTGGCTTCTTTACAATTGCATCAATGTGCTGGGTCCAGAACAAATCTTCAGGAATATGCACGCCCAGGAATTTTAAATTATAAATCCCGTGGATTTGTGGATCCTCGCCTTCCTCTCCTAAAGTCAACAATCAATTTCATGGTTTTAGAGCAAGGTGCCAACTGGCACCATTTGGTCAGTCAATCGATCTCCCTCCTTACTCGTCATATTCTGTAATTCGCCCAACAACGGTGATTTTGTCGGTGAATTTGAAGGAGTAGTTGTATATGTGTCTGTCTACAGTCATGGGTATCGAGTGAATAGAGCAGAGGGCTGAACACACAGCCTTGAGGGGCTTCTGTGCCGATGGTTATCGAGGAGGAAGTCTTGCTACCAATTAGGACAGATTGTGTTCTGTTGAGGAGGAAGTCTGAAAGCACTCTGAATCTATAAACTAAAACAGAGGGAAAGTAAGAATGACACAAGATCTTTTTTAAAATAAAGTGTCTTTTTGGAATCTGGAATGTACTGCCTGCCACTCTGGTGAAGGCAGATTCCTTTGTGTCCCTCTAGAGGGAACTGGGTAAATACATGGTGGAGAAAAGTTGGAAAGGCTCCTGAACTAGGGAGTTGCTCTGGTGAAGAGCTGGTGCAGGCACGATGGGCCAAACAGCCACCTTGTGTGCTGCAATGATTCCGTCTGAAGCATTGCTGCAAGTCCCAAGTGCAGTAAATTATAAACATTATATCTTGTAATATACTTTGAAAGCAGCTTTTATTGTGCGCTAATAAAACCCTAATTAGAACTTTGAAAGCAGCCTGCCCAACATCGTTAGAATACTCAAAATGTCGTCTTAATTGTCGACAACCTAAGACTTGAAGCTTTCCAGTGTATTTTCGACAGAATTGAAGTATGGTGGGGCAATCAAGACAGAAATGTGATGCGTCAACTGCAACTGCGAGCCAGGGTCAGCTGCCCTCATGCAAGATTAATGTTTGTAAATACAGGTGCACCATAACACTATCGATTCCGCAAGAATACGTAGTATTAGAGTCTCTTACAGAACTTGAGTTCATGCTGCATTTATCATACAGAATCTCTCAGTGATGGTTTGGTAATCAAGGGTAGTGCATGCAACCATCAGCCATCCACTCAAATACACATTGGGGATTTACTAGAGTCACATTTTTCTGCAATTGTTATTAGTGGAAGATTGCCAGCTTGTCTCCTAGGGACCTCAAGGTTCAATCAACAGTTTTAGCAAACTGTATTACAAAAATTGTTCTTCACGCCAAATTGTAAAGTGTGTATACTAAAGTAAGAGAAAACTGGTTAATGGCATCAATACAATTTCTTTTTATTCACCAATATGAAATAAAATAAGCTACCTCTCATGTATCAGCCTGGTGTTATTTCTATTTATCTGTGCAGAGCAGACTTTGTAGCTTGAGAGGTTTTTGTGGTATTACTAGAAATGCTTTCTAAATCACAAGGCCACGTTCCGACCAGAAGTCGGATGGGGCCCGCTATGACAGTTTCCTTTCATCATTTATTCACCTTTTTAAAGATACTAAAACTGTGACAGAATGGAGCAAAAAAAAAAAATCCCCGCAGAAAATATTTTATCTAAATCATTTGTAACTGGACCAAAATCGGGCCGGTGACAAATGTACAGGACACACAGACAACATTTTTATTTTGTACCTGGCAATTAAAGGCTTGGATTTTTTTTTTATGAAAGTGCTATTTCATTACAAATTACTGTTGTTGGAAAGTCAAACAAACTACCTACCCTTTGCAACACAAGCAAATCTCATTTGTCGACTACATTTAGATTCGTTTTTCATATACACCAGGGTGCAACGAGTTTCTTTGTTTGCATGCAAGTCAAGAGTAAACACTGTACTGACATGTAAATACAACATTAAATAAAATGCCATGCAAAACATGACAACGGTGCAAAGGAATGCAGTGTGAAGTAGTGGGGAAAATGTAATTACAGCAACAGAATAACTGAATGAGGCAGAGAGTCAGAGAGTACACGGGAGAGTACACGGCAGCATCTCCAGGGATGGGATGTGAAAGAGCTGACTGGTTGAGGACTTTGATAGTAGTGGGAAATAAGCTGTTCTTAAGTCTGAACATCCAGCCTTTCAAGCTTCTCTATCTTCTCCCAGAAGGTAGGAGTGAGAAAAGGGAATGGCCAGGATGGCTGGCTTCCTTGGGGATACTTGCAGCCTTCCTGATGCAACCCACTGTGAAGATGGACTGGATGGAAGGAAGTGATGTGATGGACAGGGCTGCGTTCACCATTCTCTACCGTCAAGAGAAAGCCAGTTGCCGTGCTAGTCTGAGATGCATCCTGTCGGGATACTTCCTGTGACACATATGTGCAAGATTGAGATTTCTTGTGAACATGCCGATTCTTCTCAATTGCCAAAGTATATACGCTGAGGACTTTTCTTAATCACCGCCTCAGTGGGATGGGACCAGGTTAGGTTGCTGGTATATGGATACCTCGGAACTTGAAGCTGTTGACCATCTCTATAGCTGCTCCATTGAAGAGGATCGGATTGTGGTCACCCCTTCACTGGCTTGGTCGATAACCAACTCTTCCATTTTGCTGATGCTAAGGGCTAGGTTGCTGTCATGACACTGTGACACAAAGTTTTTGATCGCTTTCCTGTACTTCATTTCTGTTTTTGATCCGGCAGACAATAGAAGTATCATCGGCGAACTTGAAGATTGTGTTGGCATTGATACTTGGTCACACAGTCAAAGGTGTACAGAGAGCAGAGCAGGGGACTGAGCACACAACCCTGAGGGCACCGGTTTTGAGGACAGAGTAGAAAAAATGGTAGGACCAATTCTAACCAACTGAGGCCGGAGAATTAGGAAGTTCAGAAGCCAGTTATAGATGGAGCGCCCATGGCTATGATCCAGAAGTTTAGGGATGAGATTATTTGGTATTGTGATGCTGAAGGCAGAACTATAGTAAATGAATAGCATCGTATAGTGCCTATGGGAGATGGCATCCTGCCTAGACCTATTTTAACAGTGTGCAAATTGCAGTCTAGGAAAACAGAGCTCCCACATTTTAGGCCACAAATGGATGTGAACCTTGGGAGAAAAAAAAGTGCAGATATGACTTCATCTTTTTCAGGCAGATATTGCAAGAAATATATGCTCTGAGACATCAGTAATAGATGCAGCAATGCTAAAGTGCCAAGTCAAACACACACAATGCAAACTTTCTTGGGTACAACCCATAAATGTCTCAAAGTAACCCTCAGTTGCCTTTAGACAACCTCATTCATTTAGTAATGAGGTTTTAAATTTTCCAAAATGTCAAGTGACTGACCACAATGGCATGAACTAAAGTATCGGTTACATTTACTCCGATGACTTGCTGTTTGATTCATCAACCTAGATGCAAAGCAATTAACATCTCACGGGTGCTCAGGATAGATTTTGTTTTTAACAGATTACTTGCTGACAACACAGCCTCAGCCAAAGCATTGGTGGTGATGGGAAGGATAGGCAATACCCAGTCTCCTGTACAATAGTGGTTCACAAAACAGCCCAGTTAAAGCACAGAGGAAAGTGCAAGAAACGTCTTCTAATTTAAGAAGGCTAATTCTCCTTTGACCATTTTAGGCAGTTGTGACAAATCACTTCTTGTTCAGACGATTCAAAGCTTGTAGTATATTCATAAAAGCAATGGATAGATCTTGAATAAGAAGTTACAAATACTACACTGAGCAAAAAACAAAACGCTGGAGGAACTCAGAAGGTCAGGCAGCATCTGTGCGGAGAAATGGACAGGCAACCTTTCTTCAGATTTCAAGACTCCATCGTCTGCAGTTTCCTGGCTCCACAGATAGCAGTTGCTGGGCAATTCATTTTATCAGACCGGAAAAAAAGCTGATGGAAAATGAATTTAATTTTCTCCACTTGTCTCAGATATTGCCCCAGGAAAGAACAAATAATCTGCAGATTGTTTGATTTAGAGTCAGTGCAAGAATTGAAGGTATGGAACTGAGAGGTTGCTGAATCATGAGGTACGACACAATGCTTTCTCCTCCTCTTCATCCATGTGGCCTTCACCCGTACAGGTTCACAATTGGAAACTTCAGAATCACAGGCCTCATTAGCATCAGCTGCCAATGCAGTGAACCAGAAACTTCTGAAGTAATTGAAACAATGTTGTCCATCAATCAGCAAAATCAACAGTCAACCAATTGATACTACACAGCTCCATCAACAACGACGCTGCAAACAGCTTGGCTGATGTGCAGTTGATTGCTTTTGGAGAGCATGAAATTCAACAACTTGCTCACCGTTCCCTAAAGTGCTTTCATAATACAGCACGAAAACAGGCCCTTTGGCCCAACTCATCCATGCCAACCAAAATGCTCACTGAGCTTGTCCCATTTGCCCACATTTCACCCACAACTCTCTAAACCTTTCTTATCCATATACCCGTCCAAGTGTACTGTAAATGTTGCTATTGTATCTGCCTCAATCATTTTCTCTGTTAGCTCATTCCATGTACCAACACACTTCGCAAAAAATTGTCTCTCAGGTCATTACTATATATTTTTCTGTCACGTTAAACAATGCTCGCTAATTTTAGATTCCCAAACACTGGAAAAAGACCGTGTATTACCTTTTTCTACGCTCTCATGATTTGTACGATCACCCCTCAATCTCCAGCACCCAAAGGAATAAAGCTCCATCCTGCACAACCTCTCCTTACAACTCAGTTACTATTTCTGCAATATAAATAGAGGCAAGCTGCACTTTGTCCCGTGCTACACTGTTTTAGATACAGATTTTCTTCCTTTAGTTTAGATCATGGCTTGCTCATCTGGAGATGAGATCAATGAATAAGGACAAATATCTTATTCCTATGCACGTGCAGAGTTCCATAACCAAGTTGAACAGTTCTTGGGAACACAAATGATATTTTAGGTTTCGGTGTGTCCGAGCAGTGCATGTAAATGTTCTAGGTCCAAAGGACTAAATCCATTTATATTAAATTTGCTCACAGCATATTAGTTGTGGACACTGGGCCAAGTCAGCTGTGTTGATTAGTTTGTGCTGAGCTCTAGCTGTGGTAGGAAAGGAATAAAAGGAACAGGATTGCCTTTTCTGGGCATTGCTCGGCTGTCCAAACAACCTTGAACATTGAACACAGCAAAGGCCATATTTAGATTTACAGATCAGTTCTATCAATACAGCAGAAGCTATCAAAATTGGGCACCTCAACTGGATTTCTCTGTAGCACACAAAAGATCCCTACTTAAGATTGTCATAAATAAAATCACATATCTGTAGTAAAAGAGTTTTAGGATGAGCGCATTGCTTTTAAACTGATGTACCCTGACAATATCACTTCGTGGTGACCCCTTAGCTGACTAATCAAGAACCTGACTATACACTTTGATAGATTAACCTATTTATTCTTAACATCCCCATGAATGTCACGAGCCCATAACCTTTAAAGTACTTACTAAAGTAGAATTAGAAAACAACAAGTCTTCAATTACAGAAACTACCATCAAATATTATAAATCAATTGTTTATATTTCAGTACCAACAGTGTTGTTTTAGCACCAAGGCTGTACTCGTCATTATCTGATCCCACTACTTGTTGAGAGTCTAAATGTAAAGAGCTGACATATTTATACCTTTGTTTTCAGCAGAAGCAAGTTATTTAATGTGCAACTGAGAAAACAAGTGTTATTTATCTTGAACATTCCCAAACTTGCAACCTCTATCACAAGGGACAATTGAGCAGGGATGCACTGTTTTCTCACTGTTCCTCTATTAGATTATCACTGGGTCTAAAATCTACAACTCCTTGTCCAATACCAACTACATGAGGACCACCACAGCAGTTCAAGACTGAGGCTCACCCCACATCTTGTCAAGGGCAATTATAGATGGCCAACCAATCCGGTACTGCCCATGCTCTGCCAATGTGGAAATCCAGGCCGTCTGAGATACCCAGACCTAACCACACCAGCAATTGTGGCAAAGGAGCCAATGCAGCTGGAGCTTGCTGGAAGTAAATTCACATCCAAAAAAAAATAAAATAATTTCAGCAGATTAACTGCTTGGAGGCTGGACAAAGATTATTGGTGACTCCCGCATATGGTTATGCCACCCTAGTCATCCTATGATTTTCCCTGTTCCCATCCTTGTATCCCTGTCATTAGCACATCTTCCCCAACCGACAATTGCCCATTATGGACTCTGGTCCACTTCCTAGGTCATCTGTTGTCGGCCCTTCTCTATCTTTCAGTCTGAGGAAATGTACTGACCCGACATGTCACCTACTCCTTTTCTCCAGAGACTGCCTGACCTGCTGTGTTACTCCAGCATTTTGTAATTATGTTCGGTATACACCAGCATCTGCAGTTCCTTCCTACACATTACTGGTGACCTCTTATGTTTTTAATTGTATCAAAGACACAGGGAGTCTTTAACTTAAATTAAATCAAAAGCACATGCCTTCACCTCATGCCAATGACTTACTTCTTTCAATGCATTTGTTTGAAAGTGAATGTCAGAAAGTAGTTTGGTAAAGATTAACACTCACAGATCATTATTATCCCTTCACTAACTTTTCTGGGAAAGTGCACTTCTAAACGATGTACAATTATCCTACAAGAAAATAGCACAGGCAATTTTCCAATACATTTTCACATAAATGAACACAAAGTGCTGGAGTAACTGAGTGGGCCAGGCAACATCTCTTGAGGATATGAATAGGTCATGTTTTGGGTCTGGACACTTCTTCAGTCTAAACTGTCCCTACTTGAAAAATCTTCCAGAGATGCTGCCTGACCCGTTGAGTTACTCTAGCACGTTGTGTTTGATATGTCAGATTAATAGTTTGCATTTTTATAACAATTAACTAGAATCAGTATTTATTCCCAAGTAGCATCACAGCTGCCCCAAAACATGACTTAACTGGAACATTACTATAGTTTTGACACTTGAGGCCTGATGTCAATGTGGTGATTTTTGCAATAACCATTGAGCTGAATATGCACTTCTGTGGATAAGATTTTTTTTCGTAGTGCTTCAAATATCAATCATGAATTGGAGCTTTATAAACAATTTAAATGAAGAATACTGCCCCCACATTAATTCAGTTACATTACTGCAATTGAATTACTATAATGATGCACAACAATTACCTGCAATTAAACTAACTGCCCATTCCAACTTCCTAACTAAATTTACTGTATGAACTGAGCTTTCATTGGATCCAATGAAGTCTCACAACCAATGTCAATAAATTAACACTAATTTGTTTTGAATGCCAGTAATCAAATTATGTCAGAACCGTACAAAAGCAAAAGGTACGCTTTCAGGGCCGAGACATCTGTGGTCTTTTTAACCAGGCTGGAATTTTAACTGTCCTGCTCATTTAACTAAAACCTTTGGGCATATTTAAACATCAGAATTCCTAAAAATGTTCATGTTGAAATCCCTGTTCAACATTTGACTTATAACTAGCTGGCTCTAATAAAGAGACTAAGATGGCAATGGATTGTCTGAATTATTTGAGCCAAAACCTACGCCTCACAGTATTTGCACTTTATGTGTCAACAAACCAAACAGTTTAAGGTGACCTCCACTGGTCAGTGTCATTGAGTTCTGCTCCATTGAGGGTTGAGCCCCAACTGTATTTTCACTGCTGGTTAGCATCAGCCAAAGCATGAACTGGTTTCCAATATTATTAATGCATCCTAACCTCATCCTCAATAAACACATCTGTATGTTATTAGGAGAAACGCAGCATGCCAATTTATAAAAGACGGTCTTTAAAAATGTGCACTTTGATGCAGGCATTGTGAAATTCAACTATGTAACACTTCCAATATTCTCAGTTAACTTTGGCTGAACCTTCCAAATAGTCATCGTGTTAATTGCCACCCAATTTCATTGATCTGGTCATTTACAACATTTGGTATTTCAGTCTAACAATTTAGATCTAGGTTAAATATAGATTTGACAGTGAGATAAAAATAGTGCGGTTCTCCAGGGGAGCTGGCAGCCGAGAGGGGCTGAGGGAAAGGTGCTCCCGATCATTAAAGGTTCAAGTAGAACAAATAATGCCGCCAGCGGTTGGAAGTTAATAAGCAGAGGGCACAAATTTCAAGGGCCTGGAACAGAACTATCTATGTGTTTAGAAATTCTATTCATCCAGCAAGTACTTGTGGTTTTGAAAATGTGGTAGTTAGAGCACGTGAACATTTTTTAATAGAAGCCAATATCCAAAGGAGACTGGACAGATATTTGAGGAAAAATGGCATGAAAATGGGCGGACGGTGGCGTGGTGGTAGAGCTGCTGCCTTACAGCACCAGAGACCCGAGTTCTATCTTGACTATGAATGCTGTCTGTGCACATTTTGCACGTTCTCCCTGTGAGCGAGTGCATTTTCTCCGGATGCACCGGTTTCTTCCCACACTCTAAAAACGTACAGGTTTGCAGGTTAATTGGCTTCGATAAAAATTGAAAAATTGTCCCTAGTGTGTCGGGTAGTGCTAGTGTATGGGGATCACTGGTCGGCGCAGACTCGATGGGCTGAAGGGCCTGTTTCCGCGGAGTATATCTAAACTAAAGTAAATATGGAACCAAAGATCGAGTCAGATCGGATAAAGAGTCAAGTTTCTCCTCAAGAAAATTCTGTAATAATTTTATGAACTCCCCAATTCCTCAAACTTAATATTTTTCACATTCCCCAATCTACTTTTCAGACTTGTCATTTTTAGTCTACTTGCTTTCTAAAGCACTTCTGATGCACCACAATTTCCGCAAATTTACATTCGATGGTTCAAACCATGCCAAAGACAAACATTTATTTCTGTTCAATACTTCACTGGACTCTACTGAACACAGTTTTTATCTTTATTTCTAAGCATCAGTTTTTTTTTTGTATGACTGCATAATTGATTTAATCCTGATATGACCGGCTGACCTTTGAATTTCTCATCATCACGATCGCATTGATTTCATGATCCATTTTATTTATGTGCATTAGGAACAAGAGAACTCCAAGCACTCGCCCTTTAATCTTTGTAAAACTTCACTTAGCTTCCCCATTCATCCATTTTGTTCTCGCACCTCTCTGGAGTATCCACGGTTCACTCCTTCTCTCGCCGTAACTTGTTCAACCCCGATTCCATGCACCTTTCAATTTAATTAGCAATCTTTCAGATGGTACCTACAAAGCTTTCAAAAAGACTAAATGCATTGCTTTACAATACCATCCATCTGCAAAAACCTCAAGTAAGGAGGAAACTTGTCAAGCTAAACCGAGCTCATCTAACCTTGTTGTTGGCAGTTTCTTATGTCGCTAACATGTCAAATAGTAAATAAAAAGGAAAATTTAGAGGCTCTGCAAGGAGAATTAAACGTGATAATTTTCAGCTTTTCTAACAATTTCTCCATCCTTCCCTTGAGGGAAGGATTTAGTCTTCAATTTGGCAAGACTGGTATCTCCAGCTGAGATCAAATAATTCGCATTGTAAGGAATGTTAAGCAATATACGAACCAGCAGACTTCTCGTAACTTGAGTTAAGAACTGCACAAGTTTCCAAACAAGTTTGTTAAATGATAATGACTTGCAATTTGGAGTGTTGCCAATAATTAATCAGATTTAATAATTTGAACTAAAGGAATGATTTGAAAACCATACAATTTACTAGTCTGAAGAAGGGTCTCGACCTGAAATGTCACCTATTCCTTTTCTCCAGAGATGCTGCCTGATCCGCTGAGTTACTCCAGCATTTTATGTCTATCTTCAGTATAAACCAGCAGCTGCAGTTCCTTCCTACACAATTTACTTTAAAAGACTGGACTATTGCATGCTCTTTAAACAAACACAAATGAAATGAATAGCTTTGCTGAATTTACCAAATAGTTTTCAACACTGAAAAATAAATTAAAATACACTTCACCATTAGTAAAACTTAAATATATTAATAATCAACTTTAAAATGTTGTTGAATGTAAAATATGGCCAATTATACAACTCCAGAATTCTGGCAAGTTAAAATATTGATCAGAGTGTTTCAACATTTTGACAACATACTCTGCATTGATTAAAAACCAAGAGGGTGTTGCATGAAACAAAACTAATTTCATTTTACAATAAACCACAAAAATATTGAAAATTCTCAACATGTTTTCTTTATAGAAAGTGGGTGTCGGAAGCATAGGCATTTCTAAAAGGGCACCCCTAACTAGCCTTAAAGTTGTTTCTTCATTTTAAGAGGGATGCTACCTTCCACCACATGCTTGGACACAAATCACTAATATGATGGAAACAAAGAACTGTCGATGCTGGTTTATACCAAAGATAGACACAAAGTGTCTGGAGTAAACTCAGCGGGTCAGGCAACATCTCTGGAAAAGATCTCTGTGACAACAGAAGCGGATTATTTTCTCTCAAAGTGCTGCAAACTTAAGGGCCTGACCCACTGTACGAGGTAAATCAAGAGTTCTCCCGAGTTTTCCCCGGATTTGAACTCGGAGAATGTCTGTAGCGGGTCCGTAGGAGTTCGTAAATGCCCCGTGGCAGCTCGTACGAGTAACGGTAGGTACTCGGGAAATCCGGTAAACGCGTGACCTTTTTTACAACACTGTGAAAAATGTCCACAAGTAAAAAATACTCGTGATGAAAAACATTGTTACTTTTTACTCGTACGAGCCGCTACGAGACATCCACTAACTCCTACGGACTCGCTACGGACATTCTCCGAGTTCGAATCAGGGGAAAACTCGGGAGAACTCTTGAATTACCTCATACAGTGGGACAGGCCCTTTAGAGGTTAGGAGGTGTACTCTCACCAAAACTTGCCTTTTTATTGTCTCTAAATAAAAATGGCTCATCCAATGTGGTGGACTTTGAAATCGAATCTTGAGCTGCAAGTTCAGTAATTTAAACCGAGTCACAACAATGTTGCAACTTCCCTCATTTGTGCGCATGTATTTTGTGAGAGTGAAATGTTGTCGCTTATTTTACACTAGAAAGATGACAAAGAATTCAGCTTTATGTAAAAACAAGGAACCGCAGATGCTAGTTTGCCAAAAAAGAAAGTGCTGGAGTAACTCAGCGGGTTACATGGAATCAGAGGAGATTCATTTAATTTAGCATCATGTTTGGCACAAACACTGTGGGCCAAAGGGTTTGTTCCTATGCTGTACTACTATGAGATCAAAACCAGAGTAGAACACGACAAGATTTGCAACATTTAGGTTTTAGACTGATTACCAACACAAAAATCAAGCTACAACTCAAAATATTAAAAGTCCTGGGCATCCCACACATCTTTCTGAAAAATCAACGACACATTCCACAAACATCTTTTTCCAACTAAACGCGCAATGCTGGCTGTCCCAAGGTAAAAGGATTCAGATAGCAAGTTGCAACCACAATTTCCACTTCAAATGTTCAAAATCAGCGCAAGAGAGCTTAGAAGTAAGCATGCTGACATATAAACTTCGGAGCACGTTGCTAAAACTATAATTACTGATTGCTGAAATAGGTGAGGAACGCAGACTCTGTTTCCACTGAAATGTGCTTCCGAATTTTCCTCTCCCTTGTTGTAAAATAATGTTCTTATGGCACATATATCATCAATGACACTAAAACCTGCCGTCCATTTAGCAGATCTATATGCAAATACACAATTTTTTAAAAATATTAAACCATTTCAATCATGCATATTTCTAATTGGTATTTTGCTTATACATTTATTTTGAAGATCATTTGTCAAAAGTTAAAAGGTCAAACTTACTGTACTCTCTGACCAGACAGAATTCCAAAGTGCTCTGACTCTCTAAGGTACGATCTAAATCTACAGCTACGTTAGGTTCATTTTGCTTCTCAAGCCGATATTGATGTCCTGAAAAGAAAAAAAGGCCAGCAAATAATGTGAATGAGAAACTTGCATCCTAATTGTGTAGTAACTTCAGTTAAATAATTCAAAGATTCGGGTTTATATTTCATTTCTCTTTCGCCCACATGCCAGAGCAACAAAACAAAAAGAGCCAAGAACCAATAAATGCACCAACCATTATTTCACAAAAAAACGGAGCAATTTGTATTTTGTTGTCAAGGCCCCCAAAAAAGTAAATGGTTCTGGGTACAAAAGGTTAAATAAATAGGGAACATTAATATAAATGACATTTCTTCTGCAGTGTAGAGCCATTTGAAGCAGCCCGCTTTCAATGCAAAAGCAGTTTCAGACACAAGGAATTATGTCTTGGCTCCCATCAAAAATATTTGCCTCCTTCCTCACGATTTTTACAATTTATTTGGTTTTACTTGCTGAAATATTGTGACTACAAAGAGAAGTCAAGCTCACATTCTTGTTTTATTTCCCTCAAGTAACCAAGTGCTTCCCCTTGCATCACTTTCTCTCTCTCCTGAACCTGTTGACCTCCTGCTGGACTCCAGATGCCCTCCTGAACCTTGCCCAAACAGCTGCAAAATGACCACGGGCATCTGGATGATGGACGACTGTTGGATCACAGTGGCTGCTCGGCTAATCTCTTCTCACTGAACCTCCTGTGCATCTCTACAGTGGGAGGTTCCTGCATCGTGACCCAAGGCACAAGCACTGGCAGATCTTCCCTGTGTCAAATGACCACACGCTCTCCTGCTCACATCACTGGTCAACCCATGGACTTGTTGTCGGTCTAACAAGATCAACCATTCAGTATCTGAACCATAGTCCGCCTGGGTAGCTAACAACCCAACAGTGTGAACAGTGAATTCTCCAATTTTACTAACTAACCAAACTCATCTCTCTTTCTTCCCAACCCCTTCCCTGCGTCCCATTTGGACTCTCAACCACTTTTCCCCTTCCACCTACATTCCTTCCTCCGACTTCACAGTTCACAACACTTCTATCCATATCTCACACCTTTGATCTTTTAATCTCTGGCCTTCATCCAAACTTCTGCCCATCAAAACCCTCCTCACCTGTATGCACCCATCGCTTGCCAGGCTTTTTTCTGCCCCTCCTCATTTCCAGCTTGCTTTCCCTCACCCCTCCCACACCGTCTGAATGGTCCCAACCCAAAACGTCACCTATCCATTTTCTCCAAAGATGCCCCTGACCCGCTGAGTTACTCCAGTATCTTTTTACGTGAACCAACAACTGTGGATCCTTGTTTCTACAGTGTATAAACCAGCGGAGTCCTACGGCATTATTTGATAATTAAACAGCATTAAAATTCAAGTTTTAATCTGATATAATCACAATGTCTGTGAAATAAGGTGGAGGATTTAGTAATACTGGGCTGATAAAACATTTCAGTGTCTTTGTGAAATCACTTGCCCTGCTGCAGGCTTATATTGCAAACACAGGTATATGCCAGGGTGTCGGTACACCCTTGTCAGCTAGCCTTGAGTGTCATTCAGTTTTATGTAAGCTGACAACAATCATCATTTACAAACAGTCTTTAATTCATTACAAAGCCTTAAAATTAACAGGTCTGAGAGGGGAAGATGATAATAACACAAGCTTTTCTTCTTGGAGTAGAAACAAACAACTGTAGATGCCGGTTTATACAAAAAGACACAAATTGCTGGAGTAACTCAGCGGGTCAGCAGCATTTCTGGAAAACATGAACAGGTGATGTTTTGGATCAGAACCCATCTTCAGTATGAAGGGTTCCGACCCAAAACATCATCTTTCCAAGTTCTCCAGAGATGCTGCCTGAGCCACTGAGTTACTGCAGTACTCTGCCCTTTTCTCGTAATTTGAATCCTAGTGTCTCAAAGAAAGAGCCCCATGCTTGTGAGCACAACACCTGCCTACCAATGTTCTAATGGACACCAGCCATAGTAGCACAGAAATGAGCAGGTTTAGCCCAGAGGCAACAAGATACAAGGAAGAGATCCAGGAGGTCATCCCTTTGCAACAAAAGCTGAAGAATATTGTTGTGTTAATGTGTGGGAAGCGTTATGCTGCAGCAAAGCTGCACCTGTTTGGATATTGATAATGGTGGAAACAAGTTTCCATCCCCAGCATGGCAATACAAGCAGAATGATCACAAACAGATCATTTATGAAAAGATTAAAAACAGCAACATTCCTTATCACATGCTATTTGACAATTCAATGCCTAAAGTGAATTTCGACAATCTTCACTTTTGCGGTTTTAAAATTCAAAGTACTTAAAATTATGTTCTGAAGAACCAATTATTTTGGCACATTAGCTTGCTTACATTTCTAAAAGCTTTTTACTGATAATCAGTAGGATGCAGAAAGTAAATAACAATGTATTATTATAACCACCTGCATGCGTTACAAATGAACACAAACCCAATCCTTCAAATGAGCTTTCCTCCCAAGTCAAAAAGCAGTTTGAAATGATTCTGCAATACCTACTTCTATTCACGACAGATTTTAATTTCTGAATTAAACTTAACTTTATCATTTTGAAGCATTAAATGATAAAGTATTAACTACTCTGAAATCACCAATGGCTAATGAATACAATTCAGTAAATTATCTGAATATTACCAACTCTGTCCCATTTATATAGTGTAAAAATGCAGCACTAATCTTTGATGGCTACAGTAACACAAGCTGTCTTTGTAAATCAATATAAATTCTGCAAAGTGACAGATCATAATCTGTAAGACACTTTAGGATATTACATGTCAACTGGGGGGTTTACCATATGAGACAGGAGGCACATTATTGCAATTGTAGAAAAACCTGTGTATGCATAACCATGCTGTATCACAGAGCCAGCGGTGCAAGTGTTTGCAGACAAACAAAATCTCTCAGGCTGAAGCTACGACTGCCCTTTAGAAAATGCTCATCTCCAAACTAACTCAAAAGACTAGAGTTACACAAAACATAGGGCTGTTATGATTATACATTACAACATAAGATATTTAAACCTTGTGTTACGTACACATATGCAGAATTTTATAAAATAACGTCTTTGTTGTCAATGTGTGCAACATATTCAGCATTTCTGTTATTGTACTGCGGGATAAGATCTTGTGCTGGCGCTGGTTTTTGAAACAAAGGAGCCTTGCCTTTTGTTCGAATGCACAGTTCAGACAAGTCCAGTGCAGTGAAAAGACAGAGGTTACAATCCTAACAAACCTGACTAAATTGGAAAAAAAAACTGAAAAAGTTTTGGAAACACAATCCATCAATTCTAATTTTTAAACTTTCACTTTCAGTCAACAGAAAAAGGTCCCTTGGAACTTTTATCTTCACTACAAAGTGTTCTTATCTCATGGTGGTGTCAGGAGCTTTATCTCTCTTTCAACTGACACCACAGACAATTCAGTTAAAATTGGAAAAGAATCCCACTCCAGTTGAGTAAATAAATAATCAATACTCATCTAAATGCAAATGAGAAACTAGCCCCCTCTGATAACAGGGTGCTTATCAAAGATCCAATTTTCTCCAGACAGTTGGATGCAACCAAATCACCATCATCCAGTCACAAACTAATGGATAAAAATCGTAACTAAACTGAGCAGATCACTAGAGATCAACTTAGTTGCAGGCTTTGGCCACTTCACATTTAACTTGGTTCGCTATCACTCACTTCTGGTCAGCTTTTCCTTGTTTGGATCATTCCAATCAACCGTGGCCTCCTTTTGTGGTTAATAATTATTACTTTAGGTCATTAAATGCACAGCAGCAAATGATTTAGAAGGCTGCTTGCTGAAATGAGGTAAATAAAATCTACAAACAGCAATCTTCAAGGGAGAAAGCAAAGCAACACCATTTAGTTCAATTTCCATAAGCCAGGAATCTAATATTAAGAAAATAACCAAAATACATTTCTGTCACTGTGATTAAAATAATAGCCCTGTCCCACAGTACGAGTTCATTCCAAGAGTTCTCCTGAGATTGCCCTGATTTGAACTCGGAGATTTACTGTAATGATCACTTGTCGGTACTCGGGGCTCTCGAGGACATTTTTCATCATGTTGAAAGATCTTCACGAGTCTTCCCGTGCTTACCTGCCGTTAGCACTAAGATATATCCCCGAGCTCCGACGTACCCACTACGTTCATTCTCCGTGCTTACCACGAGTTTGATTTTTTTTAAACTCGGGAGAGCTCTTGGAATGAATTTGTACTGTGGGACAGGGCTTTAACCACATTTGACATTAGTATGGCTGATAAATGTTATGGAAGACAGCATGGATCACAAAAATATGTACTGTGGTTTGCTGTTCAGTTGGTTGAGAACACATCTTAAACAATTCAATGGCAATGGTGGGACAGCAGAGATAAGGCTCCAAGATGCTTGTGTGCATCACTGTGTAACATATTGTGCTGAACCCAGAAGCAGCCCAGGCCCGGAAGATGGGGCCAGGAAATCTGAAGAAACAATTAAAGTGCCCTGTAATTTAAGTCCTAATCAAATACTTGCCACAAGGTACATGCAAGTGGAGCAGTATGTTTGCAAGGTGAGGACACCTTAATGATTTAAATTAATGAATTAATGATTTAGAGGAAGGGATTAAAAGTAACATTAGCAAATTTGCAGATGACAAAGCTGGGTGGCAGTGTGAACTGTGAGGAGGATGACATGAGGATGCAGGGTGACTTGGACAGGTTAGGTGAGTGGGCAGATGCATGGCAGATGCAGTTTTTTGTGGATAAATGTGAGGTTATCCACTTTGGTGGCAAGAACAGGAAGGCAGATTGTTATCTGAAGGGTGTCAAGATAGGAAAAGGGGAAGTACATCAAGATCTGGGTGTCCTTGTTCACCAGTCACTGAAAGTAAGCATGCAGGTACAGCAGGCAGTAAAGAAAGCTAATGGCATGTTTACTTCATAACAAGAGGAGTTGAGTATAAGAGCAAAGAGATCCTTCTGCCGTTGTACAGGGCCCTGGTGAGACCACACCTGGACTATTGTGTGCAGTTTTGGTCTCCAAATTTGAGGAAGGACATTCTTGCTATTGAGGGAGTGCAGCGTAGGCTCACGTGGTTAATTCCCGGGATGGCTGGACTGTCATATGTTGAAAGAATGGAGCTACTGGGCTTGTATACACTGGAATTTAGAAGGATGAGAGGGGATCTTATTGAAACATATAAGATTATTAAGGGATTGGACACGCTGGAGGCAGAAAACATGTTCCCAATGTTGGGGGAGTCCAGAACCAGGGTCCACAGTTTATGAATAAGGGGTAGGCCATTTAGAACGGAGAATAGGATCAACATTTTCACCCAGTGTTGTGAATCTGTAGAAGTCTCTGCCTCTGAAGACAGTGGAGGCCAATTCTCTGGATGCTTTCAAGAGAGAGTTAGATAGAGCTCTTAAAGATAGCGGAGTCAAGGGATATGGGGAGAAGGCAAGAACGGGGTACTGATTGGGGATGATCAGCCATGACAACTGGAGATGGCGGTGTTGGCTCAAAGGTCCGAGTGGCATACTCTTGCACCTATTGTATATTGACACAAAGGAAAAGAACAATAAGCTGTTTAATCTGACCCCAAGAAACGCATTATATTTGAGTTTAGCTAGCTGCGATCAAAGCTAAACATACGGCCAGTTTAGATACCTTTTGTTCTAAAGAACCTGAACTTATTTTTCAAGCTTTCAGCCCCCCACTTTTTTCCCGCTGCTCTTTCTGAATTCAGTTCAATGTGATGGAAACAAAATGCAGAGTGACAGGATTTCCAGTTGTGTCAGGGGTTTCTGACACCTGCTCCAGTGCCGTAAAACAACTCCACTTTAAACCAATTCCAGCTAACAGTCTACTGACAGCTGAAGTGATCTAGGCTGAAAACCTAACTCTCAGTAAATCTAATATAATGAATATTTTTAACATACATTATATTGCCTTGGGAAAGATACATTTCACGGTGTAAATGCTTCAACTTGCCGTGTTAATATCCATGGAAAAAGAATTGGTTTTCACTGCCAAATCAAATACACTCATGATAGTCTGCTGCTGCCTTCCAATCTATTTCAGGTACGTGCCATATATCACTGTTCAAACTATATCCAAGTTTGAGACCATCTTGTGCATATAAAAACAAAGAGCTTCCCGTAATGATTTGTTTAAAATAAAATAAGCAGCAAAGTTATTTGTAACCACAGGATTTTTTTAAGAGAATGATAGGTAGATTACTAAACAGTATTGATGGCTCTGTATAATGCACAGGAGTGTTTTTATTTAAGGAACATCCATCTGGACTCTTGCACACAGTGGGCAAAGAATCCCAACCTTCAGAAAACTCAGCACCTCAACTTTGTGCAGTTTATATCTGTTGGCAACAGCAAGCAAGACTAGAATAAAAATCTGACAGCAAAGTACAACAGATTAGGTTAAAATATTAGATTTCATTTGCAGAGTTGTGGAGAAAGGCATCACTCCAACCAACACTTGGCAAAAGCTGGACAGAGTTGCAGAGTGAAGAGGTTAAAATGCCCTTTGCTGTAATCCCTCAACAAATCAGAAAAAGCAGTTGCTAACAATTTATTTCTCTAATGAAGTGTGACTTAATAAGGAAAGGAAAAGCCTCCCAACACAGGGCATATTATGTTCATATTTAACCAGCCCTCAAGCCAATGTTTGCTCCATATGTAGCTGCACATCAGCCTTTCTGGCAAACACACTTGGATCCATGTCAACTCAGTAACTTAAATGTACGTAAGAGTCTTCAGCTTAACCTACGCGCAAGAGCAAAAAGGAGAGGGTCGGAAAAGAGGAAGAAATTGGCCAAGATTAAAATGTACTCAAGAAAAGCCACGACTTGTTTTTGGAAGTCATCTTTTGTTGCAAAAATCTTAGGGGACAACAAGACGGCCTGTGGCAATAGATTCAGTGGACAAATGTCAACCTATTCAAGCTGGGGTGGGAGGAGAAGACAAACAACAGCTGGTACAACAATCTATTGGTTCTGGAAGGATTTATTGTTTGTTTTAACTCATTAAATACCACCCATACTCAGGAAGGTGGCAACCTTTACACAAACCCTTTCTGCTAAGTGCTCCATTGTGTCCAATACTGTTGATGAAGCCTCCTTCCCCAAGTGCAAGACATTCAACAATATTATTATTTGAAGCACAAATTAGGAAATCACTCCACTCAACAATCAGCTGTCAAAAAAATCTGATAATTGGTACTGACTGCCAGCGTCAGGTATGATGGTGCCGAGCGCTACATTCACAATGAATGGCGAGCACGGGACTACCAAGGCACATGGGAATACAGAGCACAATGTAGGTCAAACAAGACCAAGGCTAATTTTATACATACAACAAGAATGTTAACTCTTGCATCCTTTACACTGACTGCATAGGAGAAATCAAAGCAAAGATAGTGCTGGAGTAACTTAGCAGGTCAGGCAGCATCTCTGGAGAAAAAGGATGTACGACGTTTCGGGTCAGGATTCTTCACACTCCGCCTGAAACGTCATCCATCCTTATTCTCCAGAGGTGCTGCCTGACCAGCTCAGTTAATGCAGCACTATCTTTGGTATTAACCAGCATCTGCAGTTTCTTGTTTCTATGAAAAGGCAAAGCAACTGGTGCAAAAGATCAATGATTAAGAGTAAGAAAACAAAATACGAAACTAAAGGCTGAAAATGAAATAAAGGCTGAAATGAGACAGTGCAGCATTTCGGAAGAGAAACAAGGCCTCAAGAATTAACAGACAATTGAGGTACAGTGCCATCCATAATGTTTGGAACTAAGACCCATCATTTATTTATTTGCCTCTGTATTCCACAATTTGAGATTTGTAATAGAAAAAAAAATCACATTTGGTTAAAGTGCACATTGTCAGTTTTTAATAAAGGTCATTTTTATACATTTTGGTTTCACCATGTAGAAATTACAGCTGTGTTTATACACAGTCCCCCTCATTTCAGGGCACCATAATGTTTGGGACACAGCAATGGCATGTAAATGAAAGTAGTCATGTTTAGTATTTTGTTGCATATCCTTTGCATGCAATGACTGCTTGAAGTCTGCGATTCATGGACATCACCAGTTCTCTGGTGATGCTCTGCCAGGCCTGTATTGCAGCCATCTTTAGCTTATGTTTGTTTTGGGGGGCTAGTTCCCTTCAGTTTTCTCTTCAGCATATAAAAGGCATGTTCAATTGGATTCAGAGCAGGTGATTGGCCACTCAAGAATTGACCATTTTTTAGCTTTGAAAAACTCCTTTGTTGCTTTAGCAGTATGGGATCATTGACTTGCTGTAGAATGAGTTTTGAGGCATTTGTTTGAACTTGAGCAATTAGGATGTGTCTATACACTTCAGAATTCATTATGCTACTACCATCAGCAGTTGTATCATCAATGAAGAAAGTGAGCCAGTACATGCCCAGGCCATAACACCCCACCACCGTATTTCACAGATGATCTTGGGCAGTTCTCTCCTCCATATTTTGCTCTTGCCATCACTCTGATATAAGTTAATCTTCGTCTCATCTGTCCACAAGACCTTTCTCGAGAACTGTGATTGCTCTTTTAAGTGCTTCTTGACAAACTGTAATCTGGCCATCCTATTTTTGCAGCAAACCAGTGGTTTGCATCTTGCAGTGTAGCCTCTGTATTTCTGTTCATGAAGTCTTCTGTGGACAGTGGTCATTGACAAATCCACACATGACTCCTGAAGAGTGTTTCTGATCTGTTGGACAGGTGCTTGGTGATTTTTCTTTCTTATAGAGAGAATTATTCTGTCATCAGCTGTGGAGGTCTTCTTTGGCCTCGCTTTCTTCTTAATGATGTTCCAAACAATTGAAGTTGGTAAGCCTAAGGCTTGGCTAATGTCTCTAACAGTTTTAATTCTTGTTTCTCAGTCACATAAATACATGATGGGTCTTAGCCTCAAACATTATGGAGGGCACTGTAAATCAGATTAAAACAAAAGTCCAATATGGGTTAATTGATTCTGACCCTGTGCTGTTCATGCAGAGTTTGCACGTTTCCTGGGTGGATGTTTGCGGCGTGCTCTGATTTCCACCCAAAACTTAGACATGTGTAGTTTAATTAACTGCTGTAAGTTACCCCTTAGTGCAGTTAAGTGGCAATGGATGAGGAGTTGGACATGTGAAAGAGAATACTGGTAGGATTGCTCTGTTGGAAGCTGACATTGGCCCAACGGGTCAATTAGTCTCCTCCTGTGATCTCGTAAGTAATAGATGGTCACAGATGGAGGTAGAATAATATGATGATCAATTCTGCATTTTTAGATAAAATCCTGTACTGTCGAACCACAATTATAACATTCTCAATTTAGATATCAGAGAGTGTATCTTTGCCATTTAAATATCAGTGAACATATTTGTGTGTAAAATTATTCAAGTCTCACCAAATAAATGTCTTGCCTAATTGCCCTAGTCAACTACAAAAAATGTTGACACAAAATGCTGGACTAACTCAGCGGGACAGGCAGCATCTCTAGGGAGAGGAGGGTCTCGACCCGAAACGTCACCCATTCTTTCTCTCCAGAGATGCTGTCTGTCCCGCTGAGTTACTCCAGCATTTTGTGTCTATCTTCGGTTTAATCCAGCATCTGCAGTTCCTTCCTATACAGAAAGTTTTTGCTGTGATGGTTAGTAATTTGATTTTTTTTTTTTTGGAAAAAAATTATACCATAACCAATGAAACAAGATAATTACTCTGATTCACTTACACGTCCTTAAAACTCATCATCTCTTTCAGAATAAATATTTGTGTAAAAAATAAATGAACCTGCACATTCACGACTAATTTGCTTTAAATTTCCTGCAGTTGCCTTGTTTATCGCCAATGTTTAAAGGTCTTTCAGTTCCTTGGTTCTGGTTTAAGGAATATAAATAGAGAGCAAAAAAGAGAGCAAAACCAATACTAACTCCATTTAGGAATTAATCTAGCCGTGTTATTTTTCATTTTGCAAAAAGAACTTGCCCTTCCAGCTACAAATATTGGTGGCGTGTATTCATGGATGTAATTTAACAGCACAAATAAGGCCTGTTTATTCACTGTATCTCCAGGCACAAAGAATGGAGGATCGTCTAACGTCATGAACCAGCACATCTACACTATTGAATTTCAATGATTCCACTTTAGGCACTGACTGATATAACTATGGCTCTATCATATCAGGAGGGACCTGGTGCAAGTTACTTCATATGTTGCTGAAAATCTAATTTTCATTTGCTTTAATTTTAAACTTCTTTACTTTCTCTTTTGTGCACGAGGTTAGCGGTTACTTCCAATGGTAACATTTCATTTGAGTGGGATTCTCTGGTGTTCACAAGTGAGATAATGAAGATCTGTTCACTCTGAACTCAGCCTCAAGTAAATTCAGCATTTTTAAATAAAAAAGTTGTTTCCAAACTTTTTCTCCAGTTCCAATTAATCACAGAGATATCCCTCCAATCTGTAACATCAAGTACCAACACTGGTAAATGTTTTCGATAACAGTGGTAATTTCATTAATCTAGACCAAATTGGAAATGAAGTGTTACACAATGGTTTTTAATGTACCATGGAAAGAGAAGAGGATTAAAGTGAAATGTTTACGAATAGTTTCAAAGCAATACTCTTTAAATTGAAGGGTTCTTCTTTTCTACACTTTTCTAAATTAATGACATAGAGAAGATAGAATCTGTTGTTTATCAAAAGCAGATGTTTTATGTTACAACTGATGATATAAAGGGATTATTCATGTTGGGAGTGAAGATAGTTGATTAGCCAGTTCATAACTATGGAAAATTCAGATCATGTCTCCAAAAAAGCTGGCTTCCAATCAAGACCGTATGTATTCATAATGTAACAATTCCTCATAAATCTACGAGCTGCCTGACATTAAAATAAACTCTTAGCACACTTATTTGAATACAAGATGCCATTAAATCCAGTCATAAAAGCTCAATGCAAATATATCCAAAACTGGGCAAGAATCCAATGGAACACTGCACAAACAGGGCAGAACATTCAACTCCAGTGCCAAAAGTTTGGATAGAGCCATTAGTAGATCCGTGGAAGCAGTGTTTATGATTTTTAAAAGCAGAAGTAGATCAATCTGTGATAAAGGGGTTGGCGTTTACTGGGGACAGAATAGAATGCAGTGTTGATGTTACGATCAGAACAGCCACGATGGTATTAAACGGCAAAGCAGATTCAAGGGAATGAGTGGCTTGCTCCACTCAGTAATTTGAATGCTTCTATGACTTTTGGTTATCTGTTATACATCGACCCTTCTTGCCCTTACTGGGACTTACATGCAGAGATAAAACAGACTAGATGAATAACTGGAAATGCCATCGACAAGGGTAATTTTATCATCTCTCAAATTTGAAAATGCCACTCAAAGCTTTGGGCCAAGTTCCATCTTCTGCTTGGGGAAACAGTGGGGCGGAAGGGACATTCCTAAATGATTTTCTTTCAAAAAAGGTTAGACAGATGAACAGATGTAATTTAAGAAAACTTTGGTCTTGGCCCTCTGCACCAAAAACTTAATAATGCAAGGAAAATTTGTATTTTGACCAACACACTTAATCTAACTATGAACATTTTAACACCCTTATGCAAGGCAGGTCAGTAATATAACATATTTTTCATAATAACCATTCAAATTCCTCGAGCATCTGAAACACAGTTGAACTGAAGTATCTGGTTTCAGATCTGTAGGAAAGAAATGCAGATGCTGGTTTAAAACGAAGAGACACAAAAAGCTGGAGTAGCGGGTCAGGGGGTGAGGTTTCGAGTCGTGCCTCTTCTTCAGAATGAGAGTCATGGGAAAGGGAAATGAGAGATATAGAACGAATGGAATAATGCAAAAAGTAACGATGATCAATGAAAGGCTATCTCTCTCATTTCCCTTTCCCCTGACCCTCAGTCTGAAGAAGGGTCTCAACCCGGAACAGCACCTATTCCTTTTCTCCAGAGATGCTGTCAGACCCGCTGAGTTACCCCTGATTTTTGTGTCATTCTGGTTTCAGTTGCTCAATAAAGCCAATTCTCACCACTCATCAAGACTGAATACTCATGCTGCTGCACCACCACCTCCACCCATAGTCATCCCCCATCACTACACAAACCCTCAGCCATAGTTTTACCCAGATGCTCACCTTCCCCAACATCAGTTTCACCAGCCTGCGTAAAGTACAACTTTTCAGTAAACTATTTTCACTTCGCAATTTAGTTCCAAGCATTGTGACAAAGAAACTAAAAGAATGTTTCTGCTGCCTAGAATCGGAGTAGAGGGTGATGAATCTTTGGAGGCTCAGTCATGGAAGACATCAATAGGTTTCTGGACACTGAGGGAATCAAAGTATACGGGGATTGGCTGGGACAAAGGATTCCATTAACAACTTTACCCATAATCTACCCATTACCCACCATCAATTGCTGGCCCGACACTCATGGCACAATGGCATTCTCCTGATTCTAGTTCTTACACATGAGAAACCTTCAAATGTCACTTCAAAACCACAGTCCACATAAATGTCCTTCCTTAAGGGCCTGTCCCACTATACGAGTTGACCCAAGAGCTCTCGTGATTTAAAAAATAATCAAACTCGTGGTAAGTACGTAGAATGTACATAGCGGGTTCCTCGGAGCTCGAGACGTCTCTTAGCGGCTCGATACGCTAACGGCAGGTACTCGGGAAACACGTAAGCTCGTGAAGTTTTTTCAACATGTTGAAAAATGTCCACGAGAGCCCCGAGTACCTACGAGCGGCTATTACCGTAATTCTCCGTGTTCGAATCAGGGGACACTCGGGAGAACTTGAATTACCTCGTACAGTGGGTCAGGCCCTTTACCCTTAATTCTAACTGATGCACTTTTTAGTGCAACACACCGATATATTTTACTGAATTAAAAAAGTTATGGAAAAGTTATTTTTCAAAGATTTGTAACTGCAATCACGGATTGGTGCAACTTTTAAGATTTAAGAAACTTTAAAAAAAACAAAGGAACTCAACTTGTAAATATTTTAATGCAAGCATAAACATTTCACGATAATTGAAGGATTGCATGGAATAATGCAATTGGAATAAGCATTGCTACTGGGTACTGTAAAAAGTGCAGCAGAGAATTGTAGTCACTGAACGGCACCTCTGCCTTCAGAGATGTTAACCTATAGGGAACCTCACTTTCAAAAGGGAAAAAAAAAATCATTGAAAGCTGCCAAAAAAAACTTGAAAACATTCACCCTTGGGTACTGGATCACTTACATGACTGAAGTCACTCTCCCATTTATATTGCAAGAGGCTGTTGCTAAACTGGGACAGTGCCAGCTCAAATTCTGCCAGGAATAAATCAGTGTCACCAGCTGAAGCACATAACTTTGTATCAATTTTCATTGCTATTATTTGAAGTTATAAGGCTAGTAGAAAATGTCTAACGGGCTGGGATCAGCAGTTGCAGTGATGGTGCAACCGGCAGAATGTTCTGTCACCATGCCACGCTGCCGACTGTAAGCTGAGGATTTCCAAGCATGCATAGTTTAATGCGGGAATCCCAATATTGCTGTCAGCTATTCAGTCTTCCTCCACGGGGCGCACAGCTTGCAGCCTTCACTACGTAATCATGGGAATCACAGAGATGACAAAAACAAACTAATCTCATTGTGAAATGCCCTTAAAATGCATTTTGCTTTGTTGTGAGAAATAGAGCGGGGAACATTGAAAAGCACGACGTAGGAACTGGCCCTTCGGCCCATAATGTCTGTGCTGAACATGATGTCAAGATAAACTAATCTCTGCCTACACACGATTCCTTCATTCCCTGCATATCCATGCACCTATCTAAAAGCCTCTTAAACGCCACTATCTTATCAACCTCCACCCACCACCTCTGGCAGTGCATGCTCGGCACCCTCCACCCTCCATGTGTAAAAAAAAACGTGCCCCGCATTTCTCCTTCAAAATTTACCCCTCTCTTTAAAGCTATGCCCTCTAGTCTTTGATATTTAAAGCTATGCCCTCTAGTCTTTGATATTTAAAGCTATGCCCTCTAGTCTTTGATGTTTTCACCTTGGGAAAACGGCTCCGGCCGTCACATGAACTGAATGTCACATTGTTATTAACCTGCCAGCACCATAGCCTAAAATACTACATTCGTAAATTCATTTCCCTCGGGTAAAAAAAATTGCAGAATGTTATTTTTTGTGTGGAATTTCAGCTTTCACCAAAAGCTCATGTGAAAACTCCAAAATCAATTGAGATATATGTTGAGATTTTTTCTTGATAATTTTCTGGCTGATAATTCTTCAATGAAACAGGTTGTACAGGAACCT
This sequence comes from Okamejei kenojei, assembly GCA_035221665.1. NCBI lineage: Eukaryota > Metazoa > Chordata > Chondrichthyes > Rajiformes > Rajidae > Okamejei > Okamejei kenojei. Next base: position 7,467,293 of record CM069163.1, on the reverse strand, counting down.
TGTTGAAGCTGATGTTGCTCTGCTGAAGGTCTTACAGCAACTTGTGCTGGAGAAATGGAAGTCCGCTCCAGAAATCCAGCCTTGTCCTTACAAGCTGTCTGTGCAGTTGACAAGATGGTTCAGCTGTTATCAGGCAACCAAACCATCCTATCAACAACTATAGAATGGTTCTACGCTGCTATCTATCTCACTGGGAACCCTTGGACTACCTTTACTAGGACTTAGACAAAAGTGCTGGAGAAAATCAGCGGGTGCGGCAGCATCTATGGAGCGAAGGAAATAGGCAACGTTTCGGGCCAAAACCCTTCTTCAGGACTTTAATAGGACTTTACTGGACTTTATCTTGCACGAAACATTATTCCTTTTATTGTGTATCTGTACACGGTGGATGGCTCAATTGTAATCATGTATAGTCTTTCCGCTGGCTGGCTATCATGCAACAATAGCTTTTCACAGTACCTCTTTATACAAGATTAGATTAGATTCCTTTATTGTCATTCAGACCTTTCGGTCTGAACGAAATTTTGTTACCTTGTAGTCATAACATATAATAAATTAAAACAAAACACACAATAAACACATATTTAACATCCACCACAGTGAGTTCTCCAGGCACCTCCTCACTGTGGTGGAAGGCAAAAATCTTAAAGTCTTTGTCTTCTTCCCTACTTGTTCTCCCTCTGCGCTGAGGCGATCCAGGCCTCCGATGTTATCGTCCACTAGGCCTGCGGCCGAGCCTCCGAAGCCGGGCTGCCACCACCGCCGTCGCCGGAATGCTGGAACACCGCCACAGCTCTGAATCAGGGTCCACCGCTGGAACGCTGGAGCGCTGGAGCGCCAGAGCTCTGTAGCCGTGCCGCCGCTGGAACGCCGCTGGAGCGCCGGAGCTCTGAAGCCGGGCCGCCGCTGGAACGCCGCTGGAGCGCCGGAGCTCTGAAGCCGGGCCGCCGCTGGAACGCCGCTGGAGCAACTGCTGGAGCACCGGAGCTCTGAAGCCGGGCCGCCGCTGGAACGCCGCTGGAGCAACTGCTGGAGCACCGGAGCTCTGAAGCCGGGCCGCCGCTGGAGCACCGCTGGAGCAACTGCTGGAGCACCGGAGCTCTGAAGCCGGGCCGCCGCTGGAGCGCCGCTGGAGCAACTGCTGGAGCACCAGAGCTCTGAAGCCGGGCCGCCGCTGGAACGCCGCTGGAGCAACTGCTGGAGCACCGGAGCTCTGAAGCCGGGCCGCCGTTGGAGCACCGCTGGAACGCCGCTGGAGCACCGGAGCTCTGATGCCGGGCCGCTGCCGCCGCTGGAACGCTGGAGCTCTGAAAGCTCCCCACAGCTCCGAGGCCGCCAGCTCCGCCATTAGGCCTCAGCACAGACGGAGACGGTGACGGGGGACACGACAAGAAAAGGTCGCATCCCCCCGAAGGGAGAGACTAAAACCTTGTTCCTCCCACCCTCCCCCCCCCACCCCCCCACAAACACAACCTAATAAACCAAAATTCTAACTAAAACAGACACAAAAACAAAAACAAGTGACAATAAACTAAACTGAACTAAAGCTGCTTCATCCCCAAACAGAAACTACAGACCAATTAATAGCACTAGTTGGGTTCTTGTGTTCACTGACTGCTCCTCAGCAAGAAGTCCTCCAATACTCCAAGCTGCACAGGAGCCTCAGTCCCCCTCACTTTCCTTTGCTCTTCCACAATTCAACTGAGCATACATTTCCCCTTTCTCCACCAAAGCTCCACTTTGAAGTCCTTCATTTTCCCTCAAACTACTCAGTCCTTCAGCAAAACACAAAGCGCTGGAGGAACTCAGCTGGTCAGGCAGCATCTGTGGAGGGAACAGACAGGCGGCATTTCGGGTCAGGGCCCTTCTTCAGACCCAAGAGGAGTCCCGGCCTAAAACATCGTCAGTCGATTCCCTCCACAAATGCTGCCTGACCCGTTGCGTTCCTCCAGCACTTTACATTCTGCTCAAAATTCTAGCATCTGCAGTCTCGAGTCTCTACTTCTTCCTTTGTCACTGCCCAATCCACCATGTTACAAAACCTCACACCATAGTTGTATTTTCTTCCACCACACTCACCCAAAATGGCACAGGAGAAACATTTTTGTTCACAATTATACTGGTAGAAATGACCATCATTGTCTTCAAAGAGACCAAGTACTTTCTTCACTTCAAGATAATCTGCAACTGCGCCATATGACATTATAACCAGATAAAGTTGAATAGACTCTGAACAGAATGAGCAGATCAAAACTGGGCACCCATGAGGCTCCGAGGATCAGCAGCAACAATGTGCACGGCACAATGTGTAACCTCCTGGCGTGATGTGACCCTCAGTCCATCATGGATATGGACTGAGGTCACGAACCCTAGTTCAATGAGTGCCAGAAGGCATGCAAGAAACATCCCCACACACATCCAAAGCTGAGGGACCAAGCCCCCTGAGGCTACACCTCAGGACTGTGAGAGAGTTAAACAGTGCACACAGTGGGGTGATCTCACAGCCAATTGACACAGTGGGGTGACACTCTGCAGCTCAAACCCATTTGGGTTGTGAATGGGGGCAAATAATTAAAAAGGTGACAGGATACAGAGCCTCCAGAAATGAAATTTACCACCACACATTGGAAGACGGTGTCCAGTGAAAGGGGAAGCTGAGGCACTGGCAACCATGTTCAGCCATATGCCTGCTGAGATCCCTATGGGCGCAGAAGCCAGTCTTATTCCACCCACACAATATCACAAAGGAGGGGAATGCCAGTGTGATAAAGGAACAGCATGGTTTGGCTCAAGACACAGATGGATTGATAGCTCTCACTGGATAGAGACACAGCACTGAAGACCAGTGCCCCACAACCAGGTCTGTGCCAGGCCATGCCAAGTGGCTTTGTCATGGTACTGGCATTCACCTAACCATGCACAAAGCTCTATGTAGGGCAAATGAATTCCAGCTTATTACTACTCAATCAGTCCACACTCAGTCCTCAGTGACTGAAAATGATGTCAACAAGGATATCAGGTGGATTTAAGTTGAAATGTTCTCACCTACGCCCTGTTTGGGTTTCATCAGCATTACACTGCGCCAGATATCATCGCATGCTTGGATCAAAGAACCAAACTCCAGAGATGAGGTGCGAGTGATAGCCGCCGATATCATGACAAAATCTAACCAAGCCTGGCACGAAGAATTCCTGGTTTAACTGATCAATGGGCTTCAAGCAAAAACGACGTGAAATCATGCTGTACACAAGAGATGAATGCAGTTGATCATGCAGCCCAACTTCATCATGGCAGGGCTGTGACTACAAACACAGGTGAGAGCCTGTGGTGACGAACCCAAGTCATGTCACTCAAAGCCTTTCCATCTTAAATTTGTCAACGGGAAGAATAAGGGCAGCAGATACCAGGTAAATATACCACATGCAAGTTCCCTTTCAAAATACATTTCCAAGCACTGTGCAAATACCTTCAGCAGAATGACTACTGCAGAAGTCGGCTCACCACCATCCCTAGAAGAAGCCTTATAAGAAAAAAGAGCAAAAAGCCCTGGATTTTCCCCTAAAAGCCATGTCCTAAAATATGAATATAGAAAACAACAAATTACTAAATTAGCCTCTCCCTGTAGCGTACAACAAACTGCCTGTCTGAACGCAGCGAGCCATTTGTTCTTGCCTCTCCCCAATGGCATCTATTGAGATAACATAGTTGCTGGCTTATCAGTGAAAACCCCCCACTATTGAAGCATTTAAACAACAAATGTCAAAATAAGATCACTTCAATTTTAAGCAACTACTCAAAAACTCGAGTTTGAATTAAAATATTAAAAAAAATTAAAATCTAGAATACTTTAGACGTCAATACAATGTTACTCAATAACCACAACAATTTGCTGAAACTCGCAGTTCTCTATTGGAGGCAGGCTTCACCACTGAAAGGAAGGAAACCCACTGAACTCCACTACCCGGGATTCCCCCTCAGCACAATCATTTGCATAGGGTTTATATATATATACATGAATTCCCTCAAGGGTAATTTGGCAACCACTAAATGCCATGAGATCAAAGCTTCTCTATATTTGTTAAAACATTAAAATACTGTGCATATTCATTTGTGAATCCCCAGCAGGTCTCTGCATAACTTGCTTTCCATCACTGACTTCACCGAACCATGATGCAGTTTAGATCAGTACTTCTGTTTTATCTGTAAGCCATTTTCCACCAGTGACTGCCAGGAAAGCCATCAACCAAAAACCCAAACACGTCCACTGAGACAACACTCTTTGGATTTATCCAACGTGACTGCTTCTAATTAAATATCTGCCGAAACAGCTTCCTTTGCACATTCATCTTGTGCTGTAGAGAAGAGATCCCTGGAATTAGGTACCATTGTTCACTTTTTATTTAAACTTCTCCCCCAAAGTTCTGACACAAGACATGTAGACTACTATGATACAGTACTTCCATTAACCCCCTACTGCTTTCACTGGTGTGGCTGTTGTTGTTTATAAAGCTGCTCCATGAAGTAATGATAGTTACAGATGCTTTCTTTGTCCTTACCTTCAGAACCAGGGTAAGAGAATCAATTTCAGGCGTGTAAAATGTTGAAGAATGCTTATAAGTATAACTACGCTTTAACTAAAAATAATCATCCAACATAAATTTTAGATCACTTGAACATAATTTCATATAATCATAGTTAGTGGCTAAATTGAGAATTGACAGACAAACATCTTGCTACAAAGGTGTATTCCCCTTTGTAGAATATACCTTTGCAGTACATAGAAAGGCCCATTGTTGCAAACAATTGTGAGCTCTTACGTCACCAAGTCAAACACTTTGCAAGGATTTATCCAATGTGTGGGTAAATTAAGTTGTGGAGTTAAGGAAGAAATAAAATAAGCTCTATTGATATGGAACCTTTTCAAAATAAAATCTGAAGAGACCATTGAATGATTGACAAATAGCTAACGAGGATGCATATTTGTACCATTCAAATCTGTAATTTCCACAAACGTTTTCTGGGCAAGAGCAATTGTACAACTGAGAATCAACATTTCACACATGGAGTCACATTTTAGAAATGATTCTGGGCCGGATTCTGTGCGGGTCAAATCGCAGGCCAGAACCTGCTGGTCCCATGTGGAACCCACTGCACTTCCCACCTCAAGAACAATCAAGTTTGAATCTCCAAACTTTAGGGCTCCTCTCCGCTGGTTACCCTTCCATGGTCTTATGATGTCAGGGTACAGTGCAAACTTGCTCGCGTCTCATCACTCAGACACAAAGGAGCGTCTGCTGAACCTGCACCAGGCAAGAGCAGCACGCTCATTGTCAGGGGTAGGAATCGATTCAAGAAACAAGTGTGCTAGTCAACAGACATTTTTGAAGTAACTAAGCTTAAACTAAATCATTTGTTTATTTCGTTCTCACATGTAGTGATATCTCAGATATGGTGAAAAATTGTTCTGCGTGTTAACCAGACAAATCATACTATACTCAAGTACATGAGGTAGTGCCAAAAAAAGTAAACAATGCACAGAATATCATGTTACCGCCACAGAGAACTTGCAGAGAAAAGGTAAATTGGATGATCAGAAATTCATCCATAGCATACAAGAGGTTTTAATTGTTAGGTCTTAATTATTGTTCATTTGTAAGTTTATGAATGTTTCACATATTAACAAATGCTCCAAGGTGTCTTCCTATGTGGCTTTATATGGGAAAGGTATTCACCATTTACCATTGTCTAGCCTATCAGAGGAGTTTAGGGTGCTAAGGTGAGGTTAGAGTTGCAATGATCAGGGAGTAAAGATACCTTAGTTAGTAATCTGGTGCCAAGTGTAACCAGAGGGAGGAAGTGGAACTCAAGGCAGGCAGTAGAAGCACAAGCAGCTCGGAGTTAAGGGAAAGGAGGCTTGGGGCTCAGCAGAGGGAAACCATTGTGGAGTAAGGCAGGTCCAACAGAGAGGAGGAAATTGGTTATAGAGCAGGTACGTCGTCAGTGAGCCTGATATAGTGTTATGGTCAGTTAGTCAGTGGATAGTGTATCTTATAGAACTGCCGGTGCCTTGGGAGAACTTAGTGGATGAGACTTATGAAAGGAAAAGGCTTAGATATGTAGAGTTGGCAGCAGAGGTCGAGCAGCGAGGATGGAGAGCAAGAGTACGTCCTGTAGAGGTGGGTTGTAGAGGTTTTCATAGCGAGATCGACCACCTCGCTATTTGGAGAGCCAGGAATTCGTGGACAGAGTTGGTGTCAGGCTGTAAGCAAATGTCAGAGGCAGCAGAGCAAGGCAGTAGGTGGATTTGATGGAGAAGAAACAGTGTCAAGAAGGAACTGCAGATACTGGAAAATCGAAGGCAGACAAAAATGCTGGAGGAACTCAGCGGGTGCGGCAGCATCTATGGAGCGAAGGAAATAGGCAACGTTTCGGGCCGAAGAAGGGTTTCATCCCAAAACATTGCCTATTTCCTTCGCTCAATAGATGCTGCCGCACCCGCTGAGTTCCTCCAGCATTTTTGTCTACCTAAGAAATAGTGTCAGTTGGGAGCAGAAAGGAAACGTAGGACATGCAGTATGTGTATTTGTTTGCAATTGTAGTCTGTGGTAGTGTTAAGTCTTATGCAAGGGCGATATTTGTGGTGTTATAAGTTTAATGTTGGGATAGGATTAGTGGAAGATAGGATGCAGGTGTTTAGAATGTGTAGAGTGAGCTAATTGGATGCAGCTTCCTTTATTTAGTAGATACAGTACTGGTATCGAGGGGTTTGGTCTAGGACACCAGAACCAATTGTTGAGCCTTTCCGAGGTGTTGTGGGCCTAACTCAACAAAACACCAATGAAGAGAGGTGCTCACTTGATAACCCCAATGATACAGTTGCATCTACAGGATTCGTTTTTTTTTAAAAGAGAATTAAATGTAGATAGCTGGGTTTTCTTTTTGCATTTGGAGTCATTAATTGTAAGTTGGTGTATTTAGTTAGATAATACTTTTGTTTTGGGCTTGGTTTTCTTGGTTGAGTACTTATCCTGGAGTTATACCACAAGTACTTTGTGTTTTAATTGTAATTCAGGGGGATAGTGCAAGAATGTAGCATTTAGCTAAATTTAAGCCATCAATGTATTGAATTGTTAAAGCAGAACAAGTAGCTGAATGGTTTCTATTTCTAATGCTCCAGTGTTAAGTATTCACAGTGCTTGCAATATTTGATAGCCAGCTAAACCTGAATGGTGACTTAGCTGCCTGTCAATGTTTATCAGTGCTTCTGTGGGTGGTACATTCTCTGCTTCCACTTCTCCAACCCCTCTCATCCCTGTCGTACCACAGGCTCTGCTACTTCGAATTGGGGCTGCTCCAGGCAACAATCTGAATTAGATAGATCAGGTAAAGGCATGTCTGTAATGAACACACGGGGCAGCACGGGTAACAAATTCTGGTCAGAAGTTAAACTTGACCTTCAGAAGGTAGTACTTAACAGTACTTACAATACTAACTTACAGAAGGTGGTATTAATAGCCATAAATATCAGAAATATCTAAAGAGTGTTGAGTAAAGCACAGTTTTGTTTTCTGTTGAGCACATGTTGGTGATGAGTGGCCCATGATGGAGTCACTCCAGGGACCACAGCACCCGACAAGGTCAGGGACCAGTGCAGTTAAACTTCTGACACCAGACCAAATGAGGCTGGACAGGGAGAGATCAGTGTTGGCTTCACGACTGTCCCACCAGTATTTAGGTATGATGATCAGAAAGTGCAGCTGGTGAAGGAAAAAAAAAGTTTGCTCTCCTTCACCATTGAGTTGAGATTACTCAAGGATATTTTGCTTCTTCATTTTTTGTGCTAGTTTTAGTGTGGTTACTCAGAAATACTTGGTCAATCATCTCTGGCCTTAAACAATTGATGTAAACAATGGCTCACATCAATTGTTGAAGGCGATACATGACTGACCAAATATTCCTGAACAACCACACTTAAATTAGCACAAAAGGGAAAAGACTTGCCAGCTATTTGCATGCTGACATGACTTTTGTCAAAGTATGACTGAAGGAATGGGAAATTTAATACCTCTGCACTGTAATCATAGTGTCTTTATTGCTCTTTTTACCAGCAAAGTCATGAAGCAGATTCAAAATCTTAAAATTGCATATCTTTCATTCATTGGTCTTTGTCTCTCCACATCACCATCTATATCTTTCGTTCCCCTTATCCCTAACCAGTCTGGAGAAGGGTCTGGACCTGAAACGTCACCCTTTCCTCTCCAGAGAAGCTGCCTGTCCCGCTGAGTTACTCCAGTTTTTTGTGTCTATCATCGGTTAAAAAAATTGAGAGGTTTGAGAGAATTTGTACAATTTTTATTCACAAAATGGGATTATGAGTATCACTTTGAACTGCAGCATTTAGTACTGTTTGTGCTTTGCAATTTCAAGGGAAATCAACATTCTGTGGGCCTGGAGATACATCGAAGGCAAATAATATACTTTCTTAAAGGAGACAAGAACAAGAGGCTAATTTCATCAATGATAACATATGCTTGTTTTTTTTTAATCACAGCACCAATAACTGAATGTAAAGGGCCCATCTTTATGATAACCAAATGTGCTTTAATCTCAAAGTCTCTCAACTTTATTCAATGTTTGAATGAAGCAACAAACTAAGTCCATATTCTGGTATCTTTAAACTGTGTGCTGTTTGGTCACAAGTGCAGCAATAAAAATTATCATTGCCTGAAAAACCATTTTTGGTTTATTTTCAGATGGCCAAATTTATTTGTACATATAACAACTTCCTACAGAATACATTTCAGAGAAAATTCATTGTGGCAGTATGAATAACCAATACATTGGTAATGAGAATGTTAACTGATAAACAAAAGTTGTTTCAAAGTAATAATCTTTACAAAACATATCCAGGATGTCAAGGATTATTAAGCAATTAAATCACTGCTCTTTAAACAACTGTTGTGAATTAAAACAAAAATCTCTTTCATAAAGGAAGTAAAACTTGCACTAAACAATTAAGCAATGTTCAGTTCAGCTTTGGTCAGGGTCCATTGGGCCAACATATCCTCCAGTATGAAACATGCTCAAGGAAAATAAGTAAACTTTGAAATCATTGAACTCGTTCATCACAGATCAATTAAACCTATTAATTGCAAACCTCTGAGCCTTTAGTCAATAGGATCGAATATCATTTTATTTGTACAGGTTATTCGGAAAGGTGAACTTAGTATTTTACACTGCAGTGAAGAGTTCATTTTAAGCTCATGAATTCAAATCCTTAAACTGAAGAACACCTTATGATAGCTCTGTGGGTGAATTGATTGGGACATATAGACTACTATTTCACCACATTTTGCACACTTCAACATTTTTTTTCCTTTCAGCTGAAGGACACCCAAGTGAGATATGAGCTTTTCAATGACACAGGACACACTTGCTGTTGTGAAAAAACTGCTGGTCTTACTCTTTTCTTTGCCAGGACTGATGAAAATTATCACGAGGCTGACTGGCTGACTTGATTTTTTTTTTGAATGCTTTTAAAAAACTTTTTTTTTTTTTAAAGTTACGTCAACAACAATTCTTAACAAGTTAATAGTCAGTTCATCATCTGAAATAATAAGCTTCAAAGCTGACCAACTTCAGTTCTGTTCTTTTCTCTGTCCTAAATTGATAAATTTGCATCTGAATATTTGTTTGCAGGCTTGAAAAGTTCAATAAAAACAAAAAGGTACTTTTTCGGGTTTCTTAGCAATGTATTTAAGAACATAGATGGAACTTATTCAATTAACAAAAGACAGTGATCATTCATTCTGTGTAACAAAACCAAGAAAATGTAGTAATGTCACATACAAGTAACTTTACATAAATGCATTTAACTTAGCAAATAACTGCTTTTGGTTTCTTTATCTGCTAGAATAACGTGGCAATATTTAGATTTAGATAAATGTATTATATAATAGGATATATTTTCATTTTATCTGGAATTGCAGAATATAGTTTATTCAGTAAGTGATGTTATCTGCTTACTGCAACCATCATAGATATTCAGATAGCCTACAATTCTAGACAGAGTAACAAGCGAAATAAAAATGAATTAAAATTTATGTGGATTGAAATGTACAGGTTAAATAATGTTTCTCTGGTCATAGCTGAGAGCCCTCTAATGCAAGAGAGCTGTTTAAGCATTACCCTGGCACAATGATCTAATCTCTCCCTTGCTAGGGAGATAATGTGACCCCCAGAATGCATAAAGTCACCCAAAAAGCGAACAAAAGCAGCTCTCAAAAACGTAGAACCATTCATCGAAGCTAACGACTTGTTCATTATGAGTGATGATGGATAAAGACTTCTCATGCTGAGATGAAATCAAGATTTATATGCATTGCTTCCTCTTGCAACTTGTGGGAAGATCATCATCATTTAATTCTATCTCTGCGGCCAGTGATGGGCATCCAGAGAGCTGGTTATCAAACGGCGCAGTCAGCTGGCAAAATCAAAACGTGCAGTTGGCACATCTGGACTGCAATGCCACAGCTGAGGGTGAACAATGACTCTTGGCAAGTGGCCAAATTGCTTGCAGATGCTAGCAGGTTTGATCCACAGCCACCCTACCGGCATTTTATGTGAATCAGATTTCTAAGAGCTAAATGCTCCTCTGCCATATTTTTTTTTGCTGCTCTTATCAGCCCCACCGAATGTGGCCTTGAGACAGCTGATCCATGTCCTTTCCCACATTATCTATTCAAACTTTTAATAAAACTTCACGTTTCATCTCCACAAAGTTAAGTTAATCTTTGACAGATTTCACACTCGGAAAGAAAAATTGTTGGGAATCAACTTTTTATAATCTGATGGCATTTTGTGGATCAAATATCAACATCAATCTTTTACACTCAACACCTGTTGTTGGCTAGAAACTATTATCAGGCAAGAATAGAGGGGTAGACTTTACACATATCAGTGGGGATAGGGGGTCAAGGAAAGAGCGCTCACGTCGCGGCCCTGTTTCCACCAATCTTTCCACCACCACGCACAAGAAGCACAAGTAGCGCAAGACAGACACCGTCGTACGCAGATGCCGAGAAGTGTGCTCAGCTCTGGCTGAACAACTTCCAATTTTGTGCGTGGACGTGATAAGAAGTGGGGATAAGAAATCAGCTGTGAATTTTGTTTTTTGTTTGATAGTGAGATTTTAAATTCACATTCTAAGACAAAAGCATATTCAGATTATAAACACCTTAAGCATTCTTGACCGTTTTACACGTGGCAGGATTTATATATTTTTACTAATTTGCAATTGCTTGCAGAAAAATCATAAGATCATCAATTTCTGATTTTCTCATCCATACTTGTTGTGGACATTAGGATTAAACTGTTGGTTTTTGGTGTACAATTTTGCTTTCCACACAAAGTAGTCTTATTGTAGAAAGGTACTCTGGAAATTGTACAAATAGTTACTGTAGAAAGAAAGGTGTCTGAAGAAGGGTCCCGACCCCAAACGTCACCTATCCATGTTCTCCAGAGGTGCTACCTGACCCGTGAAGTTACTCCAGCATTTTGGGTCTTTCTTTGGTAAATGAGCATCTGCAGTTTCTTGTTATTACAGCTACAAGTCTTAATGCAGAAGGTGTTTTTGGACTCTCAACACATATTCCTGAAGGGAAACTGCAGCCAACATGCACTGATGACAGTAACTGAGGGGATGTCCCTGGACTGCATTCACAGGCTTACACCACCAGCACTGCAATGCTGTGCATTCAGGCCAATCAGAGGTAGTTTTTAAAATGTTGCCACGCATACTGTACTCTCTGCCTTAGGACCACACGGAGCTCCCGGTTGCCAGCCATTTCAATTCCCTCCCCATTCCCATATAAACCTGTCAGACCTTGGCTTCTTCCACTGCCAGAGCGAGGCCTACTGCAAACTCAAGGAACAGCACCTCATATTCTACCTTTGTAGGCTGCAATGAGACAGCATGAGCATTCAATTTCTAATTGGGGATGATCAGCCATGATCACATTGAATGGCGGTGCTGGCTTGAAGGGCCGAATGGCCTACTCCTGCACCTATTGTCTAATTTTAGGTATCCTGCTTTCCACGGTCGCTCTATCCACCTGGATCTTTCCATGAATATCATCCTTACCTCCATGCCCATACACTCCCATCGCGTTCAGTGCTGCCACTGTTCTGATTGAGCCACTCCACCACACCGTATTTGGTCCCAACTGGACATTTTCACATCAGATTTGATCTGTAGACCCTGATCTCTGTTGTTGTCATCTCCACCCTTCTCGCCTCTCTCCGATTCCATCCATTAATCCAGCCTTCATCTGGACCCACTTATCGCATGCTAGCTCCTGCCCCATTCTTTTACCTCTTTACTCTGGCCATCTCCCCTCAAATTCTTTGAAACTGAACGGTGTCAAGTTGGGAAAAGGGGAAGTGCAACGAGATCTGGGGTTCCTTGTTCATCAGTCACTGAAAGTAAGCATGCAGGTACAGCAGGCAGTGAAGAAAGCTAATGACATGTTGGCCTTCATAACAAGACGAGTTGAGTATAGGAGCAAAGAGGTCCTTCTGCAGTTGTACAGTGAGACCACACCTGGAGTATTGGGCGCAGTTTTGGTCTCCAGATTTGAGGAAGGATATTCTTGCTATTGAGGGAGTGCAGCAAAGGTTCACAAGGTTAATTCCCGGGATAGCGGGACTGTCATATGTTGATAGAATGGAGTGGCTGAGCCGAATCCCCTATTGTCTATAAATCAGAGGAAGGATCTCAACCCAAAACCTCGATAGTCCACCTCCCCCCACAGATGCTGCCTGACCCACAGAGTACCTTCAGCAGTTTTTTGTACTCCAGATTGCAGCATCTGCAATTTTTTGTCAATCTTTTCAACCACATTCGTCTATTCTTTGAAAAATACCTCCAGGGACCACTTTCTCTTAATATCATTTGAAAAACAGTACCAATTAGTCCTGAAATGAACCAACTCGGCTCCCAACATACCAGCTCTTGGACATGTTTTACTGGAATTGCCATGATGGATGTTAAAGTAAGCTTGCTTGTCTCTTAATGCACATGCAGACAATCTGCAGTCTGTCTTACAGGAAGAACTTTCAGAAGATTGATGAAATTACTTCCACCATTGTATCATTTCTTCAAAAAGTCAATGGCACGTTAAAATGAAAGAAAAGATAATTTCAGAATCTTTCAGTCACTATTCTGAATACATTGGCTACACATTATTAACAGCTAAAGGAACCAATGCCTGGTTCCCCGATGGACTTACTGGAGAATTATTCATCTCATTTTCATTAACCCCCTTTCCAATTGATCAATGCAAGAGATCTTTACAAGAGTATTAAATAGCACACTCAGTGACCAAATGACGGATAAATGACATAACCAGAGTGCTAGTTGAGGGCAGAATTACATAGAACAGTACAGCACATGAACAGGCCTTTTGGCCCACACTGACTGTGCCAAACATGATGGTCATTTAAACCAATCTCCTCTACCCGCACGCAATTGCTACCCCTCTATTCCCTGCATATCCATGTGCCGATCAAAAAGCCTCTAAAATGGCACTAACATATCTGCTTCCACCACCACCAGCTGGTAGTGCGTTCCAGGCACCCACGAATCTTTGTAAAAAAAACATGCCTCACAAATCTCCTTTAAACTATGTCCCGCTCACCTTAAAGCTAAGCCCTCCAGTCATTGATATTTCCACCCTGAGAAAAAAGGTGCTATCTGCTAACACTAAAAACAAAGCTTTGATTCTGTTGAAATTCTCTGTTTTCTCCCCATGTTTGTTTTATGCTTTTTCTAAAATGTTTACCCTCTTTGCTTTTAGTATTAAAATCTTACCTCTGGCAACTGCCTGTACTACATTTAAGGCTCCAACAATTGCAGTGGGAAAAAAAATACAAGTGGTAATCAAGTTTGCCCTTCTCTACTCACCAGTGAATGTTGGTACCGGCTTAGCAAACAGCAGAAAGTTCAGAGCTCCCACAGTGAGCTGGATGTCCTGAACTTGCTAGCTGAGTTCTGTCTCTATCCTGGTTGCGCTCCAAGGTTGCAGTACAAACTATGCACATCAGTTAGAGTCATAATGTTATACCGCACAGAAACAGACCCCATGGTTCAACTTGCCCATGCTGATCAAAATGCCCCGCCTACACTAGTCCCACCTGCCCGCGTTTGGCCCTTATTCCTCTTAACCTATCTTATCCATATAGCTGTCCAAATACCTTTTAAATGTTACAATAACCTCCTCCGCAGCTCGTTCCATATAGCCACATATGTGAAAAAGTTAACCCTCAGGTTCCTATTAGATCGTTTCCCTCTCACTTATGTCCTCTGGTTCTTGAATCCCCTGGTCTGGACAAAAGACCAGATGTTTTGGGGGGCAGTGGGTGTTTGCCATGCATTTTGCCGGGGAAGGAGACTGGTATGAGCCAGGCAAGCACCAGAAAGTTAAGAGCTCCTCCACCCAAGAGGACGTCCTGAATATTATAGCGGAGCTCTAGTCTGAGTCCAGGCTTTGCTCCATGGGGACATGGAAAGTTGCCCACAAACCTGCACAGCAAACCCAATTCCAGTTACATGAAAATCATGGAACAGCTCTTCAGCACATGGTAAATAACATTGCTGACATTTCAATGCTTCACAATAGCGTTATCAAAACCAAGCCACACGAGGGCATAAGCCAAGTATTTAAATGTGAGCATTTTTGGCACGGTACAAAAGGGCATACTGTATATTATATGCAAATACGTGCATCACTCATGTACAACATTATTTTCCATCTATTGTTGATGAGGGGTTAGACTTTGGAGGGGTTTGAAAATGGAGGGTTAAGAGAGGTGGTGCACAAGTAGAGATAAAGGTGATGGACATGAATGAGAACATTTTAAGTCAAAGCATTGCGAGTCAGAGAATCTGTTATTGCCACAGTGCCAAGTTGGGGTTGAATGAGATAGGGGAAAAAATGGGAACTTCTCCATGGTTAATTGCCTTTCAGTGACCACTTCTGGAGACTTAATGCAAAGCTTCGCTCAAGATAGTTATCCAGTCTCAAATGGGATTTTGCCTGATTTGTCCACAATACATTTATTGCTAATATACAACTTTGTTGCAGTTCTGCAGCTATCGAACATTGTCCATCAATGCTGCACACCTTAACTTCAACCAGATTGCCTGCAGGCTTCTACACTGAATTGAGCTTCCAACCACAAATCTTCACCATTAACGATGCACTATTTCCCTTTCCAAATATCAGCCATCTCGGCCAATGCCTTGGCCATTAGGCCCAGCCCGCATATTTGCGTTTGATGGTGCAGTAGCTCTCAGGCCCCCAATGACATGCAAATATAATTATTTTCCTCTTAACTCTCCATGACTACTCACAGAGGCCTCCTTCAGTCTGACATACCACTAACTACACTCCTCCAACTTTACACCTCTGTGCATTGGCCATTCCCTTAACTGTGTGTTTCAGTTGTGTTCCGAGCCATCTAGGTTGCAAGTTCTTGAACTCTACACTTTTGCAAGTCACCCTTGAGAACTTACCTCATTGATAAAAAGCATTCGGTCAGCTATTCTATGATCATGGTTGACTTAGATCCATTTTATATTTGATTATGCTTACGCAAAGAATATTTCCTACGTTAAAGATTTATGCGACCTGTCACGTATTTAGCACATCTCATTATTGATGACTTTGCCACCATTCCTTTTCACAGATTTTACTTTCAAATAACAGCTCAGTCAACAGGCAGACCCTGTTCCTTTGAACCATCTCCCAAGTAAGGATTAGCAAAGATTGAAAGGAGTGGAAAATAACATTTGGGATAAAAATATCAAACACTGAATAAAATATCCGATGGATATACTGTAACAAGGCTCAAGTGCTTCAGTGTAGAGAATGGAGAATCAAGCGGTATTTTACTACGATTAGAAATTATTGCCTTTTCCCGCCATTTACTTTCCTTAAGAATATATTTTTACATCACCCCTTGCAATTCAAGACACAACGATTTTACGAAAATTATTTTAAGATTTTACCTGCCCACCATAGCAGACATGATGGCATTGAAAGGCAGAGCAGATTCAACAGGCAGCTTGGGTTTAGATTTCTCATAGTCACATGTATCAAGGCATTTTGAAAAGCTTTGTTTTCTGCTTGCTATCCAATTCAATCAATAATATTGTACATAAATACAATCAAGCAAAACTCAAGTACAATGGGTAGAGCAAAGGGAAGACACAGAATGCAGAATATAGTTCTCAGCATTGTAGCGCATCAGTTCCATAGACAAAGTCCAATGTCCGCAATGTGGTAGAAGTGAATCAGACAGGACCCTGACTGTCAGAAGACTGGTAACAGAGGGGTAGAAGGTATTCCCGAGTCTGGTGGTGCACGCTTTCAAGGTTCTGTACCTTTTACCTGACGGGAACAGGGAGAAGGAGGAATGACGGGTTGGGACAAGTCTTTGAATGGGTTGATTGCTTTTGCAAGGCAGTGTGCTATACTGATGGAGTTAATGGTGGAGTCTGGTCTGTGTGATGGACTGAGCGACATCTACAACTCTTTGCCAGTTCTTGCGGTCTTGGGCATCAAACCAACTGTGATGCAACCTGACAGTAAGCTTTCTATGGTGCATCTGTAGTAGTTTGTAAGAGACACGGCCAACTCCTGCTCCTAACTCGATGTAACCTTATTCTCATTCTGAGGCAATTCAATGACCGTGCTCCTTTTTGAGACTAGATAATTAAAAAAAGACAAGATGCTGGAGTAACTTTTCGGGTCAGTACCCTTCTTCAAACTGAAACGTTGTCTATCCATGTTCTCCAGAGATGCCATGTGACCTGCTGAGTTGCTCCAGCACGTTGTGTCTTATTTTGTAAACCAGCATTTGCAGTTCCTTGTTTCTAGGCTAATGTAAAGGTTTTTGCCATTGGAAGGAATCAGTTTTTGGTTACGCCAAAAACGAGATCCAAGTGAAGCCTACTACATCAGCAGGAAAGAACATTTAAAAATAGGGTCCTCAGCAAGACAATAACTAAAAAAAGAAGAAATGCAGGTGTCAGAATTCTGGAAGGAACAACAAAATGCCAGAAATGGTGCAAAGGGGAGGGATTCAAATTTTTAGGGCACTGGAACCAGTTCTGGGGGAGGTGGGACCAGTACAAACAGGACGGTCTGCACCTGGGCTGGAATGGAACCAATGTCCTTGGGGGAGTGTTTGCTAGTGCTGTCGGGGAGGATTTAAACTAATGTGGCAGGTGGATGGGTACAAGAGCAGAGAGGCAGGTGGGTGTAAAATGAGGGTAGAAGCAATAGGGAGCAAGATGAAAAATAAAAGTGGCAGGCAGACAAAACCAGGGCAAAAATCAAAAAGGGCCACTTTTCAACATAATTGTATAAGGGGTAAGAGCGTTGTAAAAACAAGCCTGAAGGCTTTGTATCTCAATGCAAGGAGTATTCGTAATAAGGTGGATGAGTTGAACGTGCAGATAGCTATTAATGATTATGATATAGGTGGGATCACGGAGACATGGCTCCAGGGTGACCAAGGCTGGGAGCTGAACATCCAAGGATATTCAATATTCAGGAGGGATAGAGAGAAAGGAAAAGGTGGGGTAGCGTTGCTGGTTAGAGAGGAGATTAACGCAATGGAAAGGAAGGACATTAGCTTGGAGGATGTGGAATCGGTATGGGTAGCGCTGCGAAACACTAAGGGGCAGAAAACTCTGGTGGGTGTTGCGTACAGGCCACCTAACAGCAGTAGTGAAGTTGGGGATGGTATCAAACAGGAAATTAGAAATGCGTGCGACAAAGGCAAAACAGTTATATATGGTCGAGTTCTTCATTAGGATGAAGAGTGACATTAATTCAGAAACAATGGTTCTGAACTTGAAGAAAGGTAACTTTGAGGGTATGTGAATTGGCCAAGATTGACTGGCAATTAATTCTAAAAGGGTTGATGGTCGATATGCAATGGAAGACATTTAAAGACTGCATGGATGAACTACAAAATTGTTCATCCCAGTTTGGCAAAAGAATAAATCAGGGAAGGAAATCAGGGCTAGTATCAAAGCAAAGAATGATGCGTACAAAGTAGCCAGAAAAAACAGCATACCAGAGGACTGGGAGAAATTCAGAGACCAGCAGAGGAGGACAAAGGGCTTAATTAGGAAAGGAAAAATAGATTATGAAAGAAAACTGGCAGGGAACATAAAAACTGACTGCAAAAGTTTTTATAGATATATGAAGAGAAAGAGATTAGTTAAAACAAATGTAAGTCCCTTGCAGTCAAAAACAGGTGAGTTGATCATAGAGAACAAGGATATGGCGGATCAATTGAATAACTACTTTGGTTCCGTCTTCACTCAGGAAGACATAAATAATCTGGCGGAAATAGCAGGGGACCGTGGATCAAAGGAGGAATTGAGTGAAATCCAGGTTAGTCGGGAAGTGGTGTTGGGTAAATTGAATGGATTAAAGGCCGATAAATCCCCAGGGCCAGATAGGCTGCATCCCAGAGTACTTAAGGAAGTAGCTCCGGAAATAGTGGATGCATTAGTGATAATCTTTCAAAACTCTTTAGATTCTGGAGTAGTTCCTGAGGATTGGTGGGTAGCAAACATAACCCCTCTTTTTAAGATGGGAGGGAGAGAGAAAACGGGGAATTACAGACCAGTTAGTCTAACATCGGTAGTGGGGAAACTGCTAGAGTCAGTTATTAAAGATGGGATAGCAGCACATTTGGAAAGTTGTGAAATCATTGGACAAAGTCAGCATGGATTTACGAAAGGTAAATCATGTCTGACGAATCTTGTGGAATTTTTCGAGGATGTAACTAGTAGCGTGGATAGGGGAGAACCAGTGGATGTGGTGTATCTGGATTTCCAGAAGGCTTTCGACAAGGTACCACATAAGAGATTAGTATACAAACTTAAAGCATACGGCATTGGGGGTTCAGTATTGATGTGGATAGGAAACTGGCTGGCAAACAGGAAGCAAAGAGTAGGAGTAAACGGGTCCTTTTCACAATGGCAGGCAGTGACTAGTGGGGTACCGCAAGGCTCAGTGCTGGGACCCCAGCTATTTCCAATATATATTAATGATCTGGATGAGGGAATTGAAGGCAATATCTCCAAGTTTGCAGATGACACTAAGCTGGGGGGCAGTGTTAGCTGTGAGGAGGATGCTAGGAGACTGCAAAGTGACTTGGATAGGCTGGGTGAGTGGGCAAATGTTTGGCAGATGCAGTATAATGTGGATAAATGTGAGGTTATCCACTTTGGTGGCAAAAACAGGAAAGCAGACTATTATCTAAATGGTGGCCGATTAGGAAAAGGGGAGATGCAGCGAGACCTGGGTGTCATGGTACACCAGTCATTGAAAGCAGGCAGTGAAGAAAGCGAATGGTATGTTAGCTTTCATAGCAAAAGGATTTGAGTATAGGAGCAGGGAGGTTCTACTTCAGTTGTTTAGGGTCTTGGTGAGACCACACCTGGAGTATTGCGTACAGTTCTGGTCTCCAAATCTGAGGAAGGACATTATTGCCATAGAGGGAGTGCAGAGAAGGTTCACCAGACTGATTCCTGGGATGTCAGGACTGTCTTATGAAGAAAGACTGGATAGACTCGGTTTATACTCTCTAGAATATAGGATATTGAGAGGGGATCTTATAGAAACTTACAAAATTCTTAAGGGGTTGGACAGGCTAGATGCAGGAAGATTGTTCCCGATGTTGGGGAAGTTCAGGACAAGGGGTCACAGCTTAAGGATAAGGGGGAAATCCTTTAAGACCGAGATGAGAAAGACTTTTTTCACACAGAGAGTGGTGAGTCTCTGGAACTCTCTGCCACAGAGGGTAGTTGAGGCCAGTTCATTGGCTATATTTAAGAGGGAGTTAGATGTGGCTCTTGTGGCTAAGGGGATCAGGGGGTATGGAGAGAAGGCAGGTACGGGATACTGAGTTGGATGATTAGCCATGATCATATTGAATGGCGGTGCAGGCTCGAAGGGCCGAATGGCCTACTCTGCACCTAATTTCTATGTTTCTATTCCAGAGTTAAGGACCAGTCCCACTTTCACAACCTAATTCACGACTTTTACTCGTGGACATATTTCATCATGCAAGAAAAACTCCCCGAGCTACTTGATCCCACGAGTACCTACGACTAGCATCACGACCTACCTACGACCTTGTGACGACCATGCTGCGAGTATGCGACAAGGGCAAACACGGCAGAGGTCGTGAATTAGGTTGTGAAAGTGGGACAGGCCCTTTAAGGCAGCATTTATGGGAAGACTTGCAAAGTTGTCTCTATTTCCCTTTCCAAGGATATTGCCTGACCTGCTGAATTTTTACAATATTTTCTGTTTTAATTTAATTGAATACAGAATGAGGGGAAGAGAACAAAGTAGTTTTTCCCAATTTTTTATGCACAATAATTATAATGCAAGTTTGTGCTTTGGGTTAATGCTGATACTTTTGGGTCAATGCATTACACTTTTCTTTACATCAATGAATTTGCTTAACACTTACAAATATGGACAAAACAAAAATCTGTACTGATGAACAAACTGAATGTTATTGCATTCTAGTAATCTAGACCCCTCTAATAACGTAAACCTTCATGATCCAAACCTACCTAAAATGTTGCAAAATTATAACTGCTGATGCACGAGTCACAATTTACATAATAACAATCAAATCACATTATGTACAGCTCATTTTTTAATTCTTGGTTTTTGATTTTTACCTGCAGCCTTTTGTGAACCTTTTCTTCGTTTTAGAGCCTTTTGTAGTATCTCCTTCATCGTGACATTCATGCTGTCAACTTGAATAAGGGAGAATCCACTCTGTGGGGCATTACTGCAAGAGGAAAAGCATTTCATTTAAGAAAATTTGAAACACAAGTTTAATTATTTCAAGTTAACACTGCATCAAGATCTGGATTAAAGAATGTCTGATGGTTGACATCGTTCTGTGGAGTGTCAAGACTTTTCACCATTAAACTCACCCCAAAAAAATCATCAATGCGGGCATCAGAATTAATTACAGAATTAAGCCCAGCTTGATATAAAGCAACTTATAAAATAATAGGTAGCTAGTTTTAATTTTATAATAAAGCAGTCTTCATTATACTGCAGGAAAGCATTATTATTTTCTAATAAAATGAATCTTTCATTCACATAAACACATTCAAGTTGAACATTTCCAGTAGTTTTCCACAAAATAAATTAATGATATACAAGTAAAAAACATCCTCCACAAACAACAAGGTCCATACTCTACAAGAAATTTTCAGACATCTGGCTAAATAAACAAACACTGACAGTCACATTGAGCCAATGTTTTCTCCCCAGAAGAAATTCATTTATCTTTTAGTTCAGCATCTGATTGGATGCTATTCCATAAAATACAATACAGATTTTAAGTAAAAAAGGCACCAAGTATATTTGTTATTTAACTATTAGATTGTAATAGTCAATTTTAAATCGGTGTCAAAAAAGCTGTTATGGACTAAGGAGAGCTAAAACACCAATCTTTACTCATGTCACCATTCATGTCACGATCAGCAACTTTTTAGTACCAATTCCCTCTCCCTCTGGAATTTAAACAGAACGAGTCTGAGAATTTGCCAGATCAGCTATTCTTGACATCCAATGAAGATTGTAACATTTTTCTGCTTCAGATATGGATACATCTCAAATCCATCTGAAGGTCTTGCAAAGAACTCCATCACCAGATATTAAACTTCCAAATCCACATTCTTAAAAGAAATGCATCAGCTTGACAGTAATCCTCTACCATAACAAAGTATCAGGGCAGAAGTATACCCAGTCATTTTTCTTGTGATTTGTATATTTAAATTGAGAGCAAGCGACTTCTTGCTTGTCTGAACCCAATAGTTTGTTTGCTGATTTTGGTCTAATTTACGGAGCTCAGAAGGTAAAGTTATCAACACCGAGCCGTTTAAACATAAACAGAATTAAAGTGGCATTTCAAAATATTTTACTCCTTGGAGGGAGGCAGTTATAAATATTGTGACTTTTCATTAACCGACAAAAAGCCTGCAGAGGTAAGAATGAACGTGGAAATAAAACTTGGCATCGTGTTTAGCCCGGGCATTGTGGGCCGAAGGGCCCGTTTCTATACTCGCTTATGTTCTCTGTTAAAACCAAATTCTGGCAAATCCCAAGGATCTAGCAGCCTTCCCCTTGACACCTCACTCACTTTGTGTAGGAAAGAACTGCGGATGCTGGCTTAAATCGAAGGTAGACACTAAATGCTGGAGTAACTCGGGTCAAAACCCTTCTTCAGACTGATTCAGGGTCTCGACCCGAAAAGTCACCCATTCCTTCTCTCCACAGATGCTGCCTGTCCCGCTGAGTGACTTCAGCATTTTGTGTCTACCTCCCTCACTTTTTTGTTTATCTACTTATCAACTAACTGAACTGTTTAAACATAAATAGAATAAATTGTCATTTCAAAATATTTTACTCATTGGAAGGAGGCTGGTTACAAATGTTGCAACTTTCATTAATCAACAGAAAAGCCTGTAGCGATAGTGAGAATAAAGGAGATTTTTAAAAACCTGCTAGGAGGTTGTGTTAAAGCTGAAATATTGATTTTGAATTGGTCAGGGAAGGCTTCCAAAGGCATTTGCCTGTGATTTTAAAACCTTTCCTTTCACCATTTTGCTGCTAATTCCAGGCATGGCTTTGAGTTCTGCTAACAACACTTACAAGATGGAATAAGTCGCCAGCAACGTTGCAAAGTGAACTCGAGCCGTGGACCATCACCAGCTTAAACCAACAGGAAGTCAGTGAACAGCACATTCGTAACCAGCTTGCTGAGCGCGAGCAAAAGAATCCTCGAGCTTTTTCCAATCTGTTGGGCTGGTTTACCATGGTCAAATCCTTCCCACCAAGCAGCCGGCTGAGAACTGTCAAACTAATCATACATTACACTCTGTCACCGAACCCATGCTGAACCACAGCCATCACTTACATCAATATCTGGAGCAGGTCCCAGACTGCTCACTGCAGACAGCTTTGCAAGCCAAACCACCGTCAGAATTCTCCTTTCAGTTACACAAGGAATACCTAGATGATCATTTTGAAATTTCACTTGAAGGATTCGATTAAAGAAAAATGTATTTGGTAAACCTTTCTTTGCCAAGTTCTTGGAGACAGGAGAAAATGGTGTATTAACAGATCGCAAACTGCAGTTAAACACCTTGGTTGTAATCTGACACCTACCTACCAAAGCTACAGATATGAATATTAATGCAAATTTCATGTGAGGAAATACAGATGGTTCAGTTTCAGCTTTTCATTCCTTTAAATTTATAAAATGTGCCGTTCCAAAATGAATTCTACAAACAAATTCTGATGGCACTTAAGCACTTACGGTACATTATAAAATGCACAGTACCAAGGAAGTCTTCCTAATGCTATCATTCACATTTGTCAACATAAAGACAGGGACTGTGGAATTTTTGCTGTATTATTAGAATATGGCTGATAGTTAACTTTGCTCTCTCATCTATCAGAGCAATTGCACCCAACACAACAATCCCATCCGGAAGTGAAAATGCATGTGCCCTAGTGTTTAAAACACGGAGTCAGGAATCAGAACATCACCCAGGTCCTTTGCTTCCAGCCACACTTTAATCTTGCAGCAATGAATCTCTGAAAATAATAAACCCGCTGCAACATTACAAGAAATAATTGTGAACATAAATATTTTCATCGGCTGTCCATTAATGACATCTGATATCTACAAATGAATGCGAGGAGGTAACCCAAATACAGGGTTCAGTTGACAGCTGCTTCTGAGCTTATGAGATCATCAGCACCCCATAATTTGATTACTTATGAGCTGCACTCATTGTTTTATGGATTATGACATCCCTAATTGCAAATACTTCCTGCTGGCTGACTAGCAACAGTCGATGACAGGAACATTTTCAGCATCAAGGCTCATGCACTGAATATTTGTCATGATCCTATTATTCAAGGCTACTTGCATTAATACTTATAATACATGCACAGATGATCACAGGTTGGGTTGCAACTGATTCCAGCTGATTGCAGAAGTTATTTCACCATGATTGAAGATCCATGTGGTTCATATAGTGCACAAGCTAGCAGTTTATTCAAGTTGCAGGGCCTCACATGTAAATTCTTATCCGAAGAATGGAACGCACAAGATTGTGAGCAGAGAATACTGAAGCCTCAGTGTGTTCCACAGGACAATGGGAGGTAGGTTAAGATCAAACTCTCTCACTTAAACTACGGTGCAATGGAGAGAAGTTATGTCCACACGGATAATTGTGGATGCTACTTTGGTGAAACCAGAAAATGTCGTGCAACTAATGGGGGGGGCTCAGGGTTGAAACAAATTCGAGATAAATAATTGAATAGTTTGATTAAAACAATGATTTAATTGAAATTGTATCACATTTAACAGACAGCAATGTATGGGTCAATGCACTGGTCGTGTTGGGCACAGCACCTCACTGCTTTGTGTGGGATGGTGGCTTTTGTGTTTTTGGTGGCGGGAGACAAAAGAATATTGATAAGCTCACCAAGAAACTTCTCATTTTGTTTGAATTATGCCACTTCATCTTTCATTTCCACATAAACTAATGAAGCAGAGAGCTGGGGCCCAGATAGAAAGAATATGCAGTACTCCTGCAATGGGTATTAGGCAGCGTTGTTGCTCATATCCAAAAATATCTGATGTTTAGCCATTCGGAATCCCAATTGGTGTTCCGATTAAAACTCTGCTGCAGGGGAAGTGGTGAAGGGTAACCATCAGGGGTCAAAATAACTGACCTTGAGAAGAGATATTCCCGATCCGTGTGTTTTCTATCATACATTAAACCGCCATATCTATTGGTTGGCTTCGAGTTGATGTTGTATTATCACAGGTTTACGCATCTTATTTTTACATATGGGCAATATCACAGGATTAAAGTGGCTGAGTTTAAAAATAAACTCAATGGAACACTATTTAAGCAGCTGGAACATGATCTGTCTGGGGAACACCATTGCACAGGTCTTCATTCTAACGTCGCATTCAGGCATTCATTATAGTTATTGATCCCTACATTTAATTCCAAGCTTCATTAACTGCACCCATTTGCGATCTTCGAAACAGCCCGGACACACCAGGACATCACATGCCAGAAAACATGGCTCAGGCGAAGAACATCCAGATCGCAAGGCTAACGCAGATTTTTTTTAAAGGGCTCATCTTCTATGGACATTACTGACAAATAGTGTGGTGCAGGAATAAAGAATTACCCTCTGTATTTTTTCATTAGACTTTTATTTTGTAACCGAATACATAAATCCATTGTGGCACAATGTTATATGTATCATCTTGTTACACCTGCAGACGTTTCATAAAAAGGCTGCCATGTCTCTGCAGTCAGAAATGATAAGTGAACCACCCGTGAATGTTAATGATAGTGATCATTCTGAGGTAACTGTGCTCTCCATCTTCCTCTACAGCTTCTGCAGCAGATAAAGGGTGGCAGGGTTTATTGGAGGAAAATGAAAATAACATTGAAGGAAATAGCCGCAAAATGCAACGAAAAAGTTCTGATTATAGTAAGACTATATGAAGGATCGTGTTGTCAACGTTAAAAATAAAAATGTAAAGCTGCCCATCTGTTAAAATTAACTGGATATTACAATTCTTAAATATGGAAAAAGGATGAACTATTAACATACCCGTCTTTTTAAAAAAAAATAAACTTGCAAATCTAACATTCCTCGATATTAAATTTTCTTGTCACAATGAAGCTTTCTCACCCTCTTGGAATGCAACCTCTGACACGAGATTCATTGCGTTGAATTGTTTATCCATTGGGAGGCAGTCCTGAGTTGATTGAATAGAACTGTATTTTGCAGTGCAAGCCTGTGAAACTCTCACCCCCTCCAGAAACTAGGGAATGAATCACCAGGAGCAAAAAAAAGCAACAATTAAAAAAAGTCCTTATACAACCAAAGATGGTCTATAAAGGTTCATAATTTGGGGTCAGTGTTGTGTAGAGTTCAAGAGCGGTTATTAATATATTGTTTTTTTTGTTTATTATATATTTTCTGCAAGTAAGAATTACATCGTTGGTTACTATGACAATTAAACACTGACATATTAATTTTAGGGCATTGTTGCCATTGTAGTTACCATAGGATATGATAATATTTGAGAACATCCATCAGCATTATGTTAAATGTAGTTATTTCTAGAATCTTCCTTCTATTTGATTGCACGCTTAAGGTTATGTTAATTGTTTTATGCAGAAAATGACCGAAGGACACTGGTTAGCTGGATCGTTGTGATAATAAAGTCATAAGAAATAGGCGCAGCAATTGTCTATCCAGTCCTTTGAATTTGTTCCACCATTAAAATCACAGCTGATCTTCTACCTCTGTGGTCTATCGCAACACTACCTTCACAATCCTCTATTCCCCAAATGTCCAGAAATCTATTGATATCCATTTTGAATGAACATAATAACTAAACCTTCAGTCCTCTGATGAAGAAAGTTCCTGAAGTTCACCAATCTCTGTATCAACAAATCTGTTATCATCTCAGTCCTAAATGACCTGTCCCTTGTTTGGAACTGTGCCTCAATCTGTCACTCTTCAGTCTGGGGGGGGGGGAAATGTCCGTTCATTTACTCTGCCAAGCTCTTAATAATTTTCTACTTTCACAAAATCTTTTCTCATTCTTCAGAACTCTCGAGAATATAACCCCAAAGTACCAAATTTATCTTCATACAACAAATCCACCATCCTTGGAACCAGTCCAGGGAATCATTCCAACAATCCTTCTATGCCAAGTACATCCTTACTTTAGTTAAGGATACCAAAACTACATAATACTCCGGGTATGGCCTGATCGTACAATAGCAACGAGAATTACTTGCTTGTGAATTCAAATCCTCTTGTATTAATGGCTAACGTACCACTTGTCGTCCTAATTGCTTCTGCAGCTGCATTTTGGTATTTAGCAACTCGTGTACAAGCACACCTAGAACACCAGCACTATCCAAATTCTCACCATTGAACAAATACTCTGCCTTTCTGTTGTGTACTGAAGCAGATAACCTCTCAGTGTTCCACATTGTAGCGCATGTGCCAAGTTCTCACCCACTCAGTTTGCCTTCATTGCCTTACATCTCCCCTGTGCTCACAGTCCAACCTTGTTTAGTGTTGTCAGCCAACATTGAAGTATGACATTTGGCCCCTGGACGATTCAATGGCACAGTTTGTGAAAAGCTGGTGCGTGTGCCCCAATGGCTACAGTACCCCACTAGCTACTGCTCACCAACTCGAGAACAATCCCCGAATTTCCACTTTTGGATTTTTGCTCA
The DNA here is from genome assembly GCA_035221665.1 of Okamejei kenojei. Classification (NCBI taxonomy): domain Eukaryota; kingdom Metazoa; phylum Chordata; class Chondrichthyes; order Rajiformes; family Rajidae; genus Okamejei; species Okamejei kenojei. The sequence goes on along the minus strand of CM069163.1, from coordinate 7,439,872 downwards.
AAGACCAATTTTCAATCCAAGCCACCAATTTCAAATGATCAAACCTCATGCATGTGACCATAGCAAGCAACTTAACGATATCCAAGTCCATTATCCCGACTAGCACCCCCTTAAAGTTCAGAGTCACATAGCATGGAAACGGGTCTTTTGGTCCACTGAGCTCAGGCCGACCATCTATCACCCACCCACACTACTTCGTCATCCCACTTCTCTACACACTCGGGGCAATTTACAGTGGACAACTAACCAACGAACACACACGTCATTGGAATGTGGCAGGAAGGCACCAGGAGGAAAGCCATGTGATCACAGGGAGAAAGTGCAATCTCCAGACAGCACCTGAGGACAGGATCAAACCAGGATCTCTGGCGCTGTGACACCAGCTCTACCAGCTGTGCCACTCTGGCGCCAATATCGACTCAATTTGTCACAGTCTCAACTTCAGTAGATTCATCCAACATAATTTTCCTTTTAAAAATTTATGTTGGATCCATCCATTATTCTCGTCAATGTCTTGTGCAATTCCATCCTTCAAATCATTAATAAATCCAGCATTTTCCCTGCCATTGACGACGGGCTAATAGGTTGGTGGTTCCCCGTTTTCTCTCTCCTTTAATAATGAAGACACTTTTGCAATCTTCCACTCCACTGGAACAAGTCCAGAATCGGCAGAACTTTGGAAGGCGATGCAAAGTCTTTTGTACTGGTCAAAGATATTATGTGAGGTAGCAAAATACAGTTATTTCATTGGAGCTTTTTTGCTTTAAAAGCAAACTGCAAACAAATCCAACCAAAAATGTTACATCTGAAAAACTTTGAATTAGAACAACAATGAAATGTGCTTCTATTTTGTAACTGGCTATTGTTACATCCTTGCTAAGTAACAGCACAAACGATTCCCTGATTAGATGTTGTCTTATTAAGGATTCTTAATAATAAAAATCAGATTGCATGTGTAAAGGCAATGAATGGTCAATATTATTGGGCCACATTGTATAACAATTTGAAAGTGTTCAGATGGCAGATTTCCTTTTATTATTTCCAACACCCAATTTGTCTATTCCCTCCATGGATGCTACCTGACCCGCTGAGTTCCTCCCGCAGTTTGCTTTTTGCTAAGGAGTTCCTGTTTACAGGATATCCAATTGTGAAGAGATAACTTGAAAAGTAGTCATATTGCTTTTTTCACACTGAAATGGCAGAGCTAAAGTTCAAGGTCAATGAACGGGGCAACACTAATTTTGAGGGGATGAATAAATACAATAGAATAAGGGACAACATTAATTGAAATGAACGGATTCAAGACCAAATCAAATGTGGTGGGAGAAATAGAGAGGAAGTAAGAAAATAAGGTGTTCAAGTCATTTTGTATTACAATAAATAATTTCCTTGGAAATTCAAGGCTTGAAAGAATGAGAACACCTATTGTAAGACTTGATATCCAGTGTTTGGCAGACATTACAGTCAGACACACTGTCCGTTTGTTCAACCCAATCAAGCACCTGTTTGCACGACCCATGCACTTGCCCAGTATTATTTATGAACACAGTGGTGCCCAATGGTCAGTTTGCAGGTTACCTGCTGCTCACAGGATGGGTTGCCTCAGTGAATGGTGAAATACATGCACACACTCCCCAATTTGCAGTTATCTTTGGAAACAACTTGGTCCCCCAGACCATCTCCTGATGGTCAAGGCATTGAGTGGGGCAAGGCCCTCTTGCTGAAATGCAAGCTCTGCTGCTAAAAATGCGCTGGCAACTGGCCAAGTCACACCTCCACATTGCAGACTCGAAGGTTGGCATCGGGAAAACGTTGATGGCTGCGTTAAAAAAAATTAAACCCTGAAAAAGTGTAAGTTAAATAATTACAAACATTAAGAAACCAATATAATTAAATGCTTGCTATTTTACAAGAGTACAAATATGTACGTTATCTGAAATGTGGCCCTCCCTTTCCAATGGAAATTGTAATGTTAATGAACCCACTGCAGGCAAAAACATTTGCAGGATCCATGCCTGAATTTCCCAGTGCAATTACACAGAGTTAACAGCTCACTGCTGGGTCCCAGGTCAGACCTACAGCAACGAGAACCTCTTAGTTCAGGATTCTCACATTTATACCAGTAATATGTGCTGCCTTCATCACTGTCCCCACTGCTGCAACAATGATCAGATCATACAACTGTCCTACTACAATGAGCTTTAGCTCTATATATCAGGCTAATTAAGCAGTAAACGAAGTAATGCAGAAAATGTATCTAATATTCTCACCATCATCGCCAACAGTTGGCGTTAATAACCGGCTAAAACTATACCAATGCCAAAGAACAATTAAGCACATTCATCAACAGGCACATGGTGGTCTAATGAATAGAGAAAAAAATCTCACACCTCAGTCAAGTCCAAGGTCACATAATCAGGCTTAGCTTTCTGCCATCATCCTCCCTAAGGTGTGTTTTGAAAATACCTCAAAGTTACCAGATGGGGTGGTTCATGCCACAAAGTTCATTCATGTTTTTATGCACATTAAGTCAAAAGGCAACACAATTCCCCTGTCACCACTACCACCACCTTTGTGCCTCCCGACTGACTGGTCACAAGAATGAAAAGCATTCTTGAAATGCTCGCTCATTAGTGAACCATCCTAGCAGTGACTTATGATAAAAGCGCACACATGCCTTCCAGACATCTCACACCTGTTGTCAACCAATTATTTGAAAAACTGCAGATTTAGGTTTATTATTGCCACATGTGCCGAGGTACAGTGAAAAGCTTTGTTTTGCATGTGAAAAATTAGTCTTCACAATAACATTCAGATTCACATCCGTAACTTGAGCTGCAACAAACAACATCCAAGTAAAATGATGGCAATCTGACAGAACTAGGAAGAGAAAGCTAGGTCACTTTGATTTGACCTTTAATTGGGATTATTTTACCCACATATTTTCCTCAACTGCTGACAAATGACATCATGCCTTTCTTCTTCAGCAATATACATTCTGATTTAGACCCAAATAGGTCAGATTTTATTCTTCAAAATATACCCCAGTTTATAGATTTGATCACTAATTAGCTACTTAAGATAGCCATCAACCATTACACAATCAAGGTTATGGCCCAGAATTTGTTGAGGTTAATTGCGTGATTATCAGCACTCACTATATCAAAACTAAAATCAATCAATAAGAATTTCTGCAATACACCTGTGCACAGTCAAGTACAAAGTCAAGATGATATCGGCAGAAATCAGTGAGTGGATGATATCTTCAAATTATCACCCTGTTAAATAGTGATAATGGTGAATGATCCACTGGTGCCCTTACAACTTGCCTGGCCTTCAAAATCAATTGTGGGTGCTTGTATACGAACGTAGAGTTCACATATATCCACAGTATCTGTGGAAAATGTTTCAATTATACCAAAGTTCATCAATTTGAAATTAATATTTAAGTTTAAAATATTTATTCTCTGCCTTAATTTCTTGTGTACATCACAACTTTATTTCACTGTGTAACCTGGTTGAAATTTGGATTTTTTTGCTTCCTGATTTGCTGGCCGAGGATACTTCAAATTGACTGGTGTTTTAACCCGTTTGGTGACATCACAGTTGCAGTTGTTTCCTAACTGTTCTGATGAAGTCATTCACATGAAGCGTTAACTGTTTCCCCACAGATACTGCCTGCCCTGTTGTGTATATTTTGCGATTTCTCTTTTTAAATTGTGACTAGAGCACATGGGACCCGTCGCGCCCCGTCCCCCAACGCGATGCTCACCCCAGACATGCGCCACACCCCCCCCCCCCCCCCCCCAACTACGAAAATTATGGAGGCAATCAATAGCCCCCACGTTGGGGGGGAGGGGTGGGTCAAGAGTCAAGAGTGTTTAATTGTCATGTCCCAGACAGGACAATGGAATTCTTGCTTGCTAGGCTATAGGGAAGAAGCTTTTCCTGAACTTGGACGTTACAGTTTTCAGGCTCCCGTACCTTCTTCCCGATGGCAATGGTGAAATGAGTGTGTGGCCAGAATGGTGTGGGTCTTTGAAGATGTTGGCTGCGTTTTTGAGGCAGCGGGGGGAGGGGGCAGGCGGTGTGAATAACCCGGAGGTCCATAACTTTTGAAATATAGCATGAAATGTGAAGGGAGCCCATGTATTGCGTCGACCGGGTTGATGCGAGTAATAATCTGTAAATATTTCAACTGTAGCGTGGCGTTTTGACAGGTAAAAAAACACCAATGTGGCAATATATTAATGATCTGGATGAGGGAATTGAAGGCAATATCTCCAAGTTTGCGGATGACACTAAGCTGGGCAGTGTTCGCTGTGAGGAGGATGCTAGGAGACTGCAAGGTGACTTGGATAGGCTGGGTGAGTGGGCAAATGTTTGGCAGATGCAGTATAATGTGGATAAATGTGAGGTTATCCACTTTGGTGGCAAAAACAGGAAAGCAGAATATTATTTAAATGGTGGCCGATTAGGAAAAGGGGAGATGCAGCGAGACCTGGGTGTCATGGTACACCAGTCATTGAAAGTAGGCATGCAGGTGCAGCAGGCAGTGAAAAAAGCGAATGGTATGTTAGCTTTCATAGCAAAAAGGATTTGAGTACAGGAGCAGGGAGGTTCTACTTCAGTTGTACAGGGTCTTGGTGAGACCACACCTGGAGTATTGCGTGCAGTTTTGGTCTCCAAATCTGAGGAAGGACATTATTGCCATAGAGGGAGTGCAGAGAGGTTCACCAGACTGATTCCTGGGATGTCAGGACTGTCTTATGAAGAAAGACTGGATAGACTTGGTTTATACTCTCTGGAATTAGGAGATTAAGAGGGGATCTTATAGAAACTTACAAAATTCTTAAGGGGTTGGACAGGCTAGACAGGAAGATTGTTCCCGATGTTGGGGAAGTCCAGGACAAGGGTCACAGATTAAGGATAAGGGGGAAATCCTTTAAGACCGAGATGAGAAAGACTTTCTTCACACAGAGAGTGGTGGTCTCTGGAACTCTCTGCCACAGAGGGTAGTGAGGGTTCATTGGCTATATTTAAGAGTGAGTTGGATGTGGCCCTTGTGGCTAAGGGGATCAGAGGGTATGGAGAGAAGGCAGGTACGGGATACTGAGTTGGATGATCAGCCATGATCATATTGAATGGCGGTGCAGGCTCGAAGGGCTGAATGGCCTACTCCTGCACCTAATTTCTATGTTTCTATGTTTCTATGTTTCTACCAACAGTACACACACACACACAGAGGGGGGTGGAAGAGAGTGGGTTGGGGGGGAGAGGAGGGGGGGATGGGAGAGGGGACGGGAGAGAGAGGAGGGGGGGGAGAGAGAGGGGGGGATAAAGGGGGGAGAGGGGGAGGAGGGGGAGGGGGAGGGGGGGAGAGGTTGGGGGAGGAGAAGAGGAGGAGGGGGAGAGGAGGAGGGGGAGAGAGGAGGAGGGGGGGGAGAGGAGGAGGAGGGGGGGCGAGGAGGAGGGGGGGAGAGGAGGAGGGGGAGAGAGGGAGGAGGGGGAGAGGAGGAGGGGGGGAGAGGGAGGGGGGAGGAGGAGGAGGGGGAGAGGAGGAGGGGGGGGAGAGGAGGAGGGGGGGAGAGGAGGAGGGGGCGAGGAGGAGGGGGGGAGAGGAGGAGGGGGAGAGGAGGAGGGGAGAGGAGGAGGGGGGAGAGGAGGAGGGAGGAGGGGAGAGGAGGAGGGGGAGGAGGAGGAGGAGGAGGGGGGTAAGAGGAGGAGGGGGAGAGGAGGAGGGGGAGAGGAGGAGGGGGAGAGGAGGAGGGGGAAAGAGGAGGGGGAGAGGAGGAGGGGGAGAGGAGGAGGGGGAGAGGAGGAGAGGAGGAGGGGAGAGGGAGGAGGGGGGAGAGGAGGAGGGGGAGACGAGGAGGGGGAGAGGAGGAGGGCGGAGAGGGACCCGACCCGAGATGGACCCGACCTGAGACAGTCCCGAGAGCTCGTTCTTCACTCGCAGAGCGTGCAACACAGCGTGTGGGACACAGCGCGCAGATCCATTGTGACGTCATCAGCAAAAGGCAGCCGTTTTCCCCCCAAAGTATTTTCTGATTTTTGAACATTTTCATTAATAACTCGAGAAATAAAGCATACATTTTTCAGATTGGGCGATTTTACAGTTCAGGGGGAAAACCTCTACCGGAATATGTAAAAATCTTACCGTTAGCACACTGTTTTTTTTCACGAAGATGTGATTGCACACAAACACATAAATAAATAACCATGATCAGAGTTTTAATAGGTAATAGGGGGGGGAGGGGGGGGGGGAGGGGGGGGGGGAGGGGGAAGAGGAGAGAGGCTGGGGGAGAGGGGGGGTTAGAGAGGGGGTGGGACAAAGAGGGGGCGAGGGAGGAGGAGGGGGGGCGTGGGAGGAGGAGGGAGCGAGGGAGGAGGAGGGGGCGAAGATATCTCCAATATCACGGGGGAGGGGGGGGGCGTCCTGCGGCATCATGCACACACTAACCACCCCCCACATGCACACACTAACCACCCCCTGTGATGTTAGAGAGGGGCAGGAGAGGGGGGGGGGAAGAGAGGGGGGGAAGAGAGGGGGGGGAGAGAGGGAGGGGGGGGAGAGGGGGGGAGAGGGGGGGGGAGAGGGGGGGAGAGAGGGGGGGGAGAGGGGGGAGGGGGGAGAGAGAGGGGAGGAGAGAGGGGGGAGGAGAGGGGGGAGAGAGAGGGGGAGAGAGGGGGGAGAGAGGGGGTGAGAGGGGGGGAGAGAGGGGGGAGAGAGGGGGGACGAGAGAGGGGGGAGAGAGGGGGGAGAGAGGGGGGAGAGAGGGGGGAGAGAGGGGGGAGAGAGGGGGGAGAGAAGGAGAGAGGGGGGGGAGAGAGGGGGGAGAGAGGGGAGAGAGGGGGGGGGAGAGGGGGGGAGAGAGGGGGGGAGAGAGGGGGGAGAGAGGGGGGAGGAGGGAGGAGAGGGGGGGGAGAGGGGGGAGAGAGGGGGAGAGAGGGGGGAGAGGGGGGGAGAGGGGGGGAGAGAGGGGGGAGAGGGAGGGTGGAGAGATGATGCTCCCCCAACGAGAGGGGGGGCACGTCGTCACAGGGGAGGGCTGGTTCCTGAATGCAATACTTCATTGTTTCCGGTAGGGCCCGAGTGGGAGTGGTCGGGGGGGGGTGGGTGTGGTGGTGACGTCAAGAAACAGGTGGTTCTTTTTCAACAACTTTTTTCAGATTTTTGAACATTTTCATTAATAACTCGATAAATAAAGCATGAATTATTCAGATAAAGGGATTTTGGACTCAAAGGGGGAAAATCTCTACCGTAATGTGTAAAAAAAAATGCAGTTAGCGCGTCGTCTTTTCACAAACAATTAAACACACACACATCCAAGATAAGACTAGTATAATACCTTATACTCAGACTAGTATAATACCTTAATAGGTATATGATATAACCGTAACCATATAACAATACAGCACGGAAACAGGCCCTCTCAGCCCTTCCAGTCCATGCCGACCATTTGTTTTCCCCTAGTCCCATCTACCGGCACTCAGACCATACCCCTCCATTCCCTTCACGTCCATATACCTATCCACTTTATTCAAATGTTAAAATCGATCCTGCCTCCACCACTTCTGCTGGAAGCTCATTCCACACAGCCACCACCCTCCGAGTAAAGAAGTCCCCCCTCACGTTACCCCTAAACTTCTGTCCCTTAATTCTCATGTCATGCCCTCTTGTTTGAATCTTCCCTACCCTCAATGGGAAAAGCTTATCCACGTCAACTCTGCCTATCCCTTTCATCATTTTAAAGACCTCAATCAAGTCCCCCCTTAACCTTCTGCGCTCCAAAGAATTAAGACCTAACTTGTTCAACCTTTCTCTGTAACATAGTTGCTGGAACCCGGGCAACATTCTAGTAAATCTCCTCTGTACTCTCTCTATTTTGTTGACATCCTTCCTATAATTAGGCGACCAAAATTGTACACCATACTCCAGAATTGGTCTTACCAATGCCTTGTACAATTTTAACATTACTTCCCATCTCCTATATTCAATGCTCTGATTTATAAAGGCCAGCACACCAAAGGCTTTCTTTACCACCCTATCTACATGCGATTCCACCTTCAGGGAACTATGCAGTTATTCCTAGATCTCTCTGTTCCACAGCATTCCTCAATACATTTACCATGTACGTCCTATTTTGTCCTATTTTGATTTGTCCTGCCAAGATGTAGCACTTCACACTTATCAGCATTAAACTCCATCTGCCATCTTTCAGCCCACTTTTCCAAATGGCCCAAATCTCTCTGTAGACTTTGAAAATCTACTTCATTATCCACAACACCACCTATCTTAGTCTCATATGTACATCACACATTATTACAGCCAAACTCAGGCAAGGGAGACAGAAGTGTAAAAACGCACACCTTCAGATTCAGGAACAGTTTCTTCCCAGCTGTTATCAGGCAACTGAACCATTCTTTCAACAAGCAGAGAGCAGACCTGAGCTACTATCTACATCATTGGAGGTCCTCAAACTATGTTTAATCGGACTTTACTAGACTTCACCTTGCACTAAATGTCATTTATTTTATCATGTACCGGTACATCGTGGGTGGATTGACTGTATTGTATTGTCTAGGAAATAACTGCAGATGCTGGTTTAAATCTAAGTAGACACAAAATGCTGGAGTAACTCAGCGTGACAGGCAGCATCTCTGGAGAGAAGGAATGGGCGACGTTTCGGGTCAAGACCCTTCTTCAGACTGATGTCAGGGGAGTGGCGGGACATAGATAGAATGTAGTCAGAGACAGCAAGACTGGTGGGAGAACTGGGAAGGGGAGGGGATGGAGAGAGAGGCAAAGCAAGGGCTATTTGAAGTTCATACCACTGGGGTGTAAACTACCCAAGCGAAATACGAGGTGCTGTTCCTCCAATTTGCGCTGGGCCTCACTCTGACAATGGAGGAGGCCGGACAGAAAGGTCAGATTGGGAATGGGAGAGGGAGTTGAAGTGCTGAGCCACCCGGTTGGTCTCATTCCAAATCTGACTTTTCTGTCCTCGGTTTTATGATGTAGCTTTAAGGCAAGTTTAGAGATGTGCGGGGAAATTTGTTTTATAGAGGGGGATGAGCGCTTGGAACACAATGCCAGGGTCTGTGATTGAGTAGATACGATAGTGGCATTTAAGATACTTTTGATAGGCACATGGATATGCAGGGAATGGAAGGATATGGTTTATGTGCAGGCAGATAAGAGATGGTCATGGCAACATGTTCAGCACAGACATTGTGGGCCAAAGGGCCTGTTTTTGTGCAGCACTGTTCTATATAGAAATAGAATAAACGCAAGCCTTGCATAGAAATGAAACGGCCAATTCCAATTATACGCTCAACGTTCCATGCATGCATAACAAAAGGCAAACGTTTTACATCTGGCCCAAGGCATAAATGAACAATCTATTTCTATCTAAAAAGTTATCCATTTACATTTTAAGTTGTCATAATGTAATATAATTATAGCAATTGCCTACTACTTTCATTCGTATTTTAAGCCAATTCTACTCTCCCTCCTAGGAATAAACTAGAGAACCCACAGCTCCTCCTGCCAGCACTGCAATCAGGATGGAAAATGCAGTTACAACGACCCTTTAAATAGTTAGATGAAAGGAGAAAACAACCAGTAAAGACACATTTCATCAGGAATATCTATACTTTATTCAATTCACTTCCCCCTGAAAAATGGACTGGTTTTAAACAAAGCTCTCAATACACTAATGATGGCATACAGGAGCCAAGTAACTGCCCTCAGACTGTTCCTTAAAAGCACTGCTGCATTACTTTGCCAAAGTCCACAGAACTTGCCAAATTTGGTCATGCCTGCTTAGCTTGCTCGACTGATTGTGCCAGAAAAGAAAATAAGACACAGATGTATTTGAGCTCTTTGTGGTGCCAGTAAAAGACAGTTAATGGCTTTATCTCAACCCTCCCCTGCAGCTGGGCACAGGTGGAGGATAATGAGGGCTCTCTCCCTATTCAAACTCAATTATTTACCAGTCATGATAACCAACATCTTGCACAGACAACCACATTAAGCTCGGCATCAAACACGCACCAAGAACTATTTCCTCTGACAAGCACTGAGCTTTGCTTACAAACTCAAGTGGGTAATAGTTTTCATTGGCACAAATTTTACTCTTGACATTTGCCCCAATGGTTTCTGTTGAAATGCCAATTCAGAAATCGTCCGACTTGAATATTTAAGATTCATCACATAATCCTGCCTTTCCTTAGCGTATTGTTAAAGGAGCCAACTTAGTCACCCGATTTTGTTATTCGTGGCTCCGCCAATATGAAGTAAAATGATGCCTACACATCTGGCAGTTCATAACAGTGATAATGGATTCCATGGCGAGAAGTATATAATTGAGCTAGGATTATTTGGCATTAGATGCCACGGAGTATATCAGGAGTAAAACAAGGATTCGAAAAGGCATAGCGAACCTAGAACAAAAATTTGAAAGGAATATTTAAATAAAAAGCAAACTAGGTCCACCCTGTGTACAAAGTATAAATATACATACACCAAGATCCAAATTAGTTCATAAATTTCTGTACATTCGACACATTAAAATTATAATCTTACCATTTTCCTTTAATCAGCACAAATAATACCATCTCAGCTCCACACTTGCCCGATCACTATGTTTTAAATGCTTAACTGTGTTGCACCATTACAGAAGTTATTACACTGATTACAAATGTAAACTTACTCAAAATTATGTCGGTTTTGTTTTTGGGATCAAGTTGCAAAATAACTGACTGGTGGTCACTTATAAATCTTGTGTATGTGCTTATAATCACTTCATCTAAATTACTCAACTGATATGATTTTAAATCATTTAACATTTTGTAATCAGTGAACTAAATTCTGTTAGGGTGTTGGACAAAACCAATTAGAGTTACAGCATTACAGAACTTGGGTACAACTCGCAAAAGAATTGTTAACAAAGATCAATAAAACTAAATAAGTAATCTCTTTGATCTACCTCAACAATATGGAGGTACTGCATCAGACCAAGTGCTCTCGAGATCAAGACAGATGCTTGCTCAAAGTGGAGCTTGCAGTCTCCTTCCTTTTCCATAATGGAGTCACCCAATTGCCTACCAGTCAAACACTGACAAATACAACCATCCAACTGGTTTCAAACAACACTACATGCTATCAACCTAATATTTCACGACTAAAGTCTACCACTGGAGTATCCCCAGCAATATCTCCTGTTGTGCCTCTGCGCAATTCCTTCAGTAACTTGGCAATCATTCAGAATGTTTTCCCCATTTCCACCCCAACTATCAGCAGCTTACTTCAAAAATTCACCCTTGGTTACAGATCCACCCATGACCACGTCCCTCTTTTCCCATCTTGCCTGGTCTGCAGTTAATGGATTTCCCCCCTCCCCAAATCTCTTAGAACTTCAGCCAAATGACTTTAGCTGTTCATATTTTCTTTCACAAAAGAGCATTGTGTAACTAAACAAAAGCAGGTTCAATGAAATTAATAGAAATTCAGCATGGAATGGACTGTCATACATTACTAAAAACATCTGAAAGATCAGTAATTATAGAACAGAAGATGACCATGTGGCCCATCTAGTCCCTGCCAGCTCTGCTGTGCAGCCAATCAGTCCCTTTCCACTGCTTTAATCTAAGGCCGTGCACAATTTGCTCTGCCTGTTCAATTTGCTTTCAAAATCTTTAACCGTTTCTCCTGCCACTCTCCTTGGAAGCACCATGTTCCACGTCATTATCACTCACAACCACCCCGATATCACTTCACCTAAAATCTTAATGCTTTGTTCCTTTGTCCTTGCACCATCAAGTTAAGGGGAACCTCACCTAAACCGACTGCAATCTTGCACATATCTCTTTTTCCCGCTGAGAAAACCACAAGCCTCTACACTTCACCAGGTGGCTAGAATTCCTCTTTGCTGAACCATCCTGAAAACCACTTCTGCACCCTTATAATAGTCTTCACATCCTTCGTTAAGTGTGGTGAACATAAATGGACAACTTGCTCTGGTAACCTTGCCAGAGCTTTTCCTAAATTAAATAATTTCCCTATTTAATTCCACACCTTGATGTATAAAACACAACATCCCATGTGTTTTACCAACCAGTTTCTCAATATGTCCTTAAACTGTCAAAACTCTCGGCATACGAATCCCCGCGTTCCTCTGCTCCAGCACTTTTGAACTGGGCCATTGTCTACATTCCCCCTCACACAGTCCTTGTGCCAAGAATGCCCATTTTTACTCTATGCAACGGCCCTTGCACTGACCCTCATGACCATCCAACAGCATGCAAAACAACCATAATTTGCTGTTTTTAATCCCTTCAGCCATTTTACAACAAATCTAATCTGATGCTCACCCCAATACTTGATGAAAATCAATTTCACAAACCGGCCTGTTGTAGCACTTTGTCTGATGTTTTTTAAGAATCCACAGACAATAAATACATCATATACTTGCTTCCCTTCAAACCGTTCTGTCAACTTCACCTCTCAGCGCCCCCCCCTTAAAAACCCTGGCTTTAAGCCATCCAGAAATAGGCAACTTGCCCATTCTAAAAATAGACCATCTTTAGTTAATCCTGTCGTTCACATTTCAACCAAATCTCCTCCAAATCAAACACTAGCTGTTAAATATCTCGTCTTGTCCTTGACCAATAATTTCCCACTCTCTTTGCCCCAAATGAACCATAGGTCTCAATATATTGCCAGAAAAGATATCCAACGGTTCCCTTTTGACAGGCTTCAGAACAAGGAATATAGAGACTTAAAATGAAAAATGATCAAGCTGGAGCATGTGAATTCTGTTTCATAAAGTGGAAGTTACATTTCAGATAAGTAGCACAAATTCCAAATACTTTCACGTCTGGCGATCTGTGTGAACTAATATCAGGACAATGTAGAAATACATCATTTAGTATGGTAACATGATTTTGCAGGGCAGGGACATGGATTGATTGGGGGGGGGGGGGGGGGGGCAGAGGGTGCACATATTCCATCTTGGGTTAAACATCCATGTTTTTTTAATATCATTTTTGACAAGAGTACTTCAAATATAACAGAAAACATTTTTGCTTGCCCAGATGCTGGGTTTTGTGTTTTATGACCTGAACTTCAAACTCCTCTCTATTTTGCAATGCTCATATCAAATTAAACATGAAAAAGAATAGCCTCGTCCTATTTGTCATTTGAAAGTATTATACAGAACATCTGAACAGCATTCTCCAAGTTTCCAGAAAAGTAAAAACCTGAAAAAAAAAAATCCCAGACAGTCTCCCCTGCCAAAAAGGAAACCATGTCAGGCTTACTTATTCTAAATCTATGTTAAGTCCATATGTAAGATTTCTGACTGGAACAACAATCTGGCTTTAGAATAACAAACTATAGTAATACTCAAAAAATGTAAAGGGCAAGAACTTCAACTGGCACACAGCCAGATCAAATACTGGCACACAGTATAAAGCAGTATCAGCTCAAGGATAGACTTTACAGCTGCAATATGCAATTTGTCAAAGAAAGGAAAAAATTATCAATAAAAAGACATCAGAAAATGGTATGCAGCATATTATTTAATTAATTTGTGGGGAATAAAGTAAATAAATCGCTGAACAAATATACTGACCCTAGGGCACTAATCAGGCAGCAAATAAACTTCAAGAGCATTTAACAATGTTAACACTGTTTTTGTTAGATATTCCACAATCTGTACCCTCATAAAACCTGGAAAAATCCATTTATGGAGAAAAATAGAGAAATAAATTTTAGCATGGGCAGAAATGGCTCTCACAAGTGATTAAGATACACAGATTAATCTTATATATAGATTTATAATCAGTGAAGGGTTAATTATGCAATATATTTCCAGTTATTGAGCATTCATTCCTCTACCAAACTATTTGCTGTGCCAACGGTGCTGTGGTTTATAGTGCATGTTTATCATCAACCTGGTATTTCTAATCAATGTATACGAAAGATCTAACGTGGAATTAAAAGTGACATGAATACTTGGTAATTATACAAAAGCATGACCAACAACAGGGACAAAAATCAAGTGCAGCAAATGTTGATCTTAGTTTTGAGTTTGTAATCAGAGTCAAATTAGAAGGCTCATTTTGATTTCTTGAAGGAACCATGACTGCAGATATTTGTTTAGTTGTCTGCTGATCATTAAATAAACTGCAGAGGCTCCTAAGAGAGTTCTCCAATTCTGCAGCAACCAACAGTAGTAGTACTAACTAAACATTGCAGAGGAAACATGCGCAATTATAACTTTTAACAAAATAAAACATTAATTAGTATGGAATTACATAAAACATCCCCAGGTTAAACAAGATTTTTTTTTTTTAAAAGGGGTATTTAAATTGCCTTTTATCATGTAATTTTTTTTGCGCGAGTTTACAAAATTTTCACGGGGTTCTGTGAAATAGAATAAGGGTATTCAATTACACTTTATACTTCACACATGGCGTATCACTCAATTGGTTAACAATATACCTGAATAGTTATGAAATTTGATAAAAACACACCAAACTATATTGTTTTGCAACACTGTCCATGTAAATGCTCTGGCTCAAAGTGGAATTAGTGTTCACGTTAAAATGAAAGTTAATTTTTTAAAATAAACTTACATGCGAACAAAGAGAGACTGTTTTGCTGCCAGCTCAGGCGGTGAGTACTTCTCAACTAGTGCCAGCGTACTGAAGCCGAACTTATGAATTGGCTCATTGGAATCCAATGGTGGAAAATCGCCATCAACTTCTCCATCATCCTCGGCAATATGAAGGCAGTAGACGTCCACTTTTTCACTGTAATGAAGGAACAGTGAGCATTAGAAAAAGTCAAATCGGCAATGGTCAACTGGCGGCTGTGGTCTAGATTCTGGCCGCACTAGCCACCGGCTTATGACACCAAAAAGTGGTTTGCTTCCAAAGAAAAGGCAATAATTTTTGCAAAAAATAAAGCTTCAAATAAATGTAACAGCGCAAGAGCTTACATTTTAACACATTAGCTTTCCACTCATGTTTGTAAGCAGAACAGAGACTTTGGCAAAAAAATTGTGAAACCCCACCATGCCGTGGGTAGTTTTGCCAACATATCCGCTGGCGTTATTCTGATTCTCGTCTAAGCAAACAGCATCATGGTTCACAGGCTTGAAATGAAGGAACACTCAATTGCTAATAAGAAAATGCAATGTTCACCAGAGCACACATTTTTAAAACCTAATCTATTTAACCATGGACAAGTGCTTCCAAAGCAGTCCAGACTAATATTTAATGGTTAGTGGGAATCTGATTTTAAAGACGATTAAACATTTACATTCTTTTGGCTCTGGAGTGCAGCAGGCAACCAGAACACGAGAGACTTACAGAAGCATGCTGACAGATGAGACACGCTAAAGCCAGAAGACAGCTTCACAATGCTGTGGCCGGTGGTACAAAGAGACAGAAGCTGCAAACTGAACAGGGAACTTGCAGTTAAGTTAAGGCACAGGGAATACAATTGCTCTCATAATTAGCGTCTTATTCCCAATGCACAAAGGAACATTCAAAGTAAAATGCAGCATCTGAAATAAGGAATGGTACAAATATACAGAGATATTACATATTATTTTCCATCAGGAATGTATAAATCATTTTAAATAGTACAGATGCATGCCGAACAAACCAAGCCATCAACAGCATATGTTCACTGGATCTGCTTGATCTTCGTGGTGTCTATTAATTTGTTTGGTTGCCTATCAACTATGACCAACAGTTCAGGCAGAGTGAACTTACCTATGTACTTCCTCAGTTTCCATTTCTCACCATGTTCTCTCCCTCCAACCCCATCCTGAGCAGTGCGTAACAATATGCATTTTTAAATTCAGGTATCTGATCCATCTCAACTGGCTAGCTGGAAAATTAGCAAAGTGCTAAGGGTTTTGCTACTGGGCAAGGCCAAGACAATTAACAGGCATCACTGTGGTAGTCTAACACATTTTCGATCCAAAGTATCCATCAACAACTAACAGCATTATTTCAGCATCATCAATTATTTTCTCCATGTGCGTGGTCTATCTTCATGTGAATGAAATACTGACACGTCTATATTTAACATAATTGGTATTTTTCCACATCTTTATTACAATTTATAAATTAACTCCAATATAAATTAAAACGAAAATACTTGTGCGGAATCAAATTATTTATCCAATTTATTTTCTGCATTTAGAAGCAGCACAAACAAAATTATTTTTTAGATAACCATTAATCTTCACCAATGCTCCAGAGACTACAAATAAATATATCCAAGCTGTGCATTAAGGGGATGTGGCAACTCAAGGTCAAGGTAAGGCCCAATCATTGAACCTCCGTCAACAGAGTCATTTGATCCATCACGTCAGGAAATGAAAATACTGAGTTATCGTGATCATAACGACATTCCCTGATCAGGGGACATAATTTCAAGTATGAAGGTACCCTGATGAAAGTAGAACAACATTCTAACAATTGGACAAAATGTAGCCTCTCAAAACTGAACTTTCCATCAATCTCGTTCAGGGGAACCTGCATTCCATTGCAATCAAGTGCACAGGAGTTCAACGTGTAAACCCGCTACAGCAGCATGATTTATTACACTAAAATATCCTTTGGAGTTATATTTCCAGTAAAATGGACTTCCATAATTTTGTAAAGTTCATTCATTCATATTGTTCAGATGAATGTCCATGAGTCTCCATGAGGAATCTACTGCAGGTCTAACCCCAACAACCACATCAATGCACCTACATCTGAAACATATCAGCCATGGTTCAGTGGTAACACTTTTCACCCTAGGTCAGAAATTTGAGAATGGAATCCAGGTCAATAAATCATTAGAGCACAATGCGCTGCCTTTGGGGAAGACTCAGAACCAAAACCTCATTAGCTCTCAAGAGAACGTCAAAGACCCCAGGGCACTTGTAGACAATAGGTTATGGAAAATGTCCTTGCATCCTTTCCAAGAATTATGCCTCCAATCAAACAGATTATTGTGTCATTTTTCTCATACGATGCTTGTGGGAATTTGTTGTGTGCAAACAGTTTCTGCATGGAGCTGCACTATGATCTTGACTAAACGCAAAAGATGACCAGTGGAATGCAAGCGCTTTCCAGATGCTCCGACGACACGGGGTGCCACGGTGGAGTTACTCACTAATGGGCAAGTGGGAGGCAGATAACAAATACTCAAATGTTATTTGCAAAATGTCTCCTTTAAAATTTCAGAGGTCTCTCACACCTTTGTACCACTGTTTAGCATTTTGGAAACCTTCGGTGTTGATAGTTATCAATCTCAATGGTGATCAATTCTACGCAATAATGAAATAATACTTTTACGATAACTCAAAGCTGGATTTAACAAAAATATATTGCCATGAGGGAGCGAGGATAATGTTTGAATTGGTTGGCTTTTATCTCTACTCTTCCAAGTATCAAATCCCTGCATGACCAAGCGGCATGATGGCATGGCATTTTACAACAAAGCTGCACAATTCTTTAAGCTTATAATTTAGGTTTCAAATCATGTTTATCTTATTAATATTTTGACTTGGTTCTATCCAACAATATTGAATTCAGTGATGTATAAAATTGACAAAATTATAATATGTAATAACTACTGGGCCAGAAAATTAAGATGATGTACATTATCTTATTTGAATGTAGTAACTCAGTTGAAAAATGTCTACATGCAAGTATTATACATCTACACTCTTTATAAAGCCTGGAAAATGGGTCAAAAACTAGGAACATTCATAAATATGTATGGCAGACTCAGCTGTCGCTTTGTTGGATCACATCTTGAATAAAATCCCATTTTTATTTCACTTCATTTTACCAGTTTCTCTTCGATTTTTATTTATAAACATGTTTGTAAGATATTATGTGGACTGTTGTTGCTCACCAACTGCCTTTTCACAACGTGCTAATTTCATGATCTTTTACTGTTACCTTTCACTTTTGCCCGTCTATGCCCGATCATGAAAAAGAAAGCCTTCTCACAACATACTTGTCTAATCCCAGGTGTTTCTCCACAACCACTGTTCATCTCCAGCCCCTGGATGACTGAGGGCACTCAACCTCGCCCATGTGCAAGGCCAATCCCAATTAACAATAGATAGACACAAAATGCTTGAGGAACTCAACGGATCAGGCAATATCTCTGGAAAAAAGAATAAGTTACGTTTCGGGTCGGATCCTTTCTTCAGTCTGAGTTACCCCAGCATTCTGTGCCTATTTTCGGTAAAAAAAACAGCATCTGCAGTCCCTTACTACCTAATTAACTATGACCATATGACCATTCCCCTCGCACCATGAATGAGTTGAACTAATTCTTGCATGGGACGATTTTCCATCAACACCTCTCGGTTCCGACAGACAAAATACATCACCCTGGATGATTTTTCCCGATAAAAGTGAGGGTACACAAAAAGCTGGAGAAACTCAGCGGGTGCAGCAGCATCTAAGGAGCGAAGGAGATAGGCGACGTTTCGGGTCGAGACCCTTCTTCCCGATAAAAGTGAACCGGCTTTAGGTATTTTTTTAAGGTTTTTCAACACTCCTCCTCCCTACTGGAGACTGATTTCACCAGTTTCCACACATTAATTATCAGCTTCCTCAAGTTTTGATACTTCCAGCTTGAATCTCACCACCATCAACACCTTCCTCGTCTTACTGACATTCCTTAACAACATACTGCTTCACTCATCAATACCATTTTCCTTTCCCACATCATCTTCTTCTACAACTATAGTGATACATCATCTTTGCTCACTTCCATCCAAAGTCAAAGGCATTTTCTACATTAGAGTGAGTTACTTGTGCTTCTGATTTGTTTAAGAAAGAACTGTAGATGCTGGAAAAATCGAAAATGCTGGAGAAACTCAACGGGTGAGGCAACATCTATGGAGCGAAGGAATAGGTGATGTTTCGGGTCACAACCCGAAACGTCACCTATTCCTTCGCTCCATAGATGCTGCCTCACCTGCTGAGTTTCTCCAGCATTTGTCTACCTGGGCTTGTGATTTAGTATGTTCTATTTGCTGTTCACAATGTAGCCTCTGACAATTGGAAAGGCGAATGCAGAAAGCAAAAGCAGCTCAAAATTACCCTGAAACAAGGAACTGCAAATGCTGATTAATTTAAAAAAAACGAAGTGCTGGAGTAACTCAGTGGGTTACTCCAGCACTTCAGCATCTCTGTAGAACATGGATAGGTGAAAAGATATTCTTTTAAAAATAGGTCTTCAGTTTGCAAGCCTAACCCTGGATGCTTGTCACTTCAGCCTTCTGTCCAACAAGCTCCAATGCCAGGTGGTGATCTTAGTTGCCCTTGTGCATACCACTGGAACAAACTTTTATTTATTTAGCATCACATTATTCACTTCAGTCCTGTACATTAATACTTTGTCATTTAATCACCAACATTACATCCTATTAGACATTTCACTTTGTGCCCTGAAATGTGTTCCTTTAACTTCATAAAAGTTAATTGACTGGGCATATTAACCTCTTCCCCTCACACAGATGCTGCCTGACCTGCTAAACACTTCCTGCAATTTTTGTTCTTACATCCAGAACCTCTAGTAGCTTTTGATAAATCACTGCAGCTCAGATAACTGCTCCACTGTAACAAAGTTTTTTAAATCTTTCATCCAATTGCAAAGATAAATAATAAGATTAAACCAATGAAAAATCAACAACTTTTACATGTTAAAGAACATTGATATTTTACTGCTAACAAAAACAAATTTTGAAAATGCATTCCTCAAGCATCTAACAGCTTCATTTGCCACTCAATTTCCTCTAGTCCAGAAGTTAAAAAAATGAAGTTGTCAAGTTCAGAGTTGAATCTTGCAACATTAGGCCATTCAGAATGCAAGCTCTCAGAATAAATGCTCTCAGAATGTATACTTTGCCATAAACTAAAATGAACATTTTCTTCTCTGAGTAGTACTGATAAAAATTATGAATTATAACATTCATTTTATCTGCCCAGAAGATTATCTTAGTGAATTCTGATGCAACACAAGACATTGTTTCATGAATAGACAAGAAACACCATCTACACATTGCAAATTAGAAGAGATGAGGACACGAGGGGAAATGCAAAGCATAAAAGAGGATAAGCTAACAATAAAATATCTTCCTAGATAATGGAAAACAAAACTTGAAACAAAAAAAATGTAAGCGACAAATGAAGTGTCTTTGTCCTACTCTACTCGCCCAATTATTACCAAGTACATTCAAGCTGACCAAAACGTTTCAGCAGTCTAAGATACACCAAACATCGACTTGACTATTAAATTGACATGCTTTGGGAAAACTGAAAGATTTTATCACCATACAGCGCTCCACCTGTACCCTGCTCCATCCCACTTTTCAGCCATGTCTTGCCATATCCTCAGACAACCTTATCTGCTATCTGTGGCTCCACCAATTTCAGTGTCGTCTGCAAACGTACTAATCAGACAGCTTACAATATCATCCAAAAGGTGCCAACACTGATTCTTGCAGTGCACCACTTGTTACAGACATCCAGGCAGAAACACACCCTCTGACCACGACTCTCTGCCCTCTATCCTATTTGGTGGCAAGAACAGGAAGGCAGATTATTATCTGAATGGTGTCAGATTAGGAAAAGGAGAGGTGCAACGAGAACTGGATGTGCTTGTACATCAGTCACTGAAGGGAATCATGCGGGTACAGCAGGCAGTGAAGTAAGCTAATGGCATGTTGCCCTTCATTGCCAGAGAATTTGAGTTTAGGAGCAAGGAAGTCCTACTGCAGTTGGACAGGGCCCTGGTGAGACTGCACCTGGAGTATTGTGTGCAATTTTGGTCTCCTAATTTGAGGAAAGACATTATTGCTATTGAGGGAGTGCAGCGTAGATTCACCAGGTTAATTTCAGGGATGGCAGGACTGACATATAATGAAAGAATAGGTCGACTGGGCTTGTATTAATTGGAATTCAGAAGGACGAGAGGGGATCTTATAGAAACGTATAAAATTCTTAAAGAATTGGACAGGCCAGATGCAGGAAAAATGTCCTAATGTTGGGGAGAGTCCAGAACCAGGGGTCACAGTGGTCATTTAGGACTGAGATGAGGAAAAACATCTTCAGAGAGCTGTGAATCCTTGGAATTATCTGCCAAAGAAGGTAGTGGAGGCCAATTCACTGGATGTTTTCAAGAGAGTTACACTTAGCTCTTAGGGCTAAAGGAATCAAGGGATATGGGGGAAAAAGCAGGAACGGGGGTACTGATTTTAGATGATCAGCTATCATCATAATGAATGGCGGTGCTGGCTCGAAGGGCCAAATGGCCTACTAGTGCACCTATTTTTCTTCGCCAGAATCCAGTTTACTAAGCCTCAGATCCCATGGGCTTTAATACTAGAGGGTACAGCTTTAAGGTGAGAGGGGCAGAGTTTAAAGAAGATGTGCGGGGCAAGCTTTTGAACACAGATGACTGAGAGTGCCTGGTACGGGATGGTGGTGGCTGAAGCTGGTTTGTTAGTGGCATTTAAAAGATGTTTGGATGGGCAGGGAATGGAGGGATATGGATTATGTGCAGAGAGATAAGTGTTGGTCTTGACATCATGTTCAGCACAGACATTGTGGGCCAAAGGGCCTGTTCTTGTACTATGCTGTTCTATGCTTTAAACTTCTGTACAAGTCTACCAAATGCGATCTTGTCAAAACCCTGCAGCCGTGAAGGTGGTAAAGTCACATCACTGTAATTGAAACTCCAAGTTTGAGCTGGTAACCAAATACCTTATGCAGTAGCTGCCCAGACAATGCACCCAAACAAAAATCGAAACTATTTTCCAGACAGGATGCCTGTGATAATGAATGACGCCAATGTATTAAAATAAATGTTCAGCATCTGTAGATATTTTTGAAAGTTATAAACTAATAAGATTTTCAAATTTTTGCTGGTGACAGTGAATGGACAGGGGAGGGCAGAGACAATGAGCTAATGGACCATTTCAGTTCTCTCCCCCCTCCTCTCCCGAAGTCATGGTATCACTGGCTTCAAAATGTTGGCACAAATACCACTAGTGTAAAATATTATTCCATTATTCATATGCCATTATGTCTCTAAAATGTGTGGTTTAAATTTGGAATTTTAATTAAATGATTGATTTCGCAATTAATAAATTACAAAGTGCATGCTAATTGTTTAATTGGTCACTTGATCTACAGATCATTTATGAATAAATTGAGTTGATTTACAAAGTTTATTGATTTGACTTGACAATGAATTATTGAACTGACTAACTGATTTGCAATTTCACCAATTAATTCACAAATTTCCACAAATCAGTTCAAATATGACATTATTAATACAGAATATAAACTGATATGAGACCAGTTGTCATGACTCAGTTCTGCTTTAAATAATACAGATGTTACCACGCCATTAACGATAATGTAAATAGCAATTTCAGAATGGTCTATGTTTGTAAACAAATTATAATACCAAAACAGAAATATGATTAATAATTACTGTCTATCAAGGAAGCCACATGCAAGGTGTGCAACCTTGAGGTTTTCTGCGTAAATAGCATGGCTTGCCATTTATCTTGAAAGTTCCGTGGTATTTTAGAATTGGTCAGAGTGACTCTGCCCTCAGCTCCTGGTGCATGGGCAGTGAAGAAATGCTGGGAGAAACAGATTTTCAACCTAAACTACTCTGCATGGAACAATAAATGTTTGAAAAAGTAGAACAGTTTAGCACATGCACCTTCTTAATTCCTTGAAGTATTTTAAAGTTCAAATAACATCCTTCACATTTCACTTCATTTTTAAATCTTTGTATTTTGATTTATATGAAGGAGCAGATGGAATGTCTCTTTATAGCAACAAAAAAAAAAATTACATCTGGATAGTGGGAGGACCGTTTTTGAAGTGATTATACACATTTAACTATTACTGGAAGCAAGAGGAAAAAGCACAACATCCCAAATATTACTTATTATTGCCAAATAAAATGCAATTCTCTTACCGTCTCTTCAACGCCAGCCGGTGAAAAGCTATCCTGCCTAATCATAGTCAGAGTCACAGTCATGCAGCGTGCAAACAGGCCATTTGGCCCATACCAACCAACATGCCCATCCACACTAGTCCCGCATTCCTGCATTTGGTCCCTATAAACCTATCCTATCCATGTACCTGTCTAAATGTTTCCTAAAAGTTGCAATAGCACCTGCCTCAACTACCTCTGGCAGCTCATTCCATACACCTGCCACCCTTTGTGTAAAATGTTACCCCTCACGTGTCCATTAAATCTTCCCCTCCTCACCTTAAACCTTTGTCCGCTGGTTCCCGATTATGCTCCTCGGGGCAATAGACTGTGGGCCTACCCGATCTATTCCTCTCATGACTTTGTATGGATCACATGTAGGCAGATGAGAGACTTGGGAACATGATTGATCCAGATATTGTGCACAGAAGGGCCTGTTCCTGTGCTATGCCATGTGCATTTACCTGGAATCATGCTTTTTCTTCGAGGTTTTCCATGTTTACAGTGCTCTAAATGTAGTTCCACTTTAAATGGTTGAAATATTCTGCATTCGCCACTCTTTCAAACAGTGATGTCCCTGCCCATCCACCTCCGGGTATAGAATGTTGATCTCATTTCCCCCCACTAACTACCCTCTAATCTTTCCACTGACACTTGAAAACTATGTTCCTCGCTTCTGGGGTGCAGGATCTCATTCCTTCACAAATTTCATGCACCTCAGCCTTCCCTGCTCCAAAAACACATCCACTCTAGCCAATACCAATTCACAGCAAAAACTTTGCAATCCAGCAGCATCCTGATGAATCAATATTTCCTTTACTTTGTGGATGACTTCAAATGCATTATGTCGATATTCACCAGACTGAACTCCATTTGCCATTTCTGTCCATCTGCAAAATCCAGCGATATCCTGCAGTCTCCAGCTTCCTTCCTCAACATGCATTCTGCAAGCTTTAAGATGATGTAATTGATCAATATTAACAGGAAAGATATATCAACGCCGTCAGAAGAACTCAAAACATTATTAGCACTATTTTGCTAATTTTTCTGTGCAATTTAATTTTCACATGCATCACATTGGATTTACACCCACCAGCCTCCGCATCGAACACATCTTTCTCCGACATTTCCGCGATCCTCAACGTGATCGCACTTCCAGTCACATCTTCCCAACACTGCCCCTTTTGGCCTGCTGCAGAGACTGCACCCTCGAGAACACCCTTGTTCACTCATCCCATCAAAACCGTCCCCTCCCCAGGTACTTCCTCTGCAACTGCAGGCGACACAACACCTGTTTCTATACCTCCTCCCTCACCTCCATCCAGGGATTCCGACAGTCCTTCCAGGCAAAGCAAAGATTCACATACACCTACGCTAAGCTCATCTACTAATGCTTCCAAATGTGACCACCTTTACATCAGCATGGTGACTACATAAACAATGTGACCGTTTTGCCGAACACTTGCGCTCGGTCCACCAAGGCTTACTGGATCTCTGTTATTCATCATTTCAACTCCCCTTACCATTTCCATTCTGACCGCTGTCCGGGGCCTCCTCCATTGCTGGAGTGAGAATATATGCAAACTGGTGGAACAGCACCTCATATTCTGCTCGGCTACCTAACAACCCAAGGCTATGAACATTGAATTCTTCTATTTTAAGTAACTAACTTGCAAGCAACCACTCTTCCCTCCCCCCTCCTGTGCCCCACCTGGATGCACAACCATTTATTCCTTTTCCCTTCCATCTACATTCCTTCCTCTGGCTTCACATTTCATGTCTTTTCTATCCTTACTCTTTGTCTTTTCATATCTGGCCTTTGTCCAACCATCTGCCAATCATAAACCTGCTTTCATCTATATCCACCTGTCACTTGCTAGACTTTGTGCTGCCCCCATTCTCTTTCAGCTTTCTCACCTCTTCTACAATCAGTCTGAAGAAGGGTCCCGACCTGAAATGGCACCAATCCAAGTTCTCCAGAGATGCTGCCTCACCTGCTGTGTTATTCCACCACTTTGTGTCTTTTATTAGTCTGGGTTTTATTTTCTAACAGGTTAACATCCGAGAAATTGCTAAATGCCGCGTGAAAACCCATACGGACCAGATCACACACACTTTCCTCATCACCTTTTCAAGAAAATACAGCAAGTGACTTTCCAAAACAAACCCACACAACCCAATCCTTCCCAGCACTGCTGAAGGGTCTTTGACCTAAAACACTAATTCTATCTGTCTTGCCACATATGCAGTCAGGCTTCCCAAATATTTACAATATTTTCTTTAAACCATCTTTGTTTTAGATTTCCAGCATCTGCCGTTCTTTTGATCTTTTAATACACATCATTTGTTTCCCAGGTCATAAAACAATCGACCCACTGGCAAAGCCTACGCTTCGCTCCGAAGCGCAACTTATTCGCTTGATAACAGACAGTTCTTGTCGGCAAGACCATTAACATATTTGACCTCAAGATTGACCCCAGATGACCACAGATTGATTAAAACCAAACCAGTTCCAAGAGAGGTTGAAAGGAACAGTAAGAATGATTGATTATTCAATCAAATTGCATTTAAACATTGATTGCAATTGGATTAAGCATATCTGCAATATTCTAATAAGTGATATAAAACAAAAGGCAAAATGGCATTGTAATGATACAAGCAAAAGGGCAACTTGCAGAGTTTTCTTTAAAATGTGTGTTTTAAAACAGTGATTCCCTATCAAGGGTGTGTGTTCTCACAGTGAAGTGGGGCAGGGAGTGCAGGGAAAGTTAATAGGACGGTGATGTAGTTATGCAAGATTAAAGAGAATAGTTGAGGGTTTTACAATTCAGTGAGAAAGTTCAGGTATTATTGGCTTGTCTGTTACTCACCTGAGATAGATCCAGCTTAGAAGCAATGAGGATTTAAGATGGTGGCATGGGAGGGCATATTTGAATGAATTTGCACAATGATATAATTCGGTGTAGCTGAATTAGGTGTGTGAGCAGGCTAACTATCTCCTTAAGCATGACCCGATTATAATTTTAACTACATTTTTGCATACCCAGAGTAAACTCTCACCTTGCTTATCAAATACCTACTTGACTAAAAAACGTTCATCTACCATTTCAACCACCCTTTAACGAATTAAGTTTCAACAACTATTTCCAGAGAGAAAATGTCTTCTCATATCTCCAAAATTTCTGACACCATAATTCCAAAAGGTTCTGTATTTCCTAGTAAAAGGAAACATCCTCAGGACTTCAGATGTTGTGTTTGAGTAAGTCTCCTCTCGATCCAAAAACTTTAGCGGATATACGATCAGGCCACCCAATCTTTCCACACTACGCCCTTAGCTCTATTAGTCTTATCAGCGCACTGTGAACAAGTCGCAACTTATAAAACAGGAGACCAATGATGGCCACAGCAGGGCCTGCAACATACACTGATTCTCTCTCCACAGATGCTGCCTGATCTGTTAAGTGTTTCTGGCACTTTCTATTTTTTTTTAACTGTACACATTATCCCAGGTGTGATCTCAAAAATGCTGTATGCACCTTAAGCAGAACATTTCTACTTTGTCTATCAGAAACAACTGATAACACGGCACATTTCCCAATATCCTGCTGCAATTGTATAGTTATCTTCTGTGAATCAAATACAAGGACACACAGATCCCTCCACAGCTCAGCACGCTTTTAAACAATATTTGGGCAAGCCACAGAACTCTAAAATCTGATTCAAGGAATATTTAATTTTAACATTTTGAAATCTGCATGAGGGGTTGAGGAAAAGAGTTCCAATGAGTAGATTAGTTATATTACTTCCACAATATATATATGGTGCTGTCCAACTCACTACCCCATTGTGGTCATCGGACTGTCTATGGAATCGATGCGCTTCAATACCAGGAACTATGTTCTGCATACTGAATCTTTCCCTTATCCATCGTCGTTGAAAACATTAGCGACGCAGTGGTGCTGGTTTCCAATCGGGAACAGTGACGGACGCACCACACATCCCTGTCCTCCAGTTCCTGCGGACTTCTGCCGCTCGAAGTATGTAATTTTGGTGTGCGCGCTTAATCATAATTCCTTACAATGCTGTGTACGACAGTGATCGCAACTTCTACTGAAGTGTGGATGGGCGTTGGCTCGTTAGAAGCTCATCCGCCCTTTGACAGGTCTTGTTTTTGGTCCTGCTAGGGATCCACAGCCCTCTCCTCACCAGGCAAACCAGGTGGGGGAGACGGTATAGCCGCCGAATATTTGACCATGGAGCAGGCAGCACGGGATTACATGGTACCCGTGGCGGGGGAGAACTCCCCTCGACCTGACTATTGCTCAGGTTTGACTTGATTGTATTTATGTATAGCATATCTGATCAGTTAGGTTAGCATGCAAAACAAAGTTTTTCACTGTCCCTCTGCACACGTGACAATAGATTTATAAATGGAGGTACTGCTGAATCAGGAGTCAATGCAGACCAGCTAGAGTGACTGGTGAACAGGAGAGCAATGATTCAGGTGGACGTAAGACTTCAGAAGAAGGTGTTGTCAGCTGACGAACAGCCAGGAACTTGTACATCCAATTCTCTATCATTGAAGTACAATGATTGTAATCATTCACAAGATCAAGATGATTTGGTCCATTTGTACATTTTTAGGAGAATCTCACTGCAAATTTAAATGTTGAGAGAGTAAATTCAACCACGAGCCTTATTGTTACATATTCTTTGGATGGTCCTGATTCAATCAACTGAAACCACTGATTCGTCTCCATTGTCAGAGAATTTAGTTAAGAGGAAGAAATCTTTTCAAACACACCACAAAATGAGCAAGGATAATGTGGAGCTGACTGGGTGAGGTAGCTTGATGATCAGAAACATGAGTAAGGACTGCGTTTTTTTTCAAAAGGGGAAACAGTGAAAAGGGTCATCTCAGGAACGACTGTAGAGAAACAGCATTTTTATACATTACAGAAGTTGAAGGACAAAGTTTTGCAAATCTAATTTTGACAATTTATGGCAGAATGCAAGGAAAACAAAAGGAATCATGTCACAGCAGACTATAACCAATAGCGTGGCACATTTCAGCTATCACGAGCTGCAAAACCATGGGAAACTTTAAAATTCCTTGTTCAATTTGGAAGTGTTATAAGACATGTCAGAAGACAATTAAATAAATTATTTTACATTAACAAAATAAGAAAGATCAACATCCAAGGACACACTTTCTCATTTTGAAGTCTTGTCCTGTGAAGCCACATATAGAAAGAGATAGAATTCATATCAGAGAATGAACTACTTTAACAATAACAGTGCTGTCTTTACTACCAATAAGCAATGTCAACTAGCCTGGTTACAATTCAGAGAAATGCATCTTCTCCATCACATTATTCTACACGACTGACTGAGCCCAAAGGATATTATCAGCAGGAGAAACAAAAACAAAATTAGACCTCATACTCATCTCACCAAGCTCTTTGGCACACAGATGCATCTGCCTTTTATAATACTGGTAGGAATGACTATCACACTTGTGTATGTGAAGACATAGCATCATTTTCACGGTTGACACCCTCCCTTGTGACATATATCCCACTTCTTTCTGTTACCCAAGATCCATAAATTAGACTATCCTGGTAGCCACATGTTTCCTCCTACTCTTGCCCCACCAAACTGGTCTCTTCATTCCTCAACTCCAACCTGTCTTCCCTTATCCAGTCCTTTCCTACCTACATCTGGGACACTTTGCATGCCTGCCACCTTTTTGGCAATTGCCTTCAAAACCGTATCATCATTCTGGATATCCACTTTTTACACACCTCCATCCCCCATGAAGAAGATGCCAAACCCATCCACTTCTTTCGGCAACAAAGGTCCAACCAGAACTCCTCCACCATCATACTCATCCGTCTGGCAGAACTTGTTCTCAAAGACTTGTCTTTTGAATTCTCTCACATCCAATGTGTTGCTCCAGGCAGTCATCGCTCCGTCTGCCTTTTTGTTGGCTGTGTGCCAAATCTGGTACAACTCCCCAACTTTCTTCAATATATTGGACTGTGTTGGTACAGGACTCAGCAATTTGATCACCTTTGCTAACCATTTGCACCCCGTTCTTAAATTCAAAGTAATCTCCTTTGTCCATGAACATTCGCGTTGCTGAATCAGGCCATGATGCAACCAGTCAATATGCTCTCTACCCTACACCTGTAGAGGTTCAAGAGTATTCATCGACGTTCCAAATCTCCTCAATCTTCTTTGGAAGTAGGGGTGATGATGAGCTTTTCCTTAAGATTACATCAATGTGCTGGGCCGGGGATGCAAGCAGAAGCCTCCACGTGGCGCATCCCGGGCAATGCTGATGACAGAAACTGTACCACAGTGACTGACTGAAGTAGCCAATTCTGCAACGACCGACCGTCAACCGTCACTGACCGACCGGAAAGACGTGATATGGAAGATGGCCAGACACGAGGAAGAAGAATGTGCTGGGCCCAGGATAGATCTTAAGAGATATACATGCCCAATAATTGTTGATTCTCTCCACTGCCAACCCATTGGTAAAGACAGTTCATGGGTTCTAAAATCATCAATCAGCTTCTTGGTCTTGCTGACGCTGAGTACAAGGTTGCTGTTACGGCTGATCCAATTAGATTATCAATCTCCCTCCAATACTCTGACTTATCATTACCCAGAATTGATCCAACGACGGTGGTGTCACCTCCATTACCAATTCATTTGGAACGTTTCTTTTCTGGATGTGGCATCTCCATCTCAAGAAACAAACTTGCTACTGACATTTAGTATAAACCCAACTACTCCCACATCTACCTCGACTACACCTCTTTCCAACTTGTCTTCAAGGATATCATCCTTTTCTTCCAGTTTCTCTATTTTTAGTCCTGATGCTGCTGGATCCGTCACATTCTTCCAGAAGTAGCTTTTTTTCCTCCACATTCCAGCATCTGCTGTTCCTTCCTTCATTCCTAGGCAGATATTGTGGCAATTATTACCAAAACTCCGTTCATCACAATCTGTAAATGGCAAAGAGGATCTGCCATTTAGCGCAGCCAGAAGCTGCCCACCCAGGACCAGATGCAAGGTAAACAAAAATATTATGCCATAGACAGAGCTAAGAAATGTACAAATCCACAGATTAAATCAAAGATCCGGTCACAAATGGTGAGAGATGATGAAAAACATGACAAATGTCACACAATGACAAACCAAATATGATAATTACTACACAATGACGACGCAGTCCGGCATGTGTGTGAGAAAGCCAAAATGAAGTGTATGCTATCATATTCAGGCAAGAACGTCAAGTAAATAACGGTGGGGCGGCACAGTGTTGCAGCAGTAGAATTGCTACCTTGCAGTGCCAGAGACCCGGGTTCGATCCTGACTACGGGTTCTGTCTGTACGGAGTTTGTATGTTCTCCATGTGACTGGGTGGGTTTTCTCGGGGTCTTCCGGTTTCATCCCATACTCCAAAGACAAACAGGTTTGTAGGTTTGAAGAAGGGTTTCGAACCAAAACATTGCCTATTTCCTTCGCTCCATAGATGCTGCCTCACCCGCTGAGTTTCTCCAGCATTTTTGTCTACCTTCAGGTTTGTAGGTTAATTAGCTTCTGTTAATTGTCATATCATCATATACTTATTAAAAGTCTGATCTTGCATGTGTGTATATGTGTTTTTACACCTTCATGAAAAACTGCGCGGTAACGATAATATTTACATAATCCGGTTGACATTTTTCCCGTCGAGTCCAAAATTACCTTATCTGAAAATGTCATGCTTTATTTCTCGACTTATTACAGAAAATGTCTAAAAATAGCTTTGAATTTAAACGAGCAGCTCTCGCTGATGGCGTCACAATGGGTCTGCTCGCCGCCCTCTCCCACACAGGAGTGACGTTTCACAGCTAGAATATTCCACAGCTTCCAGTCAGGTCAGGGGGAGGGCAGCATTTCCAGAACATTCTTCAAATGCTTCACCACCTACCCAACGGTCATTCTCACTTTGACGAACGATGCTTCATGCTCACTTCCACATCTTTAAAAATAAGACTTAGTGATAGTTGTAACTTTGAAAATTTTAATACATTACCATTGCTTTTATTGTTCCTAAAAGATGGTTTTTCACTTCATTGTACTAATTTCTTTACAATTTTAAAAGTTTGTGGTTTTTTACTTCATGATTTTTGACAGATTTTTGACAGCTTTCAAAATATTTCGCTGTTGATTTATTTTTGTGCTGACTCTTTCAATCATATTTTGAAAATTTTAATACATTAACATTGCTTTTATTGTTCTCAAAAGGCTTCCCAGTTTTTCCTTTAATTGTACTAATTCTTAAACATAACATTTATTTTCAAAGACTTAGTGGCTTTTTACTTCGCAATTTTCTCGTTTTTTTACATAAAATACCTCGATATTTTCTTACGTTGGTTTTATTGTTGTTACAAGAATTCCCTGATTTTCACTTGAAGATTAACTTTTTAAGTGACTTAACTTCACTTCATTGTACTAATTCTTTGAATAATACCGCAAATTTAAAAAAAATTAACGTTGGTTTACTTTTATTCTTCAGACTTCGCAATTTTTACAATTTAAAAAGTTGTTTTTCGAGTTTTTTTACCATGATTTTTGACAGATTTCAAAAGACTTCGCTATTGATTTATTTTTGTGCTTACTGTTTCAATAATACTTTGAAAATGTTAATACATTCACATTGCTTTTATTGGTCTTAAAGATAGCATTTATTTAAAAGACTTTGCGATTTTCCAGGCTGCTGATTGATTGACGCACGCCCGCGGCCCCTCTGTCTCTTCCCTCTCTCTCTGCCATCTCTCTACCCGTGCCCTCTCTCTATCTGTGGCTCCTCTCTCTCTGCCCTCTCCCCCCACCCGGTTATTCAAAAGACGCAGAAAGAATGGGCCCGGATAGGAAGTTGGGTCCAGTACTGGAGCGGCCAAACTCGCGGTACTCTGGTCAATGCTCGCCCGCCCGCCGCCTCGCTTGGAGAACTCGGGTCAATGCCCGCCCACCGCCTTGCTCGGGGTCCTTGGGTCGACGCCCGTCCGGAGTCTCCCTCGAGTCCACGTCCGCCCCCAGCCTCCCAGTCCCTGGTGCTGCTCTGCGACCTGGCTAGGTGCTGCCTCTACCCCATTCCCCCTCCCTCTCTATCCCCTCCCTCTCCCTCTTTGCCCACCCCTCCCCCTCTGCCACTCCCCTCCCTCTCTACCGGCCCCCTCCCTCTCTCTGCATCTCCTTCCCCCCCCCCCCCCCTCAAGGGCGGAGGATGGGGTAAATGGAGCGAATGAATAATATTAATATAATATCGGGGGGGGGGGTTAGTGCGCGTGTGTGTGTGACGCCGCAGGCCCCCCCCCCCCCCCCCCGCAACAACGGGACCCCCTTGGTCTAGTAAATTATAAAATTGTAAATTGTTCCTAGTGTGTAAAATAGTCTATCAGAGAGAGCTGGTCGGCACAGACTCTGTGGGCCGAAGGACCTGTTTCCAACCTGTATTTCTAAAGGCTAAAGTCTAAATGGACATCAGCCTCCTCCAATCTCCACAGAAGCCCATCATCCAACAATTCTCCTGAGCTGATTTCAACCAATGCTCCAGCAAACTTGAGAGCCAAGGCCATGGACATACACAATCTCCAGCCTCAATATTAAAGGCTGCTTCTCATGAATTAATCTCTTGCCTGAGAAAAAAAAACCTCCATTCTACTGGAAAAGCAGAACCTGTCATCCACACAACACAGAAATTAGTAGCAGGCCATTCAGCCTACTTCACCTGTCCATATGACTGTGGGTGATCATTGAAAATCAGTACCTCATCCTGCTTTCTTCCCCAATGCCTTGATCTCATTGAACTCACATTTTCCATTTTGTGCAAATTAAGCCTTTATTCATGCTTTGGCATCTCTGATTATTTGAATCCCCTCCTTTAGATGGAGTACAATAAACTGGATTTCAATAAATTCTGACTTGCCTGTAAGTCATTGGGTTCTGCTCGTCTATCATACCATTGTATATTAGTTCCTGTGACAAGGCAATAGATTTTAAACACGTGTTGTCATGTTCAAAATCACACAGGGCGGTAGAGAGGCACAGCAGGTATTGCTGCTGCCTCACAGCGCCAGAGACCCAGCATCAATCCTGACATTAGGTGCTCTCTGTTCGGAGTTTGTATGTTCTCCATGATTCCATGGGTTTCTTCCGGGTGCTCTGATATCCTCACACATTGCAAAAACGTGCATGTGTAAGTTAATTGGCCTCTAAAAATGACCCCGTATGTGTAGGAAAGGGACAGGGAAGTGGAATAACATGAAATGAGAGTGAATGGGTGATTGATGGTCAGTGTGGACGCAGTGGGCTGAAGGACCTATATCTATCTTCTATCTATATTACTAAAAGTCTGATCTTGACCACTTC
The DNA here is from genome assembly GCA_035221665.1 of Okamejei kenojei. NCBI lineage: Eukaryota > Metazoa > Chordata > Chondrichthyes > Rajiformes > Rajidae > Okamejei > Okamejei kenojei. Next base: position 7,406,382 of record CM069163.1, on the reverse strand, counting down.
CTGTTGTTCTGTATATTGATTCTAGAAAAATCGCTGACACTTACGGCTGTGATTTTTGGCCATTTTACTAACGGTCCCTCTCCGCTGTGCAGGACAAGATGATTTTTCCCATCGATGAAAAATAAAAGTAATTAGTGTTTAAAAAATGTTGAGATTCTCTCTCCTGTCAATCACGCCATGAAGGCCACGCTCCCTCTGGTGGGGGGGGACTATAACACCCAGAAGTGTGGGCGTGGCTCAGAGATGGATGAGAGAGAGGTCACGACTTGCTGTCTTTAGTGGCCTTGCACCCTGCTTGAAGTGGTAAGAAACTGCACTTGAATTTGGTGGCCTTGCACCCTGCTTGAAATGGAATTTCAAGGAATAGCCGTGAGTCAACTGCCAGCCCACCAGCCGTAAGTGACTGAGCTGCCAGCACAACGGTCTTGAGTGACTGAGCCGCCAGCCCAAAAATCCATTCGGCCCACAATGTCATACTAGCCCTCTGGAAACCAGTCCCTTCAGCCGATAACACCCATACCAGCGCTCCAGAAAGCCCCCCCCCCCCCCCCCGGCCACCAATATTGGAATTGGTGGAGAGGTGGAATATTGCGTTGGGAGACCAGCCCTCCCGTGTGATGCTGGGACCCAATGGGTTCCACTTAGTCTAGTCCATATTGTATTTCCAAAACGGATACTCTAAAACTAAGCACCGATTGTACCCCAGCCAATCTCTACAACATCCTGCAGCTCTGTTAAGCTTCCTACAACATTTTAAAGCTCTGATTGTTGATATTGCACATCTTCCACTGTGCTTTGCTGGATGATAATTGTTGACATCTTTGCCAAGCCAAGGACTACCTGCAGATTCCACTGTGGAGTAAGAAATGACAACAAAAGGGAAGAGGAACACATTCAGCCGAAAGGAAATAAGGTGTTTTAATTACTTCAGCTTGGGTTCACGTCCTTCACTGGTGTACTGCCAGCACAGCAAGCCAATCAGATCCTGAACTCTTGCATTTGCCATTGTCACCACAGTCATTGGCTGCATCTTGTCTTGGCTTGTCTGCATGGGGAGGTAGACATCAATATTTTTGGTTGCAGTGGTACCAATGTGGCCCTGTGAGAGGGGAAAAATAAAAACAAGAGGTCAAACAGAGAAATATTCATTTGGGAGTACACTTCGTAAACACTTATTCTGAATGTCAATGAGCTGACTACAATGGGTGTACCTTTTGGCCCTTTGTCAAGCTTGTGGGTTATTTCTCAACACCATTTTTCTCCAATATCCAGTGTAATGTCCAGAAATCTGTCGCCCTCCATTATGAAATCCATCGCCCTCCACTGCCCTCTGGGATAAATAATTCCAGACATTCTGCTGCTCATTGTGAGATAAATTCTCTTTATTTCAGTCCTAAATGGCCTTCCCCATTCTGAGACCTGTTTCGCATCTCTCTGGAAGGAAACATTTTCTTGCATCTGGCACAATGTTCACTGTTTCAATTACCTCCTCTCCTTCTACAGAGAATATAGTCTGATGCATCTCTCATGTTGCAAACTCGCCACCCCTGCCACCAGTACAGTGAACCTTTGCTACACTCACTCTACAGCAAGAACCCCGTTTTTGAACACTGCTTCGGGTGCCATCTCATCAAGTCTCTGTCTACTTTCAGAAAGACATATTTCATTTGGCCACAAATGTTCTCTCAATTAAGGTGGACAGATCATTTTGGGTGCACCTGCAAGTTGATTTCCAGTGATATATGTACTTTGACTCTTTGAATATCAAAAATTACCAATTATTATTTTCTGTTTTATGCACTGAAATGATTAACTTCACATTCTGCCATGTTAGATTGTGTCGACCAGTTTCTTGCCCAAAGGTGGTCCAAATTCCCTTCAAGCTTTCGATTCATTACTTTCCATCTCATTTAAAGTGCGGTTTAGCACCAAATCTTCCAAACTGCTCACATAAATGGTAAATAGTTGGGGCACCAAGTACCAATTACCGCAGTACTCCACTAATCACAGCCTGCCAATTGGAGAACATTAAATAATTGATCTAATTAAATGCTTCAGTAAGCTTAGGGTCTACACCTACACCAAATGCACATGTAATCAAAGAAAAAATATAACACTGGAAATGTTCAACAGGTGAAACAGCATCTACTGTGAGAGCCATCAGTGTGTTTCATGTTGATTATCTTTCAACAGAATTGTGATGACAAAGTTAAGAAAGGGACAGAAAAACAGCAGGGAGCAGAGTTGAGAACAAGGGCAGGTTTCTAATAGGCGAGAAGACAATAAATTAAATGACAATAGAGGGTGATAGCGCAACCTAACAAAATCCAAGAATCTAAAACTGCAAAATTGTAAATGATCTTTTAATCAATTTCAAGATTACATCACGTGCAACTATTGGATTTTGTCATTAACCAGGAAGACACCACATTAAAATGATATATAAATAAACCAGCAAGATCAATCACTGCAGTGCAGAGAATCTTTTTCACCAAATGAAAATACATTTTAATTGAGTTCAGAGTCTAGATTTTCCAATCAGTTATTTTAATACCAGCAGGAACATTTAAAATAAATGTTCTGCTTAACAAGGCACGTAAATGGGATACTCCCAGCAATATAATAATGCCAATCAGAAGATCTAGTTTCAAGAACCACACTTCAAAGTATTAAAAAGGGCATTCTGACCTCCACCTGAAAGAAAACCAACACACAATCATTCAGGTACCTGACTTAACAAGACAAGTGAGAATGTCAGGTTCAAGCAATGTATATTTGCAATTTAAGAGCACAATCGTATATTGTATTTTTAATGTTGTAGTGGTCATAAACGCACTCACCCCACCCCATTGCTATCAACCATCAATACCAGTTTTAGGCAACTTTGATGGGTGATAATAATTGTCAGGGTCTAAAAGAGGTTCATACAGAAGAGAATCGCACATATGCACCCGCATGTCCAATTGTGCTTGCGTGTGTATTTTGGTACAGTTTTCCAAAACATGTCAATTGCCTTGCTCTTCCTCCATGGCCTTGATGATTTTTCTTTTCAACTGATCATCTAAATCTCTAACCAAAAAGTAATATTGAATCCAGTTCCATCATCATTCCACACATGCGATTCAGAATTTTAGTAATTCACTGCATATTGAGAGTACCCTCATGTTGGCCATGGTTAACTCAGAGGAATTTGATGAATAAAACATGCACAAACAGCAGGCATGATCGCCAGTTGGAGAATCAGACACTAGAAACGGCCCCATCAACAGTATTTCCGTGTGCTTTTCAGCATATTAATTCACCATCATAATTTCTCTGGAGTTTTTGAAGTCATGTACGCATCATTCTCTTAAACAGAGGAAATGTGCGGCTTTTTTGCCAGAGCTTTCTCATGAGATAGTAATTGGCTTCAGGAAGCAAAGTGGTACACATACCCCAGTTTGCGTTCACAGCGCCAAAGTAGAGATGGTTGAAAACTTCAAATTCCTTGGAGTAAATATACCAACAACTTCTCCTGGACCACCCACATTGAATCAACGATCAAGAAAGCACACCAACGCCTCTACTTCCTTGCCTTCAGAGGTTCGGCATCTCCCCAACAACTCTCACCAACTTCTACACTTGTGCCGTAGAAAGCATTTTATCGGGATGCATCACAGCTTGGTTTGGGAACAGTTCTATCCAAGACTGCAAGAGATTGTAGCAAATTGTGGACGCAGCCTAGACCATTACACAAAAAAACCTTCCTTTCATCGACTCCATTTATACCTCACGCTGCCTAGGCAAGGCCAGCAGCATAATCAAGGATGAGTCGCTCCCTGCCACTCCCTCTTCTCCTTTCACCCATCGGCCAAAAGGTATAGAAGTGTGAAAACGCACACCTTCCAGATTCAGCAACAGTTTCTACCCAGCTGTTATCAAGCAACTGAACCATCCTACCACAAATAGAGAACAGTCCAGAACTACAACCAACCTCATCGGTGACCTTCGGACTATTTTTGATCAGGCTTTACTGGTTTTATCTTGCACTAAACGTTATTCCCTTATCATGTATCTATACACTGTGAATGGCTCGATTGTAATCATGTATGATCTTTCCGCTGACGGGCTAGCAAGCAACAAAAACTTTTCACTGTACCTCAGTACACATGACAATAAACTAAACTGATCTTCAGTTCTGCCAGGTAGATAATGCTTCCCCCCCCACAACTGTTTTCTCCTGTAGAGGGACACGTTCTACTATGAACCTCTCCGACGGCCCAAAATCTCCATTTTAAAAAAAGAGCTAAAGGGCTAAAGGGGAAAGAAATGAACCATATTACTGCTCAGCGCATCTAATCAAATGAAGTTTGAGTGGACCACAGGGTGCTTCCAATGCAGAAAGATAAAATCAGGTTAAAGAAAACACTACAGCGTGGAAGTCTAATGTTTCAGCACACTGCAGATATTTCCAAGAGGTACTTTAAACATAATCTGTAAAACAGTTGCCACATTTACTCGTCACTGTTAACATAACAGCCACTTTTTTTACATCTGAAGTACTAAGTGGAACAATCATCTGCACTCAACAGTATCTACATGATAGTGGACGCATGCTGCTTATTGTCTCACACACCATTTGATGACCAACTAAATTAGATGTGACTCCTTGTACACTGCACAGTATAGTAAGCAATTGTTAATATTTTAAATTAGCATTGCACTGATCCACATATTCAAAGCAACAAAAACGACGCAATTTCGGAAATATTAATACTTTTAAATTGTTGATCTGTGAATTTACTAAAATACGATCTTATTGAATGATGAATTACAAGGCAACATCATTCACTCAGGGCCATTCAAAATCATTACAAAAGTCACTGTAATGTCTATTTGGGGAAACTTTGGGAGGTAGAAACTCAGCGGGTGAGGCAGCATCTATGGAGCGAAAGAATCGGTGACAATAGACAATAGGTGCAGAAGTAGGCCATTCGGCCCTTCGAGCCAGCACCGCCATTCAATGTGATCATGGCTGATCATCCCTAATCAGTACCCCGTTCCTGCCTTCTCCCAATATGCCCTGACTGCGCTATCTTTAAGAGCCCTATCTAGCTCTCTTGAAAGCATCCAGAGAACCTGCCTCCACCGCCATCTGAGGCAGAGAATTCCATAGATTCACAACTCTCTGTGAGAAAAAGTGATTCCTCGTCTCTGTTCTAAATGGCTTACCCATTATTCTTAAACTGTGGCCCCTGGTTCTGGACTCCCCCAACATCGGGAACCTGTTTCCTGCCTCTAGCGTGTCCAATCCCTTAACAATCTTATATGTTTCAATTAGATCCCCTCTCATCCTTCTAAACTCCAGGGTTTACAAGCCCAGCCGCTCCATTCTCTCAGCATATGACAGTCCCGCCATACCGGGAATTAATCTTGTAAATATACGCTGCACTCCCTCAATCGCAAGTGTCCTTCCTCAAATTAGGGGACCAAAACTGCACACAATACTCCAGGTATGGTCTCACTAGGACTCTTACACATCTCCTGGTTGCTAAACATCTCCTTCCCATTCCCACACAGATCTTTTTGTCCTCGGTCTCCTCCATTGTCAGAGTGGGGCTAAACGCAAATTGGAGGGACAGCATTTCATATTTCGCTTGGGCAGCTTACAACCCTGTGATATGAATCGATTTCTCCAACTTCATTTCATCTCTCTCTATCCCTCCTCCTCCTCCCACGTTGCACTAGCTTCTTGTTTTCACCCTACAAACAGTTAACAATGGCCTGGTAGACACAAAATGCTGGAGTAACTCAGCGGAACAGGCAGCATCTCTGGAGAGATGGAACGGGTAACACCTCGGGTCGAGTCCCCTCCTCAGGCTGATGTCAGGGTAGCGGGCGAGACAACGATAGAATGTAGATGGAGACAGTAAGACTAGTGGGAAAACTGGGAAGGGGGAGTGGACAGAGAGGGAAAGCAAGGGCTACTTGAGGTTAGAGAAGTCAATGTTCATATCGCTGGGGTGTAAACTACCCAAGCAAAATATGAGGTTCCTCCAATTTGCGCAGGGCCTCTGACAATATAGGAGGCAGGCCCAGGACAGAAAGGTTGGATGGGAATAGGGTCGAAGTTTCGGGTCGAGACCTTTCTTCAGACTTATCCAGACTGATGATTTTTTGATTTTTCCAGCATCTGCAGTTCTTTCTGAAACATGACTTTGGGGAGTATGTGTCAGTTATCACATGAGGCAGAGGTAAAGGTCTTGTCATATAGTCTTTGGCCCGTTGTTTTAATGACAGCCTCTGAAGAAATCCTTGTCAAATTTTGCCATTGCTTTAATGGCCATCGTGATAACCGTGAGACTCTATTCACTACTGAACTGTTCATTAAGGCTGTTCAATTCTGGAAACTTCAAACCAGTGTTCAGGATAATTTCAATCTATTTCCTATTTGAGGTCCATGGACCCACAACATAAAATGGGATCCCCAAATCACAAGAGCAAATTTGAATTATTTATTTAAAGAGATGTCCAGTGAATAAAGTTCCCACTATGGCTGTATTGTAGATATTCCATAGTGCCACTCCCCATTGGACAACCTTGTCGTGGTCGGGGAGCTTGTATGTCTCAGTGACCCCTAGAGCTATGCCAGCGGGAGATTCGTCTCCTGTTAGGGTCTCCCATGCTGGACAGGTCGAAGAGTAGAGGCAAGATGAAGAACGATCCACTGGTTCTCCAGGTTGGAGGTTGAGCACAGGGCTATCAACCCTGTCTCCTAAAACAAATATGTTACGGAAACAGCAACTGATGGAATCAACACTGAGTGGAGGACCTTCGACCAGGAGGCATAATAGGCAGTAAGTAAGGAAGTAATACAGTGCCACATATATAACACCAATCACCATTTCTAAAGGTGCTGCATATTTTTACCCTCTTATTTTGCAGATCTATTCAAATATCAATTTTCAAAAGGCCCAAGGAAATATACTGCACAGCAACATTCTGAATAACTCAAATTATTGAACATGATTAAACTACTTTTACCATCATGAATGAGACATAATATCCTTTATATATAGCAAGCTATTCAGGCAATAATAAATGAAAGTAACAACAGTATGTTTGTGATTCAGAAAATGAGGATACATCCACAGTGCAGAGATAAAACCAATGTTGGGAAGATGTAGGCCACATAAATAATTCACAGTTACATGATCTATTCTATACTGATAACACAACATCATTGCCAAGTAATTCCAGAGGGGTTCAAATGTAATTTTTTTAAACTTCTATCGCTTTAAATCACTTTCTAGAAAAATCAATAAGCTTTAAATGTTAAAATAGGATTTTTATCACCATAAGAATGAATTACACATTCCAAACTCTATTAATCCTAGGAGAACAGGGTGCTCCTCAAAGGCTTAAATGTCGATGTAAAGATTTAATCAAATACTATTGGAGAAACATATTTTTCAATCCATTATCAGATGAAGAATCACTATATAGAGGTTGCACGACAGTCATTAATACTCTTGTAAATTACTAAAAAGAACCAAGTATTTCATAACATTCAATTGCTGAGCCATTTAAAAAGGGTATTATAAGGCATCAAAAATTTACGTCATATTGTTGACTAAGACTGTAGTTATTTAACTAAATGAATATCTGGAAAGGCCAAAGTATTTTCTACTGTCAATATATTTCGATGTGATGTAGAAATATTCTGGTGCAGGAGAAGTGATCGTTAATAAATAAGCAGTTTAGAAACTTTCCAACTTTTCGGACTTCAAACCAAGTTGCCTTTAATTAGTCACTGTTTCCTTATTTCACCCGATTTGTAGTTTTCAAAACCATGGTGTTCGTCCTTAATGGTTCTTTCTAACTAACAAAAGCAATTGAGTTCTTTACTGAACAAATCTTCTTAAACAGAAGTGAAATATTGGAGTGGGTTAGTTCATTCTAAGATGCAGCTCTGTAGGACTTTGTTTAAGCCGCTTCGGAGTATTATGGGCCTGTCCCCTTAGGCGATTTTTTTTTGGCGACTGTCATAGTCTTATCAGGTTGCAGAAAAACTGGCGACTGGACCCCCTTACGACAATGTCTACAACAACCTACCGAGTCGACGTCAAGCTACCAACAACCGGCGACCATTAGGACGTCCACCTACGACTACACCTACGACAACCTACGTCCACCCACGACAAGGTAAGACAATTCAGTCGCCAGTACCTGACGTGGTTGACGTAGGTAGCCGCCAATGGAATTCACCGAAGTCAGCACCGGCGACAAGCTACGCCATCCTGGTGACAACCTACGTCAGGCTACGATCGTTGGCGTCAAGCCCACGGGGGCCGACTGTCGCCAAAAAGTTTTGAACATATCAAAATCCAGCGGCGACCAGAAAAAAGGTACGACTCTTCGGATGGCTGAGGGGACCATTCAGGCGACACCCCGGCGACAACTTACCTAAGTGGGACAGGGCCATTACACGCAGTTCTGGTAGCCCCATTACAGGAAAGATGCGGAGGTTTTGGAGAGTGGGCAGTGGTGGTTTACCAGAATGCTTCGTGGATTAGAAGGTTTCAGCTACAGGGAGAGGTTGGATAGACTTAGATTGTTTTCTCTGGAACGTCAGAGGTTGAGGTGAGACTTGATAGAAGTATATTAAATTATGAGGGCATAGAGAGGGCACAATCAGAACCTTTTCCAGCGCTGTCCAACACTAGAGGGCATAGATATAAAGTGAGAGGAGGAAAAGTTTAATGCAAATGTGCGGCGCAAGATTTCTTTATACACAGAATGGTGGGGGCCTGAATTGCATTGCCAGGGGCAGTGGAGGGGGAGGCAGACATGACAGGGGCATTTAAGAGGTTTTTGGCTAGGCATCTGGAAGTGCAGAGAATAGACAGATATGGATCATGTACAAGAAGGAACTACAGATGCTGGTTTAAACCAAAGATAGACACATAAAGCTGGAGTAACTCAGCAGGTCAGACAGCATCTCTGGAGAGAAGTAAATGGTGACTTTTTGGGTTTCCAGCTACACTCCAGGCATTGAATGCACATTTGAGATTTCAATACAATACTGAAAGAAGGCAACATCAAAGCTCTCCTTTCTTGGAAGGGACGTGAAACCAAAGGGACCTGAAACCCTGACTACCTGCACAGGGGGATAAAATAATCTATGACATTGTAGAGGGAAAGACAATAAATCAAAAAAATCCAAGCATCCTGGTCTAATTTGTTCTGAACAAACACCACAAACAGCAAGTTATCACAATGCTGATTATGCAACACTGCTTGAAGCACACTGATTTTACATTTGCTTTAAAAACAGTGACAAACTTCCAAAGTGATGGATACAGAGTGTTCTATGGAAATGAAATGTTCTTCCTCTACAAAAAAACATTGAGAGATAGCTAATTTCAGTGACAACAACAAAAATGCACTAAAATGTGTAAAAGATGCTGAAAATGACTCAAAGTAGAGGTGTCTCTGAATCAATTTTGCAGTATTTATACATCAATAAGCTGCACATACATTAAGGGCAGAATATCAAATGTTTTCTATGCAATGGAATAGAACACAGAATTGCATGGTTCACTTGGGGCTTTTAGGCATACAAGTAGAACTTTAAAAGGAAAATCCTAAATAATGGCACGGGGGCGTAGCAGTAGAGTTACTGCCTCACAGGGCCAAAGACAGTGGCTTGATCCTGACTACGGGTGCTGACCTGCGTGAGATTTTTCGGGGAACTCCAGTTTCTTCCTACACTCCAAAGACATACTCCTTTATAGGCCAATTGGCTTGGTAAATTTGTAAATTGGCCCTGGTGTGTGTTGGATAGTGCTAGTGTGCGGGGATCGTTGGTCATTGCGGACCGAGTGTGCAGAATGGGCCTGTTCCCACGCTGTATCTCTAAACTAAACTAAAGATTGACATTTCACCATTTGAGTGAAAGGGAAATAAATTGTAGATAAATTGTATGACAGAAATAAATCAAACCAAAGGACCTACAAGAACGATATTTAAATATTACAATTTAAAGTACCAAATTCATTACTTGGGGAATATCAAGGATTGAAATAAAGCAAGAACAAATCTTGATGCTCACTCTTATTACACAAGATGTCAATGTGCTCCATGAACAAACTGGCAATGGGGTCAAATAGCAGGCAAGCATCAATGTAGGCTGCAGGACAAATAGTAACAGCAGGGTTAATTGGCAAATATATAAAGATTGATTTGTGGAAATAGGTCAACTGACCATTTCATGTGGAATGGAGCCATTTTATTGAACTTAATTACCTTACTGAGGTTTATGCTCGCTGTCAGTATAGCAAAGTTAAAAGGGCAATCTGCAATTAAACACAATTCAAAATGTAAATTTGATTTCCTCACCCTACCCACTAGATCTCTACTCTTCAAACCACAAAGTTCAATCTTTTGTTAAGACAGGTTTCTGCTGCCATGTGAAAAGGACAAAGTCAAAGAACACAGTAATAATTTGTCTATTTCCCTCCATGGATGATGCCTGACCACTGACTCCCGTCAAATTGTTTTTTGCTCAACACAATAATATAGTTTTGCAAACAGGAGCATCACAACTGTGCACGACCACCAGCCAATGTCTTATACATGTATAAGGCTGCATACAAGGACACACTTATGGCCGGGGACAGTAATATCACCGTTAAATCAACTTAGTTTGAGTGTAACAGATTTTACGCAGATCAATTTTCTGCAAGGATCCTCCATTCACTAATTTTTTTCAGAAATGCACAACTTTCATCAGTAGAAGGTCCAGTGGTTTTTATTCCCCATGCTTGTTCAGTAGACTGTTTTTAAGTGTGTCATCAATGATGCTGATTGACAGTAACTCTTCAACCATTCTGGCATTTGCTACTGCACAGTCGATGCAAACCTACTGGAAAATATGCCACAAACAAGATGCACATCTTCCTGAGCACACCCAAAAAAAAATTGACACCGAGGTATAGAGAGATATATTAGACTAGATGACCAAAATCACCAGCAGGATGATGAAGTAACTTAAAAATGTGTTTTCTTTTTAATGTTCTTTCAGTATTTACAGAATAACGGTTATTTAAAATCCCAAATGCCATTGTTAGTTCATACTTTACTCAGATGGTTGTGCACTTGGTCATCAGTCAAAATGAAAGAATCTCTTTTACACCACACGTCTCATATGCAAATAGAAAATTCCAAGAAAAATTACATCATGCATGGACAATTTCACAAATTCTGGTCCTGAAATATCAATACTGACATTTCAGAAAACTTCATTAGTCATGAAGTAGTAAACAAGGCTTTGAATCAATTCTCGCTCCATCTTTCAGCTGTTTACTTAATATTATGGCTGAAATTTATGTCAATTAAAAACTGCAAAATAAAACTGATGCAAGATCCCAGTAGTTCTGTCATGAATCATCCAAAAAGTCAGCGATGATCTTGTCCTTCGAATTCTATCAGGCACCACCCTTTGTCATTTTTATCCTGCTGCATTTCATTTTTTTCTTTCACTGCATTACCCGAGCCACCTCTGACTTTCAGCTTACTATTTACAACTTCGCCTTTCCGAGTTCAAGAACTGAATTAACACATCTTCTCCATACCTTTCAACAAGATATTCAAAACCATGTTTTCTCTTTCACAATAGGAAGCATTTTGCTATTGTAATGACTTTGTTACATTTTCTAAGCTATCCAAAAAATTTTCTGTCTTTCCACCTTTCAATACAACTCTACAATAATTCCGACCCAAAACGTTATATATTATTTTTTTCCAGAGATACTGCCTGATCCACTAAGTTACTCCAGCATTTTGTGTCTATCTTTGATATAAAACAGCATCTGCAGTTCCTTCCTACACATTTCCTCTGCAACAATTATGGCAACTCCAAAACAAATAATTTCTCAAAGACAATATTAATCCCATTTCTAAAATTGCCCTTTAGGTAGCTCTGACTAGATATTGCAATATTGAGATATTGAAAATGCTAGTTATAGAGTCAGTCTTACAGCACAGAAACAGGCCCGACAGCCCAGTGTCCATGCCAACCAAATGCCCCACCTATGCTAGTCCCATCTGCCTTGTTTGGGCAATCTCTCTCCAAACCTTTCTCATCCATGTACATGTCTAAATGTCCTTGATATGCAGTTATTCCATTAAGTTATGCATTTTCAGCTGGAGTTGCCAATCTTACTTCATTCCATTTTATTAACTAACCTCCAATTGGTACATGAAACGTTTCGTTCATTCCTAGATACAGGAAAGGCATATTCAATATCTAGTACTTTTTCACCACCACTGCCACCAGGTGGATAGGGTGGCAAAGAGGCCTTGGTACATTGATCTTCATCAGTCAGAGTATTGACTGTAGAAGCTGGGACGTTTTGTTACATTTGTACAAGACGTTGGTGAGGCTGCCTTTGAAACATAGTGTTGAGTTTTGGTAATCCTGCTGTAGAAAGGGTGACTATCTACATCCAACTCAATTTTGTTCAACTCTTTGGTAGCACACAGTTTTTTCCCACTATTTCTTGGTACACATGACAAAAATTAACCAATGCCAATAAATATAGTTTGCAGTTAATAAGATATTTGGACAAAACACAAAATAATTGGTTAGAATCATGTTGAACTTTCTTCTACAGGGTGGTTGAGGTCAACAGCATAGAACCATTTAAGAGGAAGCTGAAAAATACACAAAGAAATAAGGAATAAAATGATATGTATGTATGTTGAGAAGTTTGTGGAATAATGATCATAATTCAAAGCACTTCAGAGCACCTGGGTTTTGTGCTATGAATACAATACACAGTAAATATCAACATGTTCTGATAGCCTTGCAACTTTGACTGGTTCAATGAAACCTGAACAATTGCCCACTCTCCAACGTAGCAAGTAAACACTGCACGGGCAGGTCAAGGAACCCAGGCGAAGAAGCTTACTGTTCTTTGAGAACCTGGGATAGAAAGTGGTAGCACAATCTCACCCCTGTGCATTACAGCCATCTCCTTGAGACAACACTTGCATTTGCAATTGATCAATTACTCTAAAAGGAAACTATGATCACAGTAACTTGAAGAAGACTGCAGCATTTAAAGCAACAGCCTGACTAGATGAATGATCCACTGGAAATGCAGGCGAGGCTTTGAAGTGGGGAACAACCCACGTGTGGAACAAAAAAGTCCATGGGATTGATAGTGTCACGGTACATTTCAGTCAGAGGTACTGGCAGTTTCAGAATATCCAGCATAAAGCAAATTACATGGGTCCTTTTGCAATAGAACCAGATGACAGTTCCAATCTCTACACATGAAAGAGTCGGTCAGATTACAAAATCGTCATCCAGAAATGGCGAAAATAAAAGCCAAGCTATTATAGAGACATCCTGCCCTGGCAAACAAAGAATCTCTTGAAATGAGTTGCTGTACTCAACATAGAAGCACAGCATTACATAATTACATTTTTGATTATTTGTCGTCTCTCTAAGGTGGAAGAGGTTGATAGTGGCTGGGTATTTCCTCAGCATCCATCATCAGTAAAAGGCCTGCACATTAGATCCAGCAGTGACAGAGTTCTGTAAATAAAGAAACGCAGGGACCATTTGCTCCAACTTCAAAGAAAGAGCAGCAGTAAGCAAGGACATTTTAAATGTTGAGAGATCCAGTGAGGCTACACAGAAACTGCAGCTTTTGAACAATCCTGTCTCCAAATATCCCCACGTAGGAAAATAGAACTTGCTAGTTTACATTTTACTATGTTTCATATCCAGTATTTTCTTAGATTGCAGCATATAAAATGGACCTCTCACATCAAGAGTAATATTGAACTACAGGCAGTTAAAAAATAGGTGGATACCGTCTAGACCAAATTACACTGCCACTTGAATGATTTCCCACCTACATCACTTGGATTATTTGCACATTAAAAGACAGAACCAAACCATGAAGTCAGATTTACTCTTTTTCAAAGCCATGTTTTTTTTTCCACTTCACAAGCCCAAGAAAATAACTGGTGACAAAAACAGTCTTGACACCTTTGCCGTCTCCCACAATCGAACAGCCCGCGCAAAACGCTTCAGTATCGCAGCAGAGGCAATGTTTTGTTTCATATCCCATAAGTTGCACGACTGTGAAATTAATATTATGGCAATTCATTGAAGCAAGCAGTGTATTAATCCCCTCCACACCACACAATTTAGCATATTTTCACAATGTTGGCTCTTGAAAACAATCCTTAAATTAACAATAAACAAATACAATTGGTTTTAGTCGTTTCAAAAAAAAAACTACAATATGGTCGTGGGCTTTGGTCTTCAGACTTCGTGCCTTTTGAAAGTCACAGCTGAGAAAGGGTTTTCTATTTCTAAGCAAAGCCACCAGATGGAGTGCATTGCTGCTGGGGTGGGGTAGCCAAAGCGGTCTACTTTGCTCTCCCACCTTAACTCCCCTTCTGCACAGTCCATCCGGCAATTATTCTTCCCTCAGATAATGATAGAAAAGATTACTTTGATTATTGATGAACAACCTACTCACCTTTTTGTACGGGCAAATTAAAACTTGCATTTTTAAAAATACCCCAAAAAATGTGAGTGCTGAAAATACTCCAGTAAATCGACAGATTACCCCATTTAAATACAGCTTTAATGACACAGATTTTCTTGTAGTTTATGAATATTTTCAGCAAGGTTCTACGTGCAAATTATATAAATGATGCCTGTTAAAGGATCAAATTATTTAACTATCATTGAATAACACTTGCTGAATATATCCTAGGATGGTTCAAAAATACCTGGCACAAAATATAAATTAGCATGCAAAGTTTTGCATATTCTTTAGTTTTAAACTGCTAGTATTATTCTGATTATCAAAAAATAAATAAACCACTAATATTAGCATTTGGTTTAAAAATACTAAAACATTATATTTCATTTTGGTTGTAGTGTTTAGCATAAACACTGCCACCGCATTGCACTACACTATTTTTCAATTAAAAAGGTCCAGATGTTCATGAAGCTCCAGTAGGCACAGACACTTACGAGAAATGCTTTATCTGCATTGCAATAATCACTACTACATCAGTTCTAGGCTGTATTACCATATTCATGATTTTTCAACCTATTATTCTACCCCACCTCCTAACACACCAGTTAATTATACAGTATAGCAAACAAACGATCTACTTTGATTGCTGTAGTGCATTTTGGGTTCGATGAAGACTTATTTTTCTAACAGGTCAGAGATGCAAAATGAGAGGACTGATGCTATAATGACTAATATTTGACACATGTCAGGTACTTGAGGTATTTTCACTTTGCAGCATCTTTATACTAAACGATTTGCCTGTACATTTTGTGGTATAGAGTGTTATATGAATTGTAAATGTTCAATATTTTATAAAACGCACAATTTTAAAACCAATGTATTACATCTCACTATTGTCTACTACGTACAAGGCAAACTATTAGAAATTTTAAAATATGGGTATCATAGCTTTTCAGTGGTAATTAAATAAATAGCCACTGTTTCACAAATCATTCCCTTAATTAGTTTAAAAAAGGCACATCACATATTCAGGCTTTAAAACCATCTGAAACTCACAGAAGGAAGTGAATGTTACCGCAACAAATCTATGCTGCTCCATCCCCATCGTCAATAGGCAGCCACAGTTCCCTTTAATACCATGCAGCCCCGAGGCTCTCTCACAGTTTTCACAGGTGCTGGAATCAGCTGGAATTCAACTCCAGCTGCTCAGAGAAGATGTTCGATTTAATTATTCTCCGCTTTCCCAAAGGAAAACGAGAAAATGAAGGGAACAAAAGAGCACAAGAACACAGCCGAAATCCAAGACGGTCTGCAAATATCCTTGACTAAGATTGTGACAATAATGATGTCTAATATATAGAACTGGGTTGAATTACATAAACAGAGGGATTTTAGCCTCAAAGAAGAGAGCATTCCCAGACATTCCAATTACAGGTAGTAAGATTTAATGCCCATTTCTCATTTCCTTTGTATAATTTTCAACACAGAATGACTTGTGTGTAACGCACTTGAATTATGTTTGAACAACCTAATATTCTAGTCTATTATTATAAAAGTTAGAAGTATGCCCATAGCAAACAATTCACGGTTTTTCCTTGTGAGACAATGTTTTTTTTAGCCAGTAGGCCACTTCAGGCTTTATTGTGTATTAAAATATTTAATGTTGAAACAGAATCAGAAGGAAAAACCTCAACTATCACAGCAGCAATAGGGCTGAGCATTAGTGACCACAACTGGACATCAAATGCGTAGAGGCTAAGAGGAGAAACCTCACAAACATTCAGAATCTTCGAAAACCGAGAGTTTTCATCCTCCTGTCTGTAATGAGATCGAACCCCTCGAGTCCGTTGCAGCCTCATTACACCCGGAGCCATCTGCTATTTGCTACCTTACAAAGCTTGCATCTAATTTTAGGCTTTCTGATAAGTTGTAATATAGAGACAATAACGTAAATTGTTCATTACAGCCATGGGTCTTCAGTTCATCCTGTTTTTCAACATTACATCTTCAATGAAGATAATAAGTCAATAATTTGTCAGTTCCCAAACATCCACTGTTAATAGTGTATTAAAATAATCAGTAAAATAAAGTAGATACTAAATTGGATGAAATGATTCTAGGAGGACAGAACTCAACAGCACATGGTAAAGGTGGAGATTCCACATCATGAAGATTGATGTGTCAGAATTCCTCCATTGATTGAACAGAATGCTGGTACCTCTGCAATGAGTGCCCAGGAGCATAATTTCCTGGCATTGTAATAC
Organism: Okamejei kenojei; assembly: GCA_035221665.1. Classification (NCBI taxonomy): domain Eukaryota; kingdom Metazoa; phylum Chordata; class Chondrichthyes; order Rajiformes; family Rajidae; genus Okamejei; species Okamejei kenojei. The sequence continues at coordinate 7,389,566 of CM069163.1, read as the reverse complement.
AACTACTACATTCTGTAACTACTGGGCACTTACAATTGGAAAAGTTTAAAGTTACGCCACATCATGCAATTCACTCAGTTTAACAATTTTCTCTTGAAACCGGACAAAAAAAAATTAAATCAAGCAGCCTTTAAAATAATTTTAATTTCCGATAGCAATTATTATGGCATAATAACAAAAATTATTCAGACCATTAATAAAAATCTATCTTCTACACACAGTATTAATCCTTGGAGTATTCTATGTTAAAGTTGCACCAGAGAAATAACGATGCCCAAAGATTTACAACCTCTCCAGTCAAGAAATCTTTCCTCATCTCAAGGCCTGAAAAATAATACTTTAAAGCCACAGATCAAAAATAATGTATTCTTTTTTCGGGGTAAGGCACAATTTTCAAAGAAATCATTTTGCTGGAAATTTAAAATACATAGCCTGCATAAAACTAGAAAATTAGTTAAAGGATGATTTTTATTCACAAATCACACCGCCATTTTAAATTAAGCTCTAACTTCACGATTTTCCAAACAACTACTAGCAAACCCATTGTCAAGCAGAGCACTCAATACGTAGAGCCTGCAGCTTAATTCATATAGTGCAGACAAGTCTGAAGAAGGGTCTCGACCCGAAACGTCACCCACTCCTTTTCTCCATAGATGTTGCCACACTCGCTGAGTTTCTCCAGCATTTTTTGTCTACTTTAGATTTTTCCAGCATCTGCAGTTCCTTCTTAAACACTGCAGCTTAATTCACTCATTTAAGTTAAGAATGGAGGGTTTTTTTAGGGGAAAAATTGTGGTAATTTTCCCATCACTACTTTTCCTTGACTCTTCCCTAAGGAAATTCCCATCTGCTGCATCCACCAATCCTGCAACAGAACGTGATCTTATTTCAAACAGCTGGATGCCGAGTTTCCTTGCATATATACATCTTCTCTGAAATGTTCCGGAATTCCTCGTGCTCATCATTATAACCAATTAGTAAAAAGTGAAAGCGCTTAACCCGAGACAAAATAGCCCACTAAATATAAAAATACAGAACCATTGGACCAGACAAACTTTGTTCATGCAGAAATCACATTTTTATACCATTGTAAATCAGCACAATCATACACCTGTCAGATAGCCATAAAACAATCATGAACATGAATAAATGTATAATACTCTCTTCAATACTTCAAATGCAAAATAAGCAGATTGAAAGTTACATGATTACATTGACCATTTTGGTAATAAGCAAGATGAATAGAGAAGTTGCAGATTCTATGCCCGAATTCAGCTAGAACCACAACATTTGACCAAAGCTCGGTGACCTCAATGGTATACAATGGTATAAAAATGTGATTTCTGCATGAACAAAGTTTGTCTGGTCCAATGGTTCTGTATTTATTAACTGTGCACATAAATTTAAACAATGATGAATCTCAAGCTAAAATCTCAACAGTCACCATCAAAGGCCAAGCTTTTGAGAATCACTTTCTCTCCAAAAAAAATCATCAACAATCAGCAATGTTAGGAAATGAAAGCAAAGGCACCAGCCTAGACAGGAAAAAGGCAGATAACTTTTGCAGCTGTAAAAAAGTAACATCAGCGATGAGTTTCTTATCAAGGCATTAAAGCTTTTCTCAAAAGTTAATCAACCAAATTAAACCATGGCTCAGGTTTTAATCTCTGCAGTGCAGACAAGTCAATAGTGTAAGCAGAAACAAAAATCAGTAAGTGTTTCATTTCTATAAGTAGACCAGTGATCTTAGGAATGGCACAACGGCACCACTGGCAGAGCTGCTGCCGCATGATAACAAAGACTCGGGTTCGATCCTGACCTCAGGTTCTGTCTGTGGTGTTTGCAGGTTCCCCGTGACTGCGTGGGTTCCCTCCGGCTGCTCTTGTTTCTTCCCATAACCCAGAGATGTGCGGCTTTGTAGGTTAATGTAGGGAATTGATGTGAAAGTGGGATAACATAAAACTAGTGCGAGTGTGTAATGGATAGTCAATGTGGACTCGGTGGACTAAAGGAACCATTTCCACGTTGTATCTTTCAAATCAATCAAACCCCCTTGTACGGGCATTGAGAAATGCCAGCCTTTGGCTGCAGCTCCCCTCACATCTCCCCAACCCCACCACATCAGTGAAGCGTTAGGTTCAACAGACCAATTAGCTGAAATTGTGGACATTTTCCAGCAAGGAGCGCAACTCAAATCATTTCCTCAATGGGAAAATTCCTCATTTCCTCAATGGTTCGCCCTTCGGAGATACCAACTGCATTTCGTTGTCTCTGTATTGTACACTGCACAATGACAATTAAAGATTGAATTGAATTGAAAAAGAAAAACAAATATACACAAGATGCAAGATTTTTTTTCAAATCAGCCACAGCAATTTACATCCAACTGCCCTCAAGTGGCATCAAGTTGTATGCCCATATATAACGGGTTATGCGTCCCAGATAGTTTAGTTAGGCAAATCGCCCATTGCGGGACAACCAATACCGGAAGGGGACATGCTGGAGTAACTCAGCAGGTCAGGCAGCATCTCTGGAAAACTTGAATACATGACGTTTCGGGTCTGGACCAGAAAGGAATTGCCAAACATTCACTATATAGCAATTGCATCCTTAGATTTACTGCTCGTCATAGTATCCATTATATATACAAGTATGAACTAAACTATACATTATAATTAACATTGGCAAATGCAGTATTTATCACTATAAAAAATTACTAATCAAATAAAATTGAGAAATGGTTTATTCTAGCATGCATGACAGCAAGCAGTTTATCCACTTGTTTCTTATTTTCTCCATGATGAACAATACTTGCTTTGTTCAAACATATCCCATTTGAAATCTTATTTATTAGAGGCTGCAATTCTCTGTTACACTTGGAAGATTACAAAAGGCATATAATCACAATAACAAAAATAAAGGAGAATTCCTCTCTCCCACGAGTCAACTGTTTAATGTTGAAAGCCTTTGGCAGTTTTATTTTTGACTAGACCAAGTGCAAACCCATTGGGCCCGTCCACCAAGGCAATATTCCACCACTCACCCATTGCCCCCAATGCGCAGGGCGGCTGACGGGTTCCCATTGTGGAGCCAGAGATGCCCGTTGTGACGCGAGTCACGGCAAGCCTCCCCCAACTGCACAGGCGCGGCCAGGAAATGGGAGCGCGTCAGCGATGTTTTTAAAGTTCAAAATGGCAATAACGTGTAAAATATAAGACCAATGTGAATGCATCCCACTCTCCCTCTTCAGTCCCCTATTCTCCTCCATTATCCACCCTCACCCCACCTTCCACCAACCCTCCTCCGCTTCCTCCCCTCCTCGCCATCCTTCTTCCTACCCCTATCCTCCTCCATTCTCCTCATCCCCCCAGCACTCCCTTCTCCTCCTCTTCACCCTCCCCCACTCCCTCCCTCACCTATCCCTCCCTCTCCTTTCCCCTACCCTCAGTCATCACTTCCCCCCATCCCACCCCCCCTCCTCACCTCCCCCACTGCCCTCCTCTCCCTCTATGCCCCAATCCCCACCTCCTCCTCTCCCTCTATTCCCCTTCCTCTCCCACTCTCCCTTCTCACCTCCCTCACTTTCCCCTCCCAACCCCCTTGTCTCTCGATCCCCCTGCTCGCCCACTCCTCACCTCCCTCCCATCCCACCCCCCCACACTTAAAATTGCATTTTTTTAAAATGAAACCTCCCCTTATCCCACCACCCCCCAATAAAAATCGTGATATTTAAAAAAAAATAAATTCTCATTGAAAACCGCGTTTTCTCTTTAAAATAACCTAAACACAATGTTAGCTGTTAACTAGACCAAGTGGGACCCGTTGGGCCCCATTCCCCCAATGCAATATTCCACCACTCATGAAAATTAACTTCAAGAGTAACAGGACCAAACAATCCATTCTTGATCTTAACTGTAACATGCTACGAATCATTAGAAATCATGAACAAATATATATTTTTTAAATTGTGCAGTTAGTACCTTCTGCTCAAAAATGCAGAAAAGGACAGAATCTGAGCTTTGCGTTAGTTTAGACACAGCATAGAAACAGGCCATTCTGCCTACGCCAACCATTGATCACCTGTTCACACTAGTTCTATGTCACTTTCTCATCCACTCCCTGTACACTCTGAGCAATTTACAAAGGCTCATTAACCTACAAATCTGTGTGGTTTGGGGGTGGGAAGAAACCAGAACACCTGGAGGAAACCCATGTATTCTCCTCTCTCCAAAAATTTCCTAAAGAGCTTTTTAACGATGCACAATAATTTTAATATATTCTTCAGGAAACTGAAACAAAAAAAATAGTAAAACAGATTTACATAGCCATATTTTGCCATTTGGTCTTGAGGGTTCAAATGTAAATTGCTTCAAATGTATGCCAGATGGAAAGGATATACATTGGGAAGTGTTTTGCATTTATCACAGCATACATAAAAAAGGGTCTTGAAATCTCCAAGAGTAACTATGAACAAAAATCGGGCAATGCTGAGAGGAGGAATGTGAAGCTCAAGTTTGCCTTCAATACTTCAGAATATGCTAGGCGATTTATAATACTAATAGTCAACCACAGTGTTGATATTGATTTTAACAGGACCTAATTCACCTTTAATATTTCACAGTAATCAATCTGCTGTCATGAACACTCAAGAGAAATAACATTCGGTCCAAGTCATCACAATCCAAATGTACTGGTAGTGTAATGAATAGAAAGCTTGTATAAAAATATATATATAATCATGGTTTAACATTTGCACAATGGCACATTTAAAAAAAAAAAAATTAAAGTGACACAATGCTATCTGATAGAAGCCCTCAGCTTTCAACAAAATGTCAGCCAGAGTAACATTAACCTCAAATCTTAAAAGCTGTAAAAAAAGTGTTTATTATCTGCCATTTCCATTCAACCACTGAATTATTGTGTGCGGGTCTTAGAGAATGTGGCAATGGTGTTCAGTAATAATCAGGTGAATACATTCTCAGATTAATATTCTGAATTCCAATGTGTTAATTTGATGCAACTTCTAGTTGACAATATGTGATTAATGTGTTCCACTGCTAGCTGAGCTGCTGCCTCTGACAGTTTAAAATGCTAGGTTTCTTTATCAGTATCAGTAGTTGACACGCCTTTGCCTGCTGCTTTGCTAGGACCACCACTAATTTGTAATGAACTTGCTTTTCATGGAGCACCATGATTTTTTTAAATATTCTGTCAGTGTCATTTCCTTGAAGAAAATTACAAGTTTCTATAGGTGTGATTACTGACAAGCATTTGTGGTTAAGAGGCGCTGCTTTACAAAAGAGGATTCTATTTAATAATACCCTTTTAAAACTGTTCATTATTAATGGTTGAAAACAACATGGAAAAACTTTTCCAAACTTTAACAGAAGCTCTAGCTATGCAAAAAAAAAAACTAAATGCTTCCCAATTGAAAAAAACGATGCAAATTATCTTCTAAAGACACAAAGTGCTTGAGTAACTCAGCAAGCTGGTCAGGCAGCGTCTCTGGAGAACATGGATAGTTTGTGTTTTGGGTCAGGATCTTCAGACCATGTCCTTTTGTGTAACCATCATTTGCAGTTTCTTGATTCTAACCAAAATTCTCTTATCCAGTCCAAAGACGTCTGAAGTTGGGTCTCGACCCGGAACATTACCTATTCCTGTTCTCCAGAGATGCTGCCTGACCTGCCGAGTTACTCCAGCATTTTGTGTCTATCTTCTCTTATTTTGGTTTTAATACCAGTGAGAAATTAAGGATATTAACCATTTTCCCCTCTATGTCCCATTTAGTTAGGTTTTATACGTATCTGCTGTGTTTATGGAAGGTTTTTACAAAAGCCAACACATTTTGCCACAAATACTCAGTGAATTAAGTAGACATTAAGATGTCTGGCTTATTTTGTTAAGAGTTTATTGCAAATTGAAATGCAAGTAGTAGTTTTCTAGAACAAAATCAATATGGATATTAAAATCCTTTGCCAACTATATTAATAGTTGATTTTAATGAGCAGTATTAAAAGTAGAGCTTCACTTGCACCTCCTCCAACCTCGTCTACCGTAACTGTTGTTCAAGATGTGGATTCTTCGGCGAGACCAAACGTAGACTGGGTGATCAAATACTTTCGCACAGTCCGCCTGGGTCTACCTGATCTCCCTCCCGGTTGCTAAACATTTTAATTCTCCTTCCCGTTCCCACACAGACCTTTCAGTCCTAAGTCTCCTCCATTGTCAGAGTGAGGCTAAACAGAAATTGGAAGAACAGCATCTCATATTTCACTTGGGCAGCTTACAGCCCAGTGGTATGAATGTTGACTTCTCTCACTTCAGGTAGCCACCGCATTCCCTCTCTCTCTATCCCTCCCCCACCCAAGTCACACTAGCTTCTCGTTTTCACCCCACATACAGTTAACAATGGCCCGTTTTCTTTATCACCGTTACTTTTTTGCACGTTTCATTAATTCGTCTTTATCTCTCTACATCATCGTCTATATCTCTCGTTTACCCTTATCCCTAACCCGTCTGAAGAAGGGTCTTGACCCAAAACGTCTCCCATTCCTTCTCTCCAGATATGCTGCCTATCCCGCTGAGTTACTCCAGCTTTTTGTGTCTATCTTCGGTTTAAACCAGCATCTGCAGTCCCTTCCTACACATTAATATAGTTGGAGTGGCATGAATATCCCTAATATTTATTGCTTGAGCCACTGACATCAACTGCAACAACCGTCATAGCAATATTTTTGTTGTATTGAAGCTTTAATCAAAGGACATTAAATGAGTCAAACTTAAATCACAAAAGCAAACATTAAAAGAGTGCAGGAGCTGTGATTCCTGAGCTGGCAAGAAATGACAATCCCTGACCGTCAAGGAGAAGACCACCATACTTTTCCATTGTTGTGAGACAAAGGCAGACATTTATATTCAATCATCTCTCGATATACAAGCTGCCAGTCTCTAGGCATTGCTGGAAAGGATGCAGCAGAGATGCACCAGGGTGTAATCTGAACTTGCTGAAAGGAACTGCCAGAGGAAGCAAAATAATTGGATACAATTAACAAATTTTAAAAGACATTTGGACAAATATATGGATAGGAAAAATTTAGAGAACTACGGGTCAAATGCGGGCAAATGGGACTAGCCCAGTATGCCAACTTAATAAAGCTTAGTCCACCATTCAGACCAGACTCATCACGATTGACTTCATCTACAATTTACGATGCCACGGAAAAGCAGCCAACGTAATCCAAGACTTGTCCTGCCCAACATATTCCTTCTTCCCCCTTTTCCTGCTGGGCAGAAGATACAGAAGCTTGAAAGTGCCCATCACCAGACTCAGGAACAGTTTCCTCCCCTCCATTATTACGTTGGCAAAACGGCTCTATCATAAGCTTGGGTAATGCCTTATTCACCTTTACCCCATTGCAGACATGGGACTTTGTCTACGGAACTGGTGCGCTGCAATGCTGAGAACTATATTCTGCTCTCGGCATCTCCCCCTTTGTTCTACTTATTGTACTTTTGTTTGGCTTGACTGTATTGGACTATTATTTTATCCGATCTAATAGGATAGAATGCAAAACAGAGCTTTCACTGTACCTTGGTACATGTCACAATAATAAGACTAAAGCTAATAGATAAGATCGGACAAAGGCTCTGTATACGTGCTTTATAGCTCCGTGACCATCTCATTTGTTCCAGTAAAGTACAAGCCAGTCCACCATGTGCCGTGCCAACTGAAACCAATTTCATCAGGAGATTCTTCAAGACATCCTCCTAGCAAGCTGTGAGCACTTGCTCTTAATGAAATTCCATGGCCACAGAAAAAGAATTCAAACAAATCTCAAATCAGAGAGCACCTTTGACCCTTTTAAATCCCACCATGAATACAGTTCTCACAAAGAGACAGTCGTAGGTACAATTTGAACAATAGCATGACTGCTCCATTTGCAAAATCTTTGTTTAGTAGTTCAATGCGGAGATGCTGCCTGACCCAAGTCACTCTAGCACTGGCTTTTTTTTCCAATCAATTATGAAATATCTATGGCTCATTCTGGGCTCATTATGCATTGGAACTAACAAGGAGCTAGAGAAAATATTAAACTTGCATTGACTCGTCTGTAAAGCAGAGACCACCTTCAGCAATTTGAAACTGAGGAAACCCATAAAAATAGGTTATAGCAGCCAAGTGCATTAAAACAATAAGAATGTTTTCATGAAGAACACCAACAATTGGGGAAAAGGTCGTTGACTATTTTCTGCAAGCAAATAAAGTAGAAAGCAATGAACTGATAGGTTCATCAGGAAAGCAAATCTTTGAAAGGATGGAAATTATGTACATGGTTATATTCCTTGTGATCATGTAGTTATTTATAATTGAGCACAAAACAAGTAAAAGATCTCCAAACAGCATTCTCTGATGAGACCTCGCTTTCTGAAGGTTTCTTATGGAGGATTCAATCAATCAAAATAAAATGACACATCTCATAAACAGAACATGTAATTATCGTCCTCTTGCACACAAACATTCCTCCAAATTAATTCATTATTCACTTCAATTATTTAGTTAGATCCCAAGATATAATAGAAACAAAAGTATAACACAGGAACAAGTCCTTCTTCCCACCAGGAGTGTGCTGGCATGATGCCAAATTGAACTCATAGCATTTGCCCGCACAGTCTATATCCCTGCCTATTCATGCAATTGTCTTAATGCACCTCAAACATTGCTTTCGTATACCAAAGTACCCCAGGTACAAGCAAATTTTTTAAAAAAGTGCTCAGCAAATCTCCTTGAAGCTTTCCCCTCTTGACTTAAACTTAAGTCTTCGTGTATTCAACATTTCCATCCTGGGAAACGGTCCACCTTATCTATGCCTCTCAAAATTTTACAAACTTCTGTCACGTCACCCCTCGGCCTAAGAAACCAATCTATAGATTTCTCCAACCTCTCCCTCCATCTACTGCACTCCAATCCAGACAACATCCTGGTGAGCAGCTTCTGCATCCTCCAGAGCTGCCACATCCTCCCTACAGTGTGGCAACCAAAACTGCACAATATTCTAATTGTGATCTAACAAATATTATACACCTGCAATGTACCTTCCCAAATGTTATTGTCAATGGTCTGAACGTTACCACCCAATCCACTTCAGTTGTCACTTTCCTACGGATGTGTACTCCCAGATCACTCTGTGTATCAATAATCCAAGGGGACCTGCTTATTGTATACATTTCTCTTGTACCTGACCTACCAAACTGCTCTGCCCAAATTTCCAACTGATATATATGATGCTGTATCCTTTGACATTATTTCTCATTATTCGCACCTTGACCAACTTTTGCGTTACCTGCAAACGTACTCATCAGACCATCTTAATATTGACTTGCCCTAGAATATGAAGGGACCCCTCAGTAATATCAGCTTCATCCATATCCTTCTCATTCATTAATACCAATGTGAGTACTCCAAGGACCTCAGACACTTCCTCTGGCTCCACACTCAAATTACCTCCTGTCCTCGATTGGAATCCCTTTTAATTTGAATCTTACTTGCCAAGAACATTTCTTGGATCTTACAGCCCTCCTTATTTCTTGTGCAAGTTCTTTCCTGCTTCCTTAATGTTCCTAAAGCGATTCATCTGTTTTCAGTCTCCTAAACCTTACATATCCTTTTCCCTGTTGACTGAACTTGCAATAATTCTGGCCTTCAAAAGTACCCAAACCTACTTTCTTTCATCCACTCAAGGAACGTTACTCCTGAAGTCTAATCATATAACCAAATAACCATATAACAATTACAGCACGGAAACAGGCCCTCTCGGCCCTTCCAGTCCGTGCCGACCATTTGTTTTCCCCTAGTCCCATCTACCTGCACTCAGACCATACCCCTCCATTCCCTTCACGTCCATATACCTATCCACTTTACTCTTAAATGTTAAAATCGATCCTGCCTCCACCACTTCTGCTGGAAGCTGATTCCACACAGGCACCACCCTCTGAGTAAAGAAGTTCCCCCTCACGTTACCCCAAAACCTCTGTCCCTTAATTCTCATGTCATGCCCTCTTGTTTGAATCTTCCCTACCCTCAATAGGAAAAACGTATCCACGTCAACTCTGTCTATCCCTTTCATCATTTTAAAGACCTCAATCAAGTCCCCCCTTAACCTTCTGCGCTCCAAAGAATAAAGACCTAACTTGTTCAACCTTTCTCTGTAACATAGTTGCTGGAACCCTGGCAACATTCTAGTAAATCTCCTCTGTACTCTCTCTATTTTGTTGACATCCTTCCTATAATTAGGCGACCAAAATTGTACACCATACTCCAGAATTGGTCTTACCAATGCCTTGTACAATTTTAACATTACTTCCCATCTCCTATATTCAATGCTCTGATTTATAAAGGCCAGCACACCAAAGGCTTTCTTTACCACCCTATCTACATGCGATTCCACCTTCAGGGAACTATGCAGTTATTCCTAGATCTCTCTGTTCCACAGCATTCCTCAATACATTTACCATGTACGTCCTATTTTGTCCTATTTTGATTTGTCCTGCCAAGATGTAGCACTTCACACTTATCAGCATTAAACTCCATCTGCCATCTTTCAGCCCACTTTTCCAAATGGCCCAAATCTCTCTGTAGACTTTGAAAATCTACTTCATTATCCACAACACCACCTATCTTAGTATCATCTTCATACTTACTTATCCAATTTTCCACCCCATCATCCAGATCATTGATGTACATGACAAACAACAGTGGACCCAACACAGATCCCTGAGGCACCCCACTGATCACCGGCTTCCAACCTGACAAACAGCCATCCACCATTACTCCCTGACATCTCCCATTCAGCCACTGTTGAATCCATCTTGCTACTCCGCCATTAACACCCAAAGATTGAACCTTCTTAACCAACCTTCCATGGGGAACCTTGTCAAAGGCCTTACTGAAATCCATATGGACAACATCCACTGCTTTACCCTCATCAATTTCCCTAGTTACCGCTTCAAAAAATTCAAGAAGGATTGTCAAACATGACCTTCCAGGCACAAATCCATGTTGACTGTTCCTGATCAGACCCTGTTTATCCAGATGCTTATATATATTATCTCTAAGTATCCTTTCCATTAATTTGCCCACCACTGACGTCAAACTAATAGGTCTATAATTGCTAGGTTTATTCTTTGAACCCTTTTTAAACAATGGAACAACATGCGCAGTATGCCAATCCTCCGGCACTATTCCCGTTTCTAATGACATTTGAAATATTTCTGTCATAGCTCCTGCTATTTCTACACTAACTTCCCTCAATGTCCTAGGGAATATCCTGTCAGGACCTGGAGACTTATCCACTTCTATATTTTTCAAAAGTGTCAGTACTTCCTCCTCTTTGAATCTCATAGTTTCCATAGCTACTCTACTTTTTCCCCTTAACTCACCGAGTTCAATATCCTTCTCCTTGGTGAATACCGAAGAAAAGAAATTGTTCAATATCTCCCCCATCTCTTTTGGCTCTGCAGATAGCTGTCCATTCTGGTTCTCTAATGGTCCAATTTTATCCCTCGTTATCCTTTTGCTATTAATATAGATGTAGAAACCCTTTGGGTTTACTTTCACCTTTCTTGCCAAAGCAACCTCATATCTTCTTTTAGCCTTCCTAATTTCTTTCTTAAGATTCTTTTTACATTCTTTATACTCCTCTAGCACCTCATTTACTCCATGCCTCCTATAATTATTGTAGATATCTCTCTTTTTTCGAAACAAGTGTCCAATTTCCCTTGAAAACCATGGCTCTTTCCAATTTTTACTATTTCCTTTCAACCTAACAGGGACATAAAGATTCTGTACTCTTACAATTTCCCCTTTAAATGTCCTCCATTTCTCTTCTACATCCTTCCCATGAAACAAAGTGTCCCAATTCACTCCTTTAAAATCCTTACGCATTCCCTCAAAGTTAGCCTTTCTCCAATCAAAAATCTCCACCCTAGGTCCAGTTCCGACTCTCTCCATAATTATATTGAAACTAATGGTATTGTGATCACTGGTCCCGAAGTGCTCACCAACGCATACCTCCGTCACCTGACCTGCCTCATTTCCTAACAGGAGGTCCAGCACTGCCCCTTCTCTGGTCGATACCTCTATGTACTGCTGCAAAAAACTATCCTGCACACATTTTACAAACTCAACTGGCCTTTAAAAAATATTTCCCACAAGATATGCATTTAGTCTCAAGCAGCCAACTCCAACCTACTTTCTCCAGTACCAGCCCCATACTGTTGTAATTGGCCTTCCCTCGATTTAGCACTTTCATCCAAGGTCCAGACTTTACTCATCCATAAGCATCTGAAAACGTAAGAGTTATGCTCCCAAAACATTTATGTTTCCCCCCACTGAACATATCACTTGGCCAGGCATGCCCTCATAGAAGGCCATGTCCGCTCCAACCCTGGTTGGACTATTTATAGTGATTCATGAAACCCAGAGAGCACGTAACAAATTCTGCCCCGTCTCTGGCACACTCCACCCCCTTCACAATTAGTCTGAAGTTGGGTCCCAATCCGAAACATCACCTACCCATATTCTCCAGTGATGATGCCTGACCTGCTGAATTACTCCAGCACTTTGTGCCTATTCCTGCTGTATCAAAATCCATCGTTTTCAATTTTCTGCTATGTTCAACTTGTAGCCCAGGCATTATTTTTTTGACATGGAATGCATTCTTGCCTCGAATCCGAAAAGAAAGGTTTTCATCACAAACCTTTTAACATTTACTACAAAGGACTGAAATTCTATAACACTTTCAACATGTGGAACAAAGTACTATAGTAGAGGAAAAATCCTGACATCCTTTAAGACATTTTTGGATGGCACACTGGGGAGATACTGGCCCAGATGCAACACTATAGCAATAGCAAACTTATTTAGTGCCCGCTGTCATCACAGTGAAACCATGAACAACTTTTGGAGTGCACGCATGCAGAGTTAAAAGCATATATCCACAGGTTGCCATCAGTCACCTGCTCCTCCACAAGGTTTGCTTTATTGCAGCTTTCGGCAGTGTAATTTTCATAAATCAGTGATCTGTTGAAAACTTGAAGGTATTCATGAACTATTCTCTCTGTAACATATCCTAAAAACGTTACTCTATTGTGCATCTTCTAAAATATATGAAGCCATAATTATTGTTATGCATCCGTGAGTTTAAAACCTTATTGTATGCATTGTTATTCCTTCTGATAATCATTTCAAAGTACATATTGATCTATTTTTCAAGTTTGTGATAATTCAGTGTGTGTCTTAATCTGGTGCTTGCGGCCATCATGAGTTTGCACTCTGCAGAGTTTTACAGTTCAATCGTACACACTGTATTTTAATTCCTGGTTTGCAGTCTACAATAACTCTTCAATTAACTGGTCTACATAAAGCACCACTCTCATTGGATGCTAGGAACATTCTTGGAGGCAGCTTTCCTCAAGATCCACAGATATCACTGCTGCTTCCCCGCTGACTACAAATCCAGGTGGGGAGGTTTTGAGTTATGCTGGGCGACATGGCCGTAAGTTTTCAGTTTAGTTTGGAGATACAGCGCGGAAACAGACCCTTCGGCCCACCGAGTCCGCGCCGACCAGCGATCCCCACACACCAACACTATCCTGCTCACACTGGGGACAATCTACAATTATACCAAGCCAATTAACCTCCAAACCTGTACGTCTTTAAAATGTCGGAGGAAACCGGAGATACCAGAGAAAACCCACGCAGGTCACGGAGAGAACGTATGAACTCCGTACAGACAGCATTCATAGTCAGGATCAAACCCAGGTCTCTGGCGCTGCAAGGCAGCAATTCTACTGCTGTGCTACCGTGCCGCTCCTTTCACAGCTATTAAAATGGTAATACTCAGTGGCTTGCAGAATCTTGTACAAGTTGTGTTTGATAGCTGATTTATCTGGCAATCAGTATTGTTCTTGTAGGTGGAGCATAGAGTCCATATTGCTAAAAAGTGATGTTTTTACTAATTTAGCACACATAGCAATACCAAATGTTAAGTTTACGACTGCAATGAAAAGGGAACAAAAAAGCAAACAATGAAAATAGTTTCACTTGGACAGAACTTGTCTCAAAACTAAATGCCCTTAATGCTTCCGGACATGTCATTGTGTTTTAGTGAGAATAATGCACAACGTACACAGATTGTACAATGTTCTAATGTTATTCCGTTCATTTAGATTGCAAGGGGAGCTCAAGCACAAGCTCTTAATTTTATACGGTTTGCAGCAAGATCCTTAGATTTCATTGTACAGAAAATGACACCAAGATTTTCTTCTCTCCGAATGCTCATTACCATTTACCTTTTAACAAATGCTCTTGAAAGTCATTATCTACATGAAGTCAGTTAAAAGCAAGAAGCATAAAGGTTACTTTAATGCTAATGATGCCTTCACAATATACTCAAGTTAATTACTATTGGAAATTGTGGTTCTCTTTTAATTTAATGGTGAACACTTAAAGAATCTGCCAGAACAGCAGAATTGACAAAAATTATTGATGGTCAACAGGTCTACTTGTACTAAGTTAAGTGTTTTTCTATCAATTGTTATTGCACGTTGGTGAGGTTAACTGAATAGACTGCTTTATGAAACAACTGCAAAATCTATCATTAAAATCAACATCATTTTTGTTTCCTGGAGTCCCAATATCGGTGCCTTATAAAAATGGATTTTCTTTGTGAAGATGCATCCATATAACTGTACACAAATGCGATATCTACATCCCCACGAATAGAGGAAATATTGGAAATGAAGCAGACTTAATTAGTTACTGCTCTGGATTTTTACAAGCGCAAATAAGACAAAAGTGTGTCTTTCAGAAGCTCGTATGCAATGCAGTACCAATTCAAAAGTAATACACCATCTTTTACAGAGCAAAGTCCTGCAAACATCAATGAAGTTAATAACAAGGTCAAATGGTCAGTCATCCTGTACCAGAGGCAATAGTTAGCTTGAATAAAAGCACATGTGGCCCTATTCAAATAAGTTTCATCCATCCAAAGTAGTTCCACGTTTTATACGAAGGGAGGACATATTTTAACAGGGTAGTACTTCTTCATAACTGCACAGCAGTGTGTGCATAGGTCAGCATTTTTTTTCCTGCACAGTATTAACTAGCCTAACTAAATATGGGCTTGTCTATAAACAAGTATTTATGAAACTCCCAGTGAAATTATCCACTAGTTTTCAATTATTTCCGAGATTCGCTTTCAGGTTCACCTTTATCCAGAGCCACTAATTTGTTTTTCCATGCTCCAATCCCTGCAGCAATTACAGACCATGGATCAGTGCGACTGACACCAACACAGACGGAGCACAGGAACTGCAGTCACAACAGTCCCTAACAATGCACCCACACTCTATTGATTTTAAACATCAATTCTGTTGGAGAAGCAACAAAGATAATTTGTGTTGAATTGCCCTGCAACAAATTTTATCTATTTGATAAAAATGACTTAAAAACAGATTAAAAAATCATTACACTGGCTTACAGATGCTGAATTTAGGTTGCAGTATCTAGATGAGTCAATTGTATAACAGAGCACTAACAAACATTATTTTAACGAACCGCTTTTTAAAGTGTAGCTTTTCCACAATGCTTTAAGTACATTATTCTGCATTGCCACGGCTTATTGCTGGACTGTCCGTTATTAATCTTTTAAAGCATATAAACTACGATGCACAATTATGAAAGTCTGCACATTAAATGTGAGCGGTCGTATCCTGGCACAATAACTGTCCTGGAGGCACGGCAGGGCTAGATCCTCCAACCTGCTCACCAGTCTCTGCAGATACTTGCCACTGTTTCTGTTCAGAAGGTTGTAGGATTGATAGAGTGGCTCGCTGACCAAAGAACGGGCCATTATATGCGGAGGAAATCGCCAGTCGGCCCCTGCCATGTAGCCATGCATATATGTAGAGATTTGTCAACGCAGGGATTGTTGAATGATGGCAGGCACTGTGATTGAGAACCAAATGGAACCAAAATATCTCAGCAAGCCTGGACTTCTTAGAGAGCATTTTGCGTCCATGCGATTGTTTAGCCAAAATAGCAATCACAATATATACAATAACCAAAGTCAAAGTTGGCTGTCATATTTCCCTCTTTTTAAAAAATTCCTATATCCTCCCAGCTGCATTTCCCACATTCATCCTCTCGTGGTGGTGAAGTCCCTATACCAAAGAAAACACACAGCCAAGGCTTTCCATGTCAATCACCTATCCAACAAAATAAATCAAACCATGAGCTCATACAAGGTCCAGACACGCGAGTCAATTTTACACAGCCAGCCCTCTAATGTGAGTCGGCGAGTTTGACCATGTGCTGAGCAGTGCACGCTGGGTTGGTTGACCTGCCCTTAATGCCCCTAAAATTACATCACCTGACAAAGCCTTCTAGCAACAAAAATTGACTATAATACAAATTATTTCCCCAATGCATTCTGTTCTTCTTTTGATGGAGTAAGAAGGGTCCTGACCCGAATCGTTACCTATCCATGTTCTCCAAGGATACTGCCTGACCCGCTGAGTGACTCCGGCATTTTGTGTTTTCTCTTAGAATCATTTCAATGGCGAATGGCTTTCCCACACAAAAAATTGAGATTTATTCAATTTTCTTATTACCCATGAATGAGTGTACAAAATTAGGGGAAATTCTTTGCGTGTCCACTGCCATTAACAACTGATCTTTGCGATACTAAAATAATTTCAACCAACTTGCATTAATTCGGGTGGATTCCAATCCCAGAACATTACTGGGCTACCCATAGCACCAACTGTCCCATAAATCAAGGCTCTAATAAAATAATCCACAGTTTAATCACAGCCATTTTTCATCCTTCATAATACTGTCCCCGGATTATAGCATATTCTCAGAGAGCGCAGACAAACTGCAGAAATTCTGCTGCAGTGTGAGATAAACTCTGTTCTTCCAAGAGAATCCCCAATACCTTGCAACCTCCCCCCCCCCCCCCCCCCAAAAAAATGAAAAAACGCTAGCGTTATCATTTTCTACAAGCACCCCTGGAATCGTTTGCTGGCACAAATCCCAGAAAACTCATGTCAAGAGTAATTCATCAGCTGGAAAGGGCTTCAGAATGTTCCGGGAAAGGGGCACTGTCATCTAAAGTCAAGTTATTCTCTCTACAATTAAGCTACAATAAAGTAGTGTTCACAATGTCACAGGTCTACAGCACTGAAAACATTTGTGCTGCATGTTCACTTTAAAAAAGCAATAAAGACAGCCATGTCAATTACATTACTGTTCCTTCTCAAGGTAAAGACCATTTAACACCACTATCTAATTTTCCCATCTTCTTAGTGGGGGGAGACTGTCCTTTTCAGTTATAATTAATGCATTATCAAAACCTTGGCAACCTCAAGATTGCCATTTTGATAACACAGATTAGCACTTTAATTTAAAACAAATGCTGTAAACTTCAAAGCAACAGCAATGATCAGCCATAAAAATCCAACAACATTATAGAGTAAAAACACAACTATTAGTCAAAAGCTCTAGCGATTTGAAAAATTTTAGCAACAGTTCTCCCGTTTAATAGAAATTTATAAGACACTGAAAGCTCTGTCAGCGCACACTGTATTTCACAATATAATGAAATGTCTAATGTGCATAGCATTTAAAATGTCAAATCATTTCATTAACACAGAAGATAATGATAGCAGTAATAAATTAGGCAAAGGCTGTATCAAGCCATGAAAGACTGAGCTAATTATTTAGTGTAAAATCTTTAGGATGTTTGTGTTTAAAGCACAAGTAACTTCAACAACATAAAGCTATTATACACCAGATGAAGACGAGCTAGTGAAATTTTATCTCTGCTACGGCTATTCATAAATCTTGTATCTAATTTAATTCGATCTAGTAGTTGCATCTGACTTGCTGCACCACAATTTGATTACTGCAACCATACTTTTTAACCGCTGTCAAGAAAGACAGTACCTTATGTAAACATCTGCTACAACACATGCCGGCTTTCTAAAGCACTGGTGTTAAATCAAGCTACAAAGATGAATCTTTATTCTCTATACGAGAATGGATTTTCAATGAGATAACTAAGTGTTGCTTCGCTATACCAGAAAAGAAAAAAAGTAGCAATGCTTTACAAAAAAAACACTATGAATTTAATGCATAGGGAAAACGCTTTTAAAAATTGTTCAAAAATGGTGCATTGGCGTCATAAACAGGAACCCCTGCAGGTGCCTCTTAGATTTCAAAACTAGCTTCAGGATTATGCCTCCACCTTGATTTATTCTTTCACTTCCAAACTGTAATAGGATTCAGAACAAGTTGACATTGTTAATAAGGAATTGTACTTAAAGGCATGACTTTTCTATGGAGAACATGGATAGGCTGCTTTTCGGGTCAGGACCCTTCTTCAGACTTGACCCGAAACATCGCCCATCCATATTTTCCAGAGCCAAGTTACTCCAGCATGTTGTGTCTTTCTTTGGTATAAACCAGCATCTGCAGTTCCTTGTGCAGACCACCTTGAGGTCTTCCTACTGAGTTTACCATATATAAATTGTGAGCCTGAAGATTTGGTGTTCTCCACTGTAATTTGAAGACACGATTTGCAGTTTGGAGATTCACAGGAATGTATGGAAAACATGGTTTAAACAATAGTCCAGATTCTTTAGCTGCAATTGTCAAATGTTGCACTTCGTTGTAGGAGAGATTAGTTTACACAAAAATTCCATGTTCTAAGTCAGTTTAATTCCTTTACAAAAAAAAAGATGAACTGAATTATGCCAGCCCATCAAACAGTTTATATGCACCAACTGTAATCTTCTCAGTAACAAAAGTTAATTTTTTGATAAGACTCTTTAAGATTACAATACTTCCGTTTTAACCTTACTCACGTGCAATGCTCAAATTTCGTTTTGTGGTCTGAAATGTTTCATATATTACTCAGTGATTTTTACTTGGTTTGCTATTCTGCAAGGAGTTGTGAATGCAATTCCCAGCTTGGCCAACATGATGACTCGGTGGCCACACAACAAACGACAGCTGAGCGGATTTGCAAAAGGGAGGTCCACATCTCCAAAATTGCGTCGTCTTTATGGATAACTTTCTGCAACATTAGACACCAAAACCATAATATTGCCCAATGTGGCTTCAAGTTTTCCAGTCCAAATTTTAATAGGGTCATCTGTTCACATTCGCTATCAACAAGTAACATCTGGCTTTAATATTAGGCTTTAATATTAGGAATTGGAAGAGAGGGTAGATTTGAAAGGCAAGGTAGCCCATTCTAGCTCCAAATTTGTACCAAATAACAACTTCATTTCAATATGCAAGAATGTTCTTGTGGCGATTTCTCAGAGCTGCTCAAACCAAAAGTGACTGCTGTATTTCTAAAATCAGTACCCAGAATTTTTCGTCCCATAGACTCAATTGATATTTGTGTACTTTCTATTTTTTCCTTATAATAAATTAGTACAAAATTGTTTCTAAGTTTAAAAGTGGAAACATTTCAGAAGGATGTTCTGAAAATCAACTTTGTACTATCAGCTGAGTTTGCATTATGAAAATTTAGGTTGACTACAAATAAAGCTAATATTCACTCTTCAAGCTACAAAATGTTACTGCACTGCACAAAACAACTGGTATGCGGCACTCAATGACAGTGAACACGCTGGTCATCCTAATCTCTGAAGGAGGAGGAGAAACAACAGATGAATTGTTTCAAGTCATCAAAACGTCTGCACTCACTGCCTGGTCAATTTTCAACATTTGCCACTTTTATTTCAGATTTCCAAAGTCTGTTACCTTTGGTGTTCTTTTGTCCTGTCTGTCAATGAATCTATTTGAAGAGCTTCTATTTCCCATGGCCGCAATGACCAGGCTAATAAGTTAATACTGTGAAATAAATGCCAAACACTAGAATTTCTCACTACCTCAAATCCATGCAACAATGCACAAGATGTTTATCCACCATGCAAAGAATTTAGCACAAGGTGCAAAAAGTCTATATTTCGTGAAATATATTGTGAAATTTAAAAGTGCTTTGTGGTTGCAATATTTTCTACTTTTAAGAACTGACTTTTTGCACCTTGTGATAAATTATTTGCACGGTGGATAAAAATCTTGTGCATTGTTGCATGCATTTGAAGTAGTGAGAAATTCTGGTATTTGGCATTTAGTGTTTGGCTGGTTTCATACACACACACACACACAAGGCACGTGCCGTCAGGGTAGGCAAGGTAGGCACTGCCTACCCTGACTAAAATTATAACATGGTAATAATTAAATATAAATAGTAAAGGCATGGGAGAATTATGCCTATGTAAGAGATCGATCTCTTAGGTAGGCATAATTCTCCATGCCTTTCATCCGCAGCGCTTGTAACCCTTGAAGGTCTGTGCAACCCACGTGCCGTCAGCGCTGCCTGAAACCGTCAATGATAATCGGAGCTGAAGGCAGCAGAAATTCTGCCTTTGCAGCACTGCGCATGCACATCGGTCTACTGCGCATGCGCAGAGCAAGTTTCTTGGCGGGGTTTTCAAATATGGTTTGTCAATATATGTTAAGTGTATGTTAGGTAACAAAGAGAGAAGAATGGAGCTTGTGTACCAATTATGTGGTAAGTACATTGTGTTTATGTTTTTAAATACTGTATTTCCCGGGGTGTGGGGGGGGGGGGGGGGGGAAGAGAGCTCCTTTCACAGTGTTTGGGGAGTCTTGCGACGCTCCTTGCACGGAGGCGTGGAATGCCACCGCATTGAGGCCGGGGGGGGGGGGAGAGAAGTAGCTAGGGTGGCTGAGCGGCCGCCGGGCCGGACAGCAGAACCAGCCGCCACCTTAGCACCTTCTGCCGGTCCCCGCTCACCTCTGGCAGCTTTCCGTCTACAAACCACTCTCCTGCCGCTCGCTGGCCTCACTCATGTCCTTAAATTCCGACAGCGCAATTGAGGTTACTCGGCTGTGGGAATTTAAGGATTTACAGGAAGCCGCTGACATGAGCGGAGTCGGTGAACGGCAGGTGACAGGTGTTCCGACGGAGAGCAGTGCCAGAGGTGAGCGGGCCGGCAGAAGGCGCTGAAGTGGCGGCCAGTTCTGCAGTCGGGTACCGGTGGCCGCTCGTAGCTACCCGAGCTGCTTCTATCCCCAGCTGCAGTGCGGGGGCTTCGTGCCCGGAGAGCTGCGGCAGCAGTGAGTGAGTACGTTTCTGCCATTATCCCCGACACCCTCCTTGTCAACACTCGTGCCCTCCCCACACACTCTCCACACGCTGTGAAAGGAACTGTTCCCCCAATTGGTCTAGGACTAGGAAGCCTTGGGCAAATTGAAATGTCACTGGTTTTTATTTATTTATTTATTTAACGGGGGCAAACAATCTGCGCATGCGCGGTTTAATATTTTTTTTAGCGGACTGAGTGCATACCCTGAGTAATTACTCACGGCACGTGCCTGACACACACATATATATTAAAATATATAAAGGTATTAAACCTTGAACCTATTCCTAACTTATTTTTATAGTACCCCTCCCTTCTCCTCTTCCAGTAATTTCAGATGATAGTTGTCGTCTCATGTTTACACCTCTCCAATCACTTTTGTTATTCACCCATCTTTACCATCCTACATCCCACAACATCATCTCTTCTATCACTAAACATCTCCTGGTCTCCAACATGTCACGGATCTTCTCTCACCCATAGCTTATATTTAGTTTAGTTTAGAGATACAGTGAGGAAAAATGCCCTTCGGCCCACCGAGTCCATGCTGACCTGTGAATTCCCGTACACTATCCTGCACACTGGGAACAATTTACATGCTTCTTACCAAAGCCAAATTAACCTCCAACCCTGTGTCTTAAACCCACGCGGTCATGGGGAGAACATACAAACTCCATGCAGACAGCACGCACAGTCAGGATCGAACCTGGGTCTCAGGTGCTGTAAGACAGCAACTCTACCGCTGCGCCACTGGGCCGCCCTAACATTTAATCTCACATTTCTCTTTTTTGATGAACGATCACCAGCCCAAAGATTTATCAGGATTTCCTTCAGATACTGCCTCATCTGCAGAGTGTTTTCAGTATTTGTTTCTTGCCTTCAAGATTGTAGCATCTGCAGTACTCCATTTATCAATAGTATAGTTGGACATGTTAATTTTATTTTGAATGGTTAACATTACAAGAGTAAAGCTGTTTTACAATGGATAGTTTAAACAGAAGAACAACTCATAAGTCATGGTAAAATCATGCTGAAAGATAACAACAATCTGTTGGGTACCAAATGAAAAACATTAATTTTACCAGCTTCCCAATGCATTACACACTCAACAAAAAATTACAGCTTTAGATTTGGTAAAATGGGTCTAAAAACATAAAACAAGCAGAATTGTAATAAATATTTTGTTGTAATTTGCAAGAAACTGTTTAACTCTTTCAGGTTAATGAGCATTTTCATTTATCGTAATGCCGCCCCGAGAAAACAAGCCTAGTTTAAGTGAATCAGGATTTATAGAACATAGGATAATGCCGCAATGGATGCATAAATCATCGCATTAATTGAAATTTTGTAATGGTATCTTGGTTGCTGTCAGAAATTCAGCATGTTCAATAGTAGTAGGAACTAGGAACCAAAGTTCAATTCATAATGTGCTTAAAAAATAATCCATTTTAAAAGCCCCCAACATTGTGCAAAAAAAAACTGAGCTGATGGCCATTTTGCCTCTTAGGACCAGCTTACAAGGACATCATTCACCTGCATACAGTTAAATGATTAAACGCCTTTTGTACAGGAAGTCTTCAACCTGAAATGTTAACTTTCTCTTTCCACAGATGCTGCCTGGCCAGCAGAGTTTTCCTGCGTTTTCTCTTTATATTTCAGATTTCTGGCATATTTTCTAATTTTCCCTTTGAAATGGTTATGGTGAATCAAGGTTTATGGACAAACAAGAATTGCTTTGAGAACGAAAGCAATCTAAAGTAGCTTGAGAAATACTTAAGATGTATGATATAGTGAAGTTCTAAATCAATAATTCATCAATGAGAATTAATAAACATTAACCAAAATTAAATTTTACAGAATATTGGATTTCAGAAATGCAAGTAAGCACAAACTCTAGTCGTATACATTTTGATTTTAACTTTAACTATTTCAATTCTCCACACTGTACACTTTTCATCCAGAGACAATCTTCATCTACTGGAACCAGGTGTGATGGGCAAGGTCTGCATTTCTGGCCAACACAAATTGCCTCTGTGAAGGTGGTGAGGACAGGACAAGTATGGTCTGAGTGCAGGTAGATGGGACTAGGGGAAAACAAATGGTCGGCACGGACTGGAAGGGCCGAGAGGGCCTGTTTCCGTGCTGTAATTGTTATATGGTTATATGGTTATGGTTAAGTGAGTTGGGTGCAACATCGCTACATTCAGACCCGCTGCCCCAGTTGAAGCTGCATGAACCACTCCATTTCATGCTTAATCTGCCTTAAAGGCCTGTCCCACTTTCCCGAGCTGCTCACTAATTCTCCCGAGTTTTCCCCTTGATTCAAACTCGGAGAATGTTCGTAACAGTTCCGTAGGAGGCCGTAGATATCTCGTAGCAGCTCGTTATGTCAGCCGTAGGTACTCGGGGCATTAAATGTTGCAATTTTTCTCCTCCCAACTATCTTTTTACTTGTGGACATTTTTTTGTCATGCTGGATGCCCCGAATACCTACGGCCGACATAACGAGCCGCTACGATATATCTACGGACCCGTTATGAACATTCTCCGAGTTTGAATCAAGGGGAAAACTCGGAAGAATTCGTGAGCAGCTCGGGAAAGTGGGACAAGCCCTATACTGCACTGCTTTTCTGCCCAAGACAGGCAGAGGGCAGATCTTCTAGCCTGAAGATTGCTGAACCAGATGGACTTTTAAGACAACCTAGTCACCATTGTCAAGGCTGCCTTTATTCTGCTGTTATTTTCCGATTTACCAAGTCTGGTAAATGTGACGGTATTTAAGCTTGTATTTCTTCACTCAACCACCACCAACCTTTGATCCAATCTCTTAATATTAACCAAATAGTTTAAACACAAGCCTGATAACTTAAAGACTATGCCATTAACACCACTCCACCTCGGTGTAATTTAGAGTGCTCCCATTGCTATTCCACACTTGATTTTTTTTATGCCACCTGCGCAAAAAATCTTCTTCCACAATCCTAAACCTATTTCAGTCACTGTTATCTAGGTGATTTGTCACGGGCAATCATAAAAGGAGTTATTATAGCTAGCCTCCACCTGCCAGTGAATACTCCCTGCAGTACTGACCCATTTATAAAAGTGGAGTTAAGGGTTTTGACAGATGGTTACAAAATCATTTCTCAGTATCCCCAAAATACTACTGCAGATTACTATATCTGATCAACTCCAAAGTCAAATTTTTTTTTATTTTATTAAAGCTTGCACATTTCTTGTAAACAGTGTTTTTACAAGACTGGAAATTAAAATTACATACCATATTTTTTTTTACAGAATTAAGCTGAGCACAGTCAAATGTTAATGGAGACGTTAGTGACGCATTGCAATTTTGGATTACACAGACTGAGAACACCACTAACGCTAAACTGGGCTACGCAGCTGCTCGTACAAACAATATAAGCTACAGAGAAAAGCAGATCATAACAGGGGGAAGCAGCTACACTTGAAAAATGTAAATGGATGCATGATTTTTTGGGGGCAGTCAGTTACACAAGGTGCAAATGATTAGAATGTAACATATAGGAAAAGGGTCGTGTAGGAAGGAACTGCAGATGCTGGCTTAAGCCAAAGGCTTAACCAGTGGTATGATTTAATTTATCTAACTTGAAGAAACCCCCACCCAAGTCATACCAGCTTCAAAGTGCCTTTAGTCTCATTGACTGTACTCGTTTTCACCTCACACACAGCTAACAATGGTCTGTTTCCTTTATCATTGTTACTTCTTTGCATATGTTTCATTCATTTGTTCTATATCTCTCGTTTCCCCTTCCCCTGATTCTCAGTCTAAAGAAGGGACTCGACCCGAAACGCCACCTATTCCTTTTCTCCAGAGATACTATCTGGCCTGCTGAGTTACTCCAGTTTTTTGTTGCTGAAATAGGAGCGGGTCATCTGGTTCTTTGCACCTCAGGATCATTGATTTTCTACCGCTGCCCTATTTCCTTGCACTATCCCATAGTCTTTGATCTCATCAATTACCAGAGATTATAGGTCTCCATCAACTCAATGACTAAACAGCTTTCTAAACTGGTAAATTCCAAAAATTCTGATTTGGCATGAAGAAATTCTTCACACCCCTTAGCCTATCCCTTATTCAATTATCTTTGGAGTATATAATAATTTCAGGTGATCTTAAGGGACTTAGTAAAGACGCCAAAGGTTACAGGGAGAAGGCAGGAGAATGGGGTAGTAGGGGGAAATGGATCAGCCATGAGTGAGTGAATGGCAGAGCAGACTCGATGGGTTGAACGGCCTAATTCCGGTCCTTAGTAGGGATGGCAGTAAACATTGAGACCATTCCAACTGTGCAAGAATCACGAATGAGTGTTACAAGATTAGTCAACGGTCATTTCACTGCACTTATGTGTATGTGATGAATAAAATTGACTATTGACTATTTAAAACTGAGACGTGCAGACGTGTTTTCTCAGAGTATTGAATCTCAAAGCTTCTCCGCTGTGGAGATTCAATCATGAGGAAATGTAAAGGGAAAGCAGAATTTTTTTTTTTTTTTTTAAAGAGGACTATGGGAACAGGCACAGGAGATGAGGCATGGGGCAGATCAGCCACGATCATTCTGAGCAGCAGGGCCAGCGCAGTGGCCCACTCCTGCTCTAGTTCTTTATGTTCATATGTCCCCGAATCTTTAACCCTATATCTAGCAAAATTTAAGTCAAGAAATTAATTCCGGCAATAATTGTTTACATTTCAAACGGATGTCTTGTTCTTCTGCACTTTAAAGCCACAGTTCAAGTCTATGGCCATGGCAAGTCAAGCCTTATGTTAATTGAGGTTTTTTTTTGAGGAATTGACAATGGTGGAGGGCATGGCAGTGGAGTTTGGTAAGGCAATGGACAAGGTCCCTCATGGCAGGCTAATCCAGAATATTAATATGCATGGCATCCAGAGTGCCTTGTTGGTTTGGATTCAGAAATTGGTTATTCATAGTAGAGGGTTATAATAGAAGCTTGTTATACGGTCTACAGGGGTAAGTGCTGGGAGTTTGCAGACAACAAAAATTTGTGGCGACAGTGAAGCAGACCGTCAAAGGATACAACAGGATACAGACCAGTTACAGATATGGGAAAAGAAATCCACACAACAAATAAAATAAGAGGCACAGATAGCGTCGACAGTCTGCACCTCTTCCTCACGATGGAAATGTCAAATACTAATGAGCATAACTTTAAGGTGAGAGCGGAAAGTTCAAAGGAGATGCAACGGGAATCTTTTTCTGCACAGAGTGGGTGAGTGCCTGGTACACACTGCTAGGGGAGCAATCGAAGCAGATACGACAGTGGCATTTGATGTTTTCAGATCGGCACACGAATGTGCAGGGAATGAAGGGATATGAATCATATGAAGGGATTAATTTAACATAGCATGTTTGGAACAGGCATAGTGGGCTGACGTACCTTTACCTGTGCTATGTACTGTTTTATGTTGCACACGTTAACAGTAGTTTTAATTGATGAGACAGTTCATCTGCTCTATGGATTGGCAATTTAGTTCTTGGCAGCTACTACTTTATTTTGTTCTTCCTTTGTGCCTTTATGCAGAAACTTTCACATAATCGCCACATCATCGATCTTCTCACCAGACTTTTCTTCACCCAGAGGTAGTGCATCTCTTCACCCAGAAGGTAGCAAATCCTTGGAATTCTCCACCCAAAAGGATTGCAGTAGCTCAGTCACTAAGAATGCTGGGGATAAATTTATCCAAAGATATTTAGAGATATGGGGTTCATGGAGGAAAATGGCACGAGATTAAAAATCAGCCATGATCTTGCAGGGAAAATGTGAGGGAACCCTACACATGATTTATACATATTATGAAATACAATACATTGCTGAGCTGAAGTCTTCCATTCAAACAAATCATTGTAATCAACTCCAACAACAACAATAATAGTATAATACATAATAGTACGATCACTTAACATATGAATAAAATAGTTTAGTTATGAGATTAGGGACCTTGTTTAGATAGTCTCTTGGCTAAATGCCTACTTCATTTTGTTACACTCGTATAAAGAGCATTTAAACACATTACTTTAGGAACATAATGGACTCACTAAATTATTACAGTATCTATCTTGTTGTTAACCTTTGCCAATTTTTATTATTCCTATTTATAGAATGAACATACTAATTGAGGAAATGGAATGGCTGAGAAGAATTGAAACATAAAATACCAAGAGTCCATGCAAGTTAATTACGCTTAAAAATGATTCTAAAATATATCATTATTTACTTCTATTTTCTGTCTTGGACATGACTTTTGAGCTAAGGAGCTAAAATGCCCATCAGCTTTAGCACCTCATATCTCACACAATTTCCTTTCAATATTATCACACAATGTCCTTAAATAACAGGTCAGGCTAACAATTAAACATTACAATCAGGAGATCATCCAATAAAGCTTCAAAGACTGGGTTATAATAGGTGCCACATTAACTATAATGACTGCACAATCCATTGTCACACTATCCTGAATGGTTATGAAAAAGCAACCATTAGGTTTAATGCTCATTGCTTTCATGTGGCAAATTTCTGCAGCCTCGTCTCCTGTTGTCTCAATGTCAGAAATCAAAGCTAGGTCCAACAGTTCAATCAATCAAGATCAGGGTGAGAAAAAAAAAAGAGATCCATACCAAAAGCTTCAGATCAGCAAGGCACTGGCGTGGATGTCTCGATGCTCTGGATCTCAACACAATGACAACCAGCTGGTGCAGGTCTCATCCATTTCAACTGTCGCTGTCAACCGCTATGACATGGAACTGGACGGCACAAGTGTAATGCTATTTCCAACACTGAAATAATCAAGTCAGTACTTTCCACAAGAAAGACTCGATTTTCCCAGCTCTTCTCTGTCATTGGAAATTATATTCACTTACACAAGGTCGAAGTTCTAAGCTTAGAAGCTGACAAGACAGGGATTAGTTTTAATCCTCTGGCGGCAATGTCATCTGAATAAAAATGTTTTGTGTTTAAATATCATTCGAGACACTTGTGCAGATATTCCTGGCAGCCACTGTCACGCAGTACTGGGAAGGCACTGCACTGCCAGAGATGGCACATTGCAAATAAAACATTGAACTCATTCTCTTTTCAACCTTCCAAAGTGATTGAATAATTGAACTCTAAAATGATCATCACCTGAACTTTGATGTGTTTGATAAAGCTTACATCTGGTCAATAATATTTAGGTGCTCTGTTCTCTAATATTTACAGTCATGGGAACAAATTCATATATGCTTAATTTGGTTTTATCCAACTCAATTATCTGCAGAGGTCAGTTTGTAAAAATGTATCCTAGTGTTATTAAACTTCCAGTCATCTGAAGTTAAATGGTCATCTGTTCATTCAACAATATTGTTAGTCTAGTTGGCTTGACACCAGCAAACACCTTCGTGACTCTAATATCTGCAAATTACAATTTCAACATTCATATCAGAAAGTCTGGTTTAATACAAATCCCCTAGTCGATACATTATTTGTGGAAATCATGAGAGAACTTCACACTCGTGTTTAAACAGAATTCTTATTTCCTAGCCAAGTATACTTCCACATATTTTAATTGCTGAGAGGCATGTGGTGGAGGAATCTAAACCAATACTTTAAAGGAACATATAGGGGTTACCAATTGCAACCGTCCTTAGTAAAGCCCCTGTCCCACTGTACGAGTTCTCCCGAGTTTCCCGATTCGAACTTGGAGAATTACGGTAATTGCCGTTCATAGGTACTCTGGGACTCTCGTGGACACTCTGGGGTGGAAGCTTGCAACCTTCATGTGGTCCGCCCTGTTTCGACTAATGCAATTAACTCGATGTGCACAAATGGAAGATCAAATAGAACAAGTTGTCCTACAACTTTAGGCTGTGCACGCCTCACGAAAGAAGAAGAAGTGGACACTCTCCGCACTGTTGAAAAAATTTCACGAGCTTACCGCGTTTCCCCGAGTACCTGCCGTTAGCATTACGAGCCGCTAAGAACGTCCTGAGCTCCGACGTACCCGCTACGTACATTCTACATACTTACCACGAGTTTGATTTTTGTTTTTAACTCGGGAGAGCTCTTGGGTAAACACGTATAGTGGGACAGGCCCTTAACAAGTGGCTTCAAATTAATTATTTGCTGCTTTGATACAACTCAATCCCTTCCCATCGAATTGTTCAATAGGAAATGTTTTCCGTGTTGCAGTTTTGTTGATTGCTGTGATGCCAACCATTCTCCCAAACACATGACAAAACCCTAAACTCAAGTTCCTCACTCACCTAATGAAAAAGTATCAATGATCCCGACACTAGCGTAATAGCATCAAATTATTTTCTTGCCATAACCTTTCTTCAGATGCTCCAGAAGTTGCTTTTAAATGCAACAATTTATGTGCACCAATAATTCCATACAATCAATTATCAAACTCCTTAAAATCTGTCTGTAATGGACCATCACATTGAAGCGACAGCGCAAAAGAACACCAACGCTTCTACCTTGATAGATCCTCACAAGACCGAGAAAGTTTGGCATGTTTAATTTAGTTTAGAGATACAGTGTAGAAACAGGCCCTTCAGCCCAATGAGCCTGTGTTGACAAACGATTCCCGCACACCAACACTATCCTACACACACTTGGAACAATTTACAATTATACCAAGCCAATTAACCTATAAACCCGTATGTCTTTGGAGTGTGGATGGAAACCGGAGCACTGGAGAAAACCCACGCAGGTAAATGGGGGGAACATACCATCTCCATACAGACAGCTCCCATAGTCAAGATCGAACCCGGTCTTTTGCGCTGTAAGGCAGTAACTCTACTGCTGCGCCAACGTGCCGCCCATATGTCACCAACGCTCTTACAAACTTCTACAGGTGCATTGTTTGGGAACAGGCTCTGTCCAGGACTGCTAGAAATTGCAGTTGTGGATGTAGCCCAGTCTATCTAACAGACCAGACTCCCCACCATTGACTCCATCTACACTTTATGTTGCCTCAGTAAAGCAACCAATGTAATCAAAGACTTGTCCCACTTCAGTCATTCCTACTTCTCCCTGCTCTAATTAGTCAGAAGGTACTGAAAGCGCATAGCACAAGCCTCTGGAATAGCTTCTGCCGCTCTTATCAAGCTTCCGAACAGTCCTACTCTCCCCTTCCTTATTGACAACAGGGAATATTTTCACTGGAACTGTTTTGCTACAATGCTGAGAACTATATTCTACACTCTGGTATCTCTCTCTCTTTGCTCTATCTACTGTGCTTGTGTTTGGCTTGATCGTATTAATGTATAGTATTAGCTAATTTGATTGGTAGCGCAGAAACAAAAAAATGTTCACTGTACACATAACAATAATAACCTAAACCTTAAGTTTTCTTTCACCTACTTTTCTGGTTCACCCAAATACATGCATCCTTTCTTTTGTAACAATAACGAGAGGAAACCATGTTTTACTTTTTGTCTCATTTGCTTTCTAATCGTTTAAAAACTGTTCTGGGATACATTGGGGAAAATGTGGATTTTTAATTGTCAATATATTGCAGTCCCATCTTGTGAGGCAGTTCGAAGGGCAGACTGTTTGTTACGTACATCACAAAATGGAATCATTTTAGATCAGACAACTTGCCATTGTGCAGCATTCTAGATGAAAAAGCAACCAAATAACCATTACAATCCCATTTATTTATGACATTATTCCCCACATAAATTAACAAACATTTAATGTTATTAAATCGAAGACAGGAAACTAATCAAGAGAATAAAAATAGGCATTGAAATTATATTTTATTATTTTATTATTTATTATGTTTTATTATTAATGTTTAATGTTTTATGTGGCATTCTTAACTGTCACTGTATGTCATGTGGTCACTTGCGGGCAGAGCACCAAGGCAAATTCCTTGTATGCGAATACTTGGCCAATAAACTTATTCATAAACTTTTCTAGATACTCCAAATCCCTGGAAGCAAGAAGTCTTCTCCAGCCATCATTGTTAACTACAATGACGTTACACAATTTTTAGTGTGAGCATAGTTGCATATTGAAGAGTTGTACTATCAGACATTACTTGCTTAATTTTACCAATTAGAATTATTAAAACCTGTAAAGCTCAATTTCAATATTCAGCCGAGTGTTTCAATTAGTGCTGTACAATATAAATACTGCTCAAATTCTTTGCCTAACAGAAGTAGAATGCAAGGATTTTGTTAGCACTTCACATTGCCTTTAAAAAACATCAACTAGTATATGTTAATTGCTCTTACATTTATCTTAATTTTCACCATGGGCTGTCTAATGTGGAGTATCTCCCATATGTTCAAAAACAAATCTAAGTGAGCTGACTCTATCAACACTTACAAAAAATTAACACAACAGCAATTAGCAGTCTTCAAGTGATCCCCCTCCCCCATTCTTTCCACTGTTTCATCATAAACTCACAAGTTAACCTGTATGAACTAGCGTAATTCCTCTTCCACAGAATGCCTGTCAAAAAGCAAGCTGTCTAATCCCTACCATGTTTTTTGTTTAAATGAGCCTATTTCAGCTCCTGTTATCAAATATATTTGCTTTTTACTACCTTCACTATGCTCTTCTCAGTTCTACACTGGGTCATTTACAAAGACACACAGAGGCCCACAGAATGAGACCAACTGCAAAAGGAGAAACTATTTACTGCCTTAATTTGACTTTATGAACAGAACGATAATTGCCTCATTACACTTTTCAACGCAACTAAACCGTATGCATCACCAAACCATTTCATCAAAAAGCAGCTGGAGGCTGAGGCAGATACACATGTATAATTTTGGAATAAATACTTGGTAAACAACTAAGGATTTAGGCGTCAATTATACACGTTCCATTTATGATATTAGCTTTCAGCATTATAGCAGGCAACATACTGCAGAAAAAATACTTAGAACAAATATCCTTTCATCTTTAACGATACACTTCTCACGCGACATGGTTAATTCATCACTTTAAATTGCTATGATCGTCTGCATGAGACCTGTAACCACAAGCGCGTCATGCACAAGTAAATCAGATGAAAATTCTCTGGAGTTGCAACCCAACTTTCAACAGGACCAAGTGTAGATTGTGTCCCCTGTTTTGCTGAGTTAGTGTGGGGAAAATAAATAAGGTATACCCCTTAATTTCCCATGCAAAAAGAAATTGGAATTATATAACCAAACCGAATATAATCGAATATAGTAAGCTGCAGGATATTAGCAAAACTAAATTTTCTCCAGATCAGCATCTCCAATTTAGGGAATTTCTTGCAAGCATTGCAAGTAATTGTTCCTATAGTGTTATTAGATCAATAGATGAAATAACTATTGATCTAATAACACATTTTTCCGTTTCCTGGTGCAGGAAACGGAAAAATGGTTATGCATTGGGGATGAGTGCCAATGTCACATGGGACTGGAGGGCCCTAAGTTTATATTAATACAAAAGAACGCTGAGCACATAACCAGTGCAACATCCAGGCTATAACAAGGTCTCACCCAGTAACCACACGGTCAAGGAAGCAATAAATGCAGAGGTTGACCGTTCAGCCTTGTGTGCCAGCTTTGTTATTCAGCAAGATCAAAGCTGATCTTTTATCGCAGCACTACATTCATGTGTCGTCCCATATTCCTTGATTTCCTAAATGTTCAAAACTCCATCAATCACCGTCATCAAATATTTGTTTACTTATTAACTGTGCTTTCTCAATCAGCTTGGTAGAGAATTTCTGAGATTTATCACATCATAGAGTGAAGAAACGTCTTCACACAGAACGGCTGCCTCTTGATATAAAGACCATGCTCCCTGGTTCTCAGCACTCAGCTGTGGAGTATGAGGTTTATATCTACTGTCAGATCACCTCACTCTCCTAAACTGTACCTAAAAAACAATGCCCATCCTCCTGCCTTGGGGTGCAAGTCATCAGGTCTGGAGGATTTATCATCTTACAATCCCTTTCTGATATGTTGTCTTACTAATGTTAATTTCTTTCATCCAGACTCTACCAGTTGTCCACCATTACTTCTGGGATTTTTCCTTTCTTCTTCCATGAAGACAAAATACTTAATTTCTCTGTCGATTTTCTTATTCCCCACTTCCTGTCTGTCTGTATGAAACCCACATTACCTTTCGGCCAATATGTTTCTTTTCACAAATCATTGTAAGCCCTTTCCATGTCTGTTCATATTTCTCAATCTCGTGCTCGGTTCTGAAGGTTTCTCCCTCTGAGGGCTTGCTGCTTCTTTTAGCAACATTTTCCGTTGAAATAATATTGTTGTATTTTTGGGCCATTAGGAGATCTATAAATTTAATGTCAACTAAATTAATTAACATTTTAACCATTGCTGACTTAACGTTCCACGTTAATTTAGTTTTCCTCACTCCCAAAGCCATTTCACACCTCATTTCTTTGTAGTTTGTTTCAGATTTAAGACCCTAGTTTTATATTGGACAAGATCACTTTCAATTTTATTAAAAGACCATCGCATGATGGTCCCTACCTCCCACGTTATAAATTAATCCTCTTACTCGATCCATAATACTCTGTCCCTTCATTAGTGCTCAAAATACGGATCTGGAAAACCAACCAATCCACTCCAGGAATTTGTGCTGCATACTATTACTACAACTTTGGTCTACCCTAATTATAAGTAGATAAGAATCCTCAATCATTTTACTACCCGAGTAACACATACTTCAAATTCCTGTTCACCACAACTATGATTATATAACGATTCCCACCAATTATTTCTTCTACTTATCATTTCTTATCTTCACCCAAATAGATATCTCTTTTTAATTTTCTGAAATAAGATCCTACCTACTACAGACCCTTCCCGTACCACAGAGATGATGTATTTTTCCATCTTGATTCTCTTCCATGACTACATAGTAATCCTCACTTCTGGTCACAAAACAGTTACATCGTCGTGTGGCTTTTCCACAAGATCTATCAATTTCCAGTCTTAATCATCTTATACTAATTTACATAGGGCTCATGTAGAAATCTAGTGATTACTACTTCTGAGACTTCACTACTTCATTTAGACCCTTTCTAACCTGTAACATTGATTGCCAAAATTTAATTTTACTCTTACATTTCTTAATCATGTGGATAATGACCCATCAACAATGAAGTAGCAGTGACATATTCATGAATCAGGATGATGTACAATTTGGTCATGTACCATGCGCCTTTTTTTGCTGCCCTCGACTCTCTAGAAGGGAGATTTCATCTGAGGGGTGATTATGACGATACCCAGGGAATGACTGTAAATCGTGCCATGGGTAGAACAGTGGCCAAGGTGTCCAGACGATGGTGATAGGATTGGCTTACAAATAACCAGACTGCTTTATCCTAGATAATACTGCAATCTTTCTTCCTGTTCCAGGTTACATCCATCAAGGTGAGAGTAGGCCATTACAATAAGGACTTGCAAAAGAAGGGTCTCGACCCGAAATGTCACCCATTCCTTCTCTCCAGAGATGCTGCCTGTCCTGCTGAGTTACTTCAGCATTTTGTGTCTACCTTCAATGTAAACCAGCATCTGCAGTTCTTTCCTACACACCTTGCAAAAGGCGGTCATTTTTGGGATAGGTTGGAAAGGTTCAAAGACATTATACTAAGCCTCTGGCTAACTGTTTAGTTTTGTTTAGCTTTGTTTAGAGACACAACACGGAAACAGGCCCACGCCGACCAGCAATCCCCGTACATTAACACTGTCCTACACACACGAGGGACAGTTTTACATTTGCCAAGTCAATTAACCTACAGACCTGTACATCTTTGGAGTGTGGGTGGAAACCCAAGATCTCGGAGAAAACCCACGCAGGTCACGGGGAGAACATAAAACTCCGTACAGACAGCACCCGTAGTCGGGATCGAACCCGGGTCTCCGGCGCTGCATCTGCAGTAAGGCAACAACTCTACCGCTGCGCCACCATGCCACCCACAATTGTTGATAGGGTGTTGACATGCCTAATTAAACTGACTTGACCTCCACTATGTTGATGCAGGGGAGGCGCAAATTAATTGCAAATGGTAAAACACTGACTGAACGACTGGGGAAATATGAATCATACTGAAGGTCATCGGGCTTGTACCTTTGGGACAGATCTCATGCCAGACCAGCTTGTGTTAGGGATCCAGATTTTGATGGATATCTACTTCAAGACTAAGATCACTTCCTAATGAATTGATCACATATAATGGAACACACTGCAATCTGGCGGATTACACTGGCGGATATCCCCACATCTATTCACACAACACCAATCTGTACCTCACATTGCCTACATACTGCATTGTAACACTCTGACATGGATGCATAAGATACCTTGCAAGTGCAAAATTATATAATGGAGAAGTCATTGATGGAGAAGATATCAAAATAAAACACAGGTGATAGGAGCAACATCTTCCAAAAACAACAGCTATTTTATAGCTGACTCCAGTCCCAGGTAGCCCCAAGATTCAAACTTGCTGCAGGTATAAATACAAAGCTACTGTTCTGTTGCCACTGACTGAATGATAATGAAGTGTTAAAAAAAAAACAGGGCAGCTATACATACAGAAAATGGTCAACACCAAGGCCTAGCAGTTGGAAGAATTAAATTTTCACCGAATAAAACAATGTCAGCAGCATTTTTATTGGATTGTTTTAATGAGTACATGCAGCCTCTTGTTCTGCTGGGAAGGAAATGAAAATGATCTAGGAAACCATGCTGGGAAAAAATGGGCATGATTGGTTTAAACTGCATCATTTCCAATGGTTTTATTTGTGAATCTATAATGACACAGAACACCAGGAGCCAATTGTACTTCTGCTGGCTTTTTAAAAAGGCTACTCAATAACCCAATTTCCCTCACATGCTCACTTAAGAAAATAGTATGAATGCATAAAATTTGTTTCTAACAACCTATGGAGCACTTTATGTCATCGTAGAAAAGTTGACCACATACAAAACACTTGTTTCCCTCCCCCCCTCCCTATTTCCTCTGGTTACCAAGGAAAAAATACCTGTTTATTCTCCGAATCTTTCATTCTGAACATTTCCAGCAAATCACTGGAACTGTTTCTGCTCCAAGACCAGCTCGGCTCCTTCAGTTTCTTTCTTGGACTCTCGCTGCTCAACATGATCTTCATTCCTTCCTGCCGCTCAGAACTGAACACAATGCTCCAGCTGAGGCCAAATCAGTGTCGATAAGATTTCATTAACTTCCTTGGCATAATATTATATATCTATCCCATTAAAAGACATGTTGCTTTTTTTTAGGTTTTAGAGATACAGCGTGAAAACAGGCCCTTCGGCCCACCGGTTCCATGCTGACCAGCGACCCCACATATTAACACTATCCTACACCCACTAGGGACAATTTTTACATTTACCAAGCCAATTAACCTACAAACCTGTACGTCTTCAAAAGATAACCACATGCATCTTTTGAGCATATCTAACAGAATTATTTTACACGACCTCACTACTAGACTTTAAAATCAAGGCCCATGAGCCCAAGTATGGCATATTATATTATTTCAAAATCATCACAACACATTTCTGGAGAATCCCAAATGTCAGAATTACATTATTTTGTTATTTTCGGGTATTCTGTCAAATATATATTTTCAAAGTTTGTTTGCACATCAAACCAAGTCACACTCAAGCCCACAACTTTCCTTTCACCTTATATTGCTTTTTATATTTCTAAACGTTGAATCTTCTCATACTTTCACTATCTCTCATTGCTTTGTCTGTTAGGTTAGACAACCCCAGTCTGTTAGGTTAGACAACCACACCTCTTCAACCCTCAACACACAGTCCACAGAGCTGTATGCTGAGCCCTCTCCTCTACTCCCTCTTCACCTATGACTGCACACCTGTAGATGGTATTAACACCATCATCAAGTATACAGATGATACAAGGTGATTGGCCTCATGAGCGACAATGATGAGTCAGCCTATAGGGAGGAGGTTCAGCTCCTAGCAGCATGGTGCGCTGACAACAACCTGGCCCTTAACACCAATAAGACCAAGGAACTCATTGTGGACTACAGAAGGTCTAGGGGTGGCACGCACACCCCCATCCATATTAACAGGAAGGAGGTGGAGAATGTTTCCAACTTCAGGTTTCTGGGGGTCAACATCTCTGATGACCTCTCTTGGACCCACAATACCTCAACACTGACTAAGAAGGCTCACCAGCGTCCCTTCTTCCTGAGGAGACTAAATCTGGTGAACTTCTACCGCTGCGCCATCAAGAGCATCATTACTAACTGTATCACAGTATGGTATGGCAACTGCTCTGTCTCCGACCGGAAAGCACTGCAGAGAGTGGTGAAAACTGCCCAATGCATCACCAGTTCCTCACTCCCCACCATTGAGTCTGTCCAGAGCAAGCGATGTCTGCGAAGGTCGCGC
This sequence comes from Okamejei kenojei, assembly GCA_035221665.1. Classification (NCBI taxonomy): domain Eukaryota; kingdom Metazoa; phylum Chordata; class Chondrichthyes; order Rajiformes; family Rajidae; genus Okamejei; species Okamejei kenojei. Next base: position 7,351,872 of record CM069163.1, on the reverse strand, counting down.
AGCATCGTCAAGGACTGCTCTCACCCCAACCACAGACTGTTTACCCTCCTCCCATCTGGGAGGCACTACAGGTCTCTTCGTTGCCGGACCAGCAGGTTCAGGAACAGCTTCTTCCCTGCGGCTGTTACCCTGCTTAACTCTGCACATCGGTGATTGCCAGTCACCCACCCACCCCACCCCCTCGGACACTCCTTCCCCCAGTGACTGATCTCCCCCCCCCAAAAAAAAAATGCACTACTGCTACTGTATATATATATATATCTTTTACTGTTCCATTATTCTGTGGTCTCACTTCTGGGTGAGATGCTAACTGCATTTTGTTGTCTCTGCACTTGTCCATTGCACAATGACAATAATGTTTGAATCTGAATCTGAAAATCTGCCCTGTCATTTCTTTGAGTATTTCATTTCAGGAATTAAGTTTATGCAAGGCAATAAGTATAAGACATTATTCTTTTCAGCTTCATTCAGTCTCAATGTGCCAATTTATGAACATAATTCAAGATGAATAATTCTTAATTCAGTCATGTATTTAATGTCAATTAAACATGAAACTACACCTTTAATCTGATTTTTAAATGGAGCTCAATTTTTAAAGTGAAGCTGTAATAAAGTTTTAATTTGTCAATGGATGGATTTATAGATAAAAATATACACGCATATAGGAAATAAATTATAAGCAACCAACTGATCAAAGCAAAAGTGAAGACAGACAAAATTTAACTTGCCAAAAATATATCGAAGTAAGGATTTTAAACAAATTTATGCCATTCACCTTAATCTGTTTGAAGATCTGAATTGCAAACATGCTATATGGGTCCCGATAATACCACTGTATTCGATCCCTTCTGACGGGCATGGTAAAAACATCGTCATTACAAATATTTATCATGTTTTGAATAGAATTTAACGAAAAGTCACAATTTCAATGCTTGTTAATATACTTTGTACATGTACATTGGTAAAAATGTTTTGCAATGTTTAATACCACCACTGCAATAAATATGTTCGAGTAATTGAGCTGTACAGACCAGAAACACCCGTTTGGCACAACACATCTGACAACCATCATGTCTATCCATACTAAACCATCTTGCCTGCACTACTTCCAGATCCATGTCCTGTTCATTCAAGTGCCTGTCCAGATCTCTCTCAAATGTTGTTACTGTTCCTGACTCCATCGTTTCCTCTAGCAGGTCATTCCAGATACCAAAGACCCTAAAACATTTCCAGTTCCCCTATAAACTACCATTTTCAGGGAATTATGCACTAGCAACACTCTCCAGGGCCCTGCCATTCATTGTACTGGCCTGGTTTGATGATCCAAAATGCACTGCTTCCCACGTCTGACTATCGTTCCCATGCCACTTTCCCAGTTAATCTATATCCTTTTGTAACTGAGACAACCATCGTCTTTGTCCATTATACCATCAACTCTGGTGTCTTCTCCAAACTTATTAAGCATGACACCTACATTCTCAATCAAGTTATTATTACACATGACAAGCAGAGGACCCTGCAGTGATTCAGGTCACAGGTCGCCAATATGGAAAACATCCTTCTGCTGCCAGTCCCTGCCTCTAACCACCAAGCCAATTGTGCACCCAATTGGCCAGCTCATCTCGGATACCATCTGTTCTTAACTTCTGGACAAGTCAATCATGCAGGACCTTGTCAAATACCTTGAAGTCCTTGTAGACAACAACTATTGTACTGCCCTCTTCAATCCTATTGGCCATTTCTAGGAAAAAATCAAATTCATGAGGTATAATTGCCATGCATAAAGCCATGCTGACTATGCCAGGTCAGTCTTTGCCTTACCAAATACATGAAGATCGTATCTCTCAATCCCCTCCAGTAATTTCCCCGCCACTGGTGCATGGCTCACTCCCCTGAGTTTCAGTTTGGTAGCTCAAGGACAATGCCCCCAAGGACATTAGTCATCTATTAGTCATTATATTTAGTAATCTTCCAGTCTTCTTATGGCCAAGGAAATACAAAGCCACTGCCAGGGATCCCTGCAATATTTTCCCTTGCTTCCCATAATATCCATGGATGCAACCTGACAGGCCCAAGGGATTCAGTCACTTGTGGGTGTTCTGAGAGCTCCAACATCACCAGCATCATGCTGTAATGCTCCAAGATATCACTAATTCTTCCCCTGAACTAACTTTCATGTCTTTCTCTGTAAAACAAAGCAAAAGTATGCCTCTCCCATTTCCCATGGCTCCCCACACAGATTACCAGAACAATCCTTAAGCCAATTTACTCTCTCCCTAGCTACCATTTTACTCACTATATTTATAGAATCTTTAAGGCTTTTACCTTATTTACCCTCCTAGTTTCCTTCTTACGTGCACCCTCACACCTCAGGAATCTCACAATCCCAGCTGACATGTACCTGGCATGTGCCATTCTTTTAACCAGACTTTCAATATCCCTCATCAATCAGGGAGGATCTCTAATCCTGTCAGCCTTACCCTTCCCTAATAAGCACATGCTGGCCCTGAATTCTATTCCTAATAGAATTACAGTCGATGGCCAAAGGCCAAGTGGAGCTCCTTCTCTAGTAGGGCCACCTAAATAGTTTAAAAACAAAACTTGCCTGGTCACAACTAATTATGCCCTATACAACTCCTTTGTACCAAATCAATCCAAGTCAATATTGGGGAAGTTAAAAATCATCTACTGTTACAACTTTTTATTCCTATATCCATCTGTGAATTCGCCACGGAGATGCTTTTCTAATTCCCACCACCTATTGGGTGGTCTATAGTATAATCCCATTAAAGTGATCTATTTTTATTAGCAAGCTCAACTAATGCCTCGCTGGACATTCCCACGTGATATAATTTCCACGCTGCTGTGACATTCTCCCTCATCAATAATTTACACCCCCCCCCCCCCTCTCATGCATCCTCTTCTGCCATGCCAAAAGTATCAATGCTGAAAACATTCAGCTGCCCATCCCTTAACCGTGTTCCCATAATAGCTGTCACATTCAATCCTATGGTCTGTCTGATCTACTGTACGCTTTATATAAATGATATACTCAAGTTATAAAACCAATGACAAAAACTGAATATGGAGCTTCTTCTCAAGGTATACACAATTTCCTAATAATCTAGGCTGATTTCATCTTGAAATGTTCCAAATATTGTTTAAAATCTAAGGAACAGTTGAAGGAACTACAGTAAAGCACACTATCAAATTCAGTTTGTCAATCCATAGCAGTAAAACAAAAGCTTCCTTGGTACAGTGTGCGATGCCTTCGCACCCCTCGCTTTTCTTACAATTGGCAACACAAGAACTTGCAATGGAAATATGAAGTCATCAGTACAAAACATTATAAACAAGGTCTGAGAGTAAATCTGGAAAGCAAACACAAATCTAGAAGCTCCAGTCAACAATTACCTGCTCTGTCACAGAAGCATCCTGCTTATGTGCATTGTATACTTGCCCATTTGATAAATTCAACTTCACTTGCAATATAATCATCACAAAACTGATCTGATGTAAACACCAAATTGTGAACTACTTACAGTAAAAAAACGATACGTTTAATACTTTCACAAAAAAATATGACATTTTAAATTTCATTTTATATTTCAGCATTTCCCATTATTTTCCACACTTTTTCTCTCTGAAAATACTTCATTTTGCTCACTCACTGTAAAGTGCTTTCATTGACAGAAAAAGTGCTTTGCCTTACCCATTGTAAGAGTTCTTCAATGAGATCAACTGTTTAGTCTGCTTGATTACATGAATGTTCATTGAAAACAGGGATCCCCTGACAGCTGATGACATTTTACAAGTGATGATGTGAAAGGGGACATCCAATGTGACAGATTATAACATTCATGTGGACAGTGAAGATCGCTGACACTTCATCATCGACTCCCGTTCTGGTCTATTTTTCAAGAAAATTAAATAACTAGCCGCATATTAGAATATAGACATAGAAAACATAGAATATAGATGCTATTCGGCCCTTCGAACCAGCACCGCCATTCAATATGATCATGGCTAATCATCCAAAATCAGTACCCCATTCTCGCTTTTCCCTCCATATCCCTTGATTCCCTCAGCCCTAAGAGCTAAATCTAACTCTCTTGAAAACATCCAGTGAATTGGCATCCACTGCCTTCTGTGGCAGAGAATTCCACAGATCACAACTCTCTGGGTGAAATTTGTTTTCCTCATCTCAGTCCTAAATGGCTGACTCCTTATTCTTAAACAGTGACCCCTGGTTCTGGACTCCCCCAACATGGGGAACATTTTTCCTGCATCTACCCTGTCCAATCCTCCAAGAATGTTATATGTTTCTAAAAGATCCCCTCTCAACCTTCTATGTCTATGTTTTCTATATGCAGCAAATGGAGGGATACAGTTCATGTGTAGGCAGAGAAGATTAGTTTAACTTGGCATCACATTTAGCATGGACATTGTGAGCAGAAGGGCCTGTTCCTGCGCTGTATTGTTCTCTATGTAGGGTTAATGTCTAACCTTGCATGTAGGAAGAAAGGACGGGAAGCATGCGTTTGTCTCAGACAGCCAAATTAGAATACACCATGTGTACATTCCGACAATAGTTTTGTTTCTCAAAAAATTAAACACTTGTCCCGATTTGACATAAGGATGAAACATAAATTTCTCGTTTCATAACATCACTGTAAACATATCATCCACTACGCAATGCAAGTGACAGCAACTTCCACAAACTTCACAATTGCTTTCAGCTGCAGCTTTGCCTTGCAGCCAGTTCAGATTTATGCATGATGCTAATTGTAAAGTATAATAGGTTAGAAACTGAGCTCTCTCTCTTTGCGGCTAACTGATTGTTTGATTAGTTTAACGATTGGCTGCTCAGCCAACTTCATATCATTACTGAGTGATACAAGGAACACTTGGAGATCAGATTAAAAAGGATAGTTCACGGCATGGATACCATCAAATCTTATCCGCCAACTCTTTTAGAGATCAGTACTGAGAGCAAAGATAGACACAAAAAGCTGGAGTAACTCAGCGGGACAGGCCGCATGTCTGGAGAGAAGGAATGGGTGACGTTTCAGCTCAAGGCCCTTCTTCAGACAGCAAAGTATTCATCATACACATTTGTAACATTATTTTATTGAGTGTTGAATAAAAATCCACAATATATTTGTTGCTTAATTCATTGATTATTAAGCAAATAGTTTGAATTTAATTCAAAGGCAGTAAAGTGAATTACTCTAAAGTCATTAAATAACAAAACAGTTTACACAATGTTGGGCTGTATGCAAAAAAAAAAAAATGTTGATTGTGAATTTGTATCACTTCCTTAATGAGGAATATTTCCTCTGAACTAATTTAAACAGACTTGCGAATACAATTATGATCTTACTAATGGTACACAGAGGAAATCACCCAAGACTTATTTATGTATTTAACTGTTCTGCATTGGAGGGCTGACAAGTTGAAGTCAGCAGGCTCATCAAACGAAAGACAAAAAGCAATCCAACGCTGATCTTGTTGATTCTTAACGTACTTAATGACCATCCCCACTCCTCAAAAGTAGTGATCCACTAACTGCTTGTAATCTAACAATTATTTGGTGGAACTTTTGATTGTTTTATACACAAATGGGACATCTACGAACAAGAATGCAGTGTAAAATGTGAAATGCTATCCTGCACCCACCTTGCCATCAAATTTGGAATACTCATTGAATGGGTTGTTCAGCTGATGCGGACAGTGTTCAAGTCGTACAGAAAGCATAGATGATGTTCCAGTAGTCAGTGGTTTTGCACGGAAGTCCTTCTTTTCGAACAAGCAGCCGAGTTCTTCAGCTGAAATAGGAAGAACCACTTCTCAATAGTCAATCACTACTAAATTACCTATGAAGTTTTAAAAATTCTCTGGTCTTGACGGTGATGTCCTGGTGCTATAATGCAACAAGTAAAACAGAACAGTTTACTTTTTTCTCATGTGGCTCAAGTTGAATAAAGCGCTGCATGGATCTAATCCCTGCCACCTCACAAGAGCCAGATATTGGGTGCAAGTCTGTCTCAGACTAAGGAACCCAAAAAACAAGTGACAACGGCACTGACGGCAGGCTAAATCAAATAAATGAAGTTCATAAATGAGAAAATAATAAAAATAAAAGTTATGATAAAAGGTTTATATGGATAACTAATTTCCATATGATGTAAATTATATTCAAGCAGCATTTAAAGCTCACTTCAAAGAGGATACGTTATGATAAATTTGCTATTAACTTGTGCCACATCCATTTAACTTTTAATCCTTTGCATTATGAAAGAATTAACTATACTTCTAAGAAGGAAGTTCAACATAAAATTAAATTAATTTTAATGGAATTTATAATAATTCGAGATAACATAAAATGCAGATAAAAGCGTTCATGTTCTTTTTATGTATCCGCTATTTCTTTCCTGAATTGAAATTTCAGATGCCCCATCTCTATAAAGTATCCCATAACACCACTTTGGGAAGTTTCCAGCAAGGCTTCATTCATGCTATGCATTTACATTGATGCAATTCATTGTGTTTCTGCGGTCATGATTTCTAAAGCCAAATCCATGAAAATGGACACTAGATTTGCCAGGGGAAGCAGAATAGATGGCAGTTAATGAAGCTTCACAGTGATGGGAAATTTACTAACTGAGTGACTAGAGCAGTGACGGCTCGTTTGGTATCAACTGTGAGTACCCGAGAAAATATGTAACCGATTAAAGAAATAAAATTAGCAATCTTCTGAAACTTTGCAATGGACAAACCTTTCAAATTAATCCTATATATCACACTTTCTATAAAATGTTCAAATACTAACTACCGTGAAAGTACAAATTAAGTTGAGAGTGCTTTACAATCTTGCACCTCTCTAATTACTGTTGAATAACTAAAATTAAATCATCACTGTTTCTACCAATAGAAATTCAAGATTTTTAGCATTAGTATTCACTGTACTTTTCAAGCATTTTCTTTCTCACACCCCACCACATATTCTGTGTAAAAATATGCTACAATACTTTCTTTGAGGCATTAACTTAATTTACCAATAGCAATTATCAAAACTGACTTGAGATTGAATTATTTGCTTAAACAACTGAATAGCCAGGTTTGATCCTGAATAAAGGTGCTGTCTGAACGGAGTCCGTACGTTCTCCCCAAGACCGCATGTGTTTTCTCCGGGTGCTCCGGTTTCCTGCCACACTCCAAAGACGTACAGGTTTGTCTGTTAATTTGGCTTTGGAAAAAATAGTAAATTGTCTGTAGTGTGTAGGGTAGTGTTAGTGTACGGGGATCGCTGGTCAGTGTGGACATGTGCCCTTTTCCGTGCTATATCTCTAAACTAATAATACTGCATTCACTGAGCCGCTGAGTTTCTACAGCAGTTTTTTTTTTCCTCTGAACACTGCATTCAATTAAGTTCTAAAGTTTTTATTAAGCTCCAGAGCAAGTTTAAATTGTACATGAGTGCTCAAAACATGCTTTACCTGAGAGTATAGCGTTTCTCTCTTTCCACTGAACATTTTTGCATTTAATCTGATTTTGTCGTTCTTTTCGTAATCGTTCAAGCCTTTGAGCTGCAAAAAAAAGTGATTTCTTTAAAAACAAAAAAACAAAATCTTTGTCCTGGGAACTCAGCAATAAAAGTGTCATAATGAAATACAATTACACGTTTTAAATGGGTATTTTATATTGTATTATAACTATGTCAAACGCTCGTAAATTTCAAAGATGACACCACAGCTATGCAAATACCAACAAAATTCTGAAAGTGTCCATGATTAATAATTGAATTTAAAAGACATAAAACATTAATAGAGCCCATAAAGAGTTTCAACAGTGCAGGGAATATTAAAATGTAAAAACATGTGTGATTAATAATCTGGTTCACAACTATAAATCATTAATAATGTTTCTTCCCGAAATGTTAATGGTTAGTAAAAGTCAATTGACTATCAGATTACAAGGAATAAAATTATTACCTGGGTTTTCTTAAACTCAAAAGCGAACTGAATTTCTTGTTCAATATTTTATTCTTTTACGATCAAACTAAAATACCATTGGACCATGTGTCTGGAATAGTGTTAAGTGTTCTGATTTGGACCTGATGAAGTGCAGCTCATATTACTTGTATTAATGTTGCACACCCAATAGGTTTCAACTTGTGGAAACAAAAGGGGTTATTGGATTGTGCTTCCTCTCCCATGAGAGACATTTCTTCAACTTTTGTGAATTATGAACCATTTTTCCCCCCCGAGCAGGATTTTTTTTTCAAGAGGAAAACTATCCATAAACTTGCTGACTAGACACTGAATTGCAGAGTTTAAGTTGAAAGCTTCAAAAATTACTTGTTGGAAATCTCAACAAGTCGAATACAACTGAGAATAAGGCAACATTTTTTACGGAATAGGTTGAATGTACCAAGACAATTATAAAATCCAATATGATCTAATTTACATAATTTGCATTAATAAGTTGCACATTGTTTTCCAGTAAAGGATGTTACTGAGCTAATCTAACACAGGGTCCAGGGTGGAGTGGGCAGAACATCCATCAGAAAAATCACTTGTTATTCAGCAGCAAGCCAGAATCCTGCAGAGAAAATAGTCAAGTGGCTACTTCAATGTCATCAATAGCGCAACAAGCAGCTTCATGGTCATGTGATACAACCTGCCACACAGACCTTGTGTCAACTCCCCCCCCCCCCCCCCCACCACTCAATGTCAGCTTTATCAAACCAGGAAAAATGTCATGTCACAAATGCTTATTTAATACAACCTATTTTATCAGTTTACACAGTTGTGTATTTTTCTAGTTTAATCAAAATACCAATTTTGATTCAAAACAATTGTACCATGAGGAATCGGCACGTCAAGATTACTGAACTTTACTGTGCAGTTATGGAATAAAATGAACACATTACAGACCAATAACACTTCTTACTCACCCAAGGTGCATTTAGGGTTTTACCTGTGTTTGATCGCCTCCGAATACCAAAATCCCAACTTGAGGTAATGTCAACTGATTGAGAGTAGTCATAGCCCTGAGTCTCACCACTCCCTTCCCCCTGCACTTTTGTCCTGAAATTGCTGGATACAGGAGCGTACATTTTCTCCATGTCAACATCATGGTCAATGAGAACCATTTCACACATCCCAGTGTCATCGCTTGTGACATGTGACTGACGGATGTGAGCCAGGATAATGGCAGGGTTGTCCAGAAAGGCCATTCTTTTGATGAAGCAGCTTCTTCGAAAGTTATTTTCTCTCTTCCATGTTACATCCTGAAGGCCGAGCTGAAAATACACAAAATGCATGGAATAAATTTGCAAATTATTGCAACTGGTCTCAAATCAAGATTTTCTTGAAGACTGACACAAAAAGCTGGAGTAACTCAGTGGGTAAGACAGCGTCTCTGGAGAAAAAGGAATAGGTGACGTTTCGAGTCGTGACAGACTGAGGACATCTTTCTGCCCAACAATCATCTACAGGTTGACACACTGATCAACAATCTGGAATTCTTGGGGTAAAACATCGACAGCAATTTCAAATGCAAGAATGATTTCTTTTCTGCAAACGGCAAACCTGAAAATTAAATTTTGACAATTCATCACGCTCGACTTTTCATTTTTCTTGTGCATACACACACACACACGTGCAGAAAATCATCTTTATTACCAGACCCTTTACAATTAAAGCCAACCTGGCTACTTGCTTGTACTCTAATGCATCCCACAGGTTGAAAGATGCGTGCATGTTAACTCCGGGTGTGGGGAAGCGGAATAATGTTAGTATAGGCAGTGTAGGCTACACATTGTAGGCTAGTGGTGTGCACAAATATCAAATAAGATAAACCTCAATGATTGAACCCAAGGCTTTACCACAGAGTTGACAAACACATGCATGTCAAACCACTCATTGTAACGCCACCCATCCAAGAGGCCACAGCCACCACTCTCCAGGAATATTCCTTGTCACTGAATAATGTCACTCTTTGCACCACCAGCACCAAAAGGTCATGCTGCGAGCTATAGGCGAATGGAGGCAGACTCTTACCCAGATTTAAATATGAAGCCAAGGCACTGAATGCTGTGCTCCATATTGTGGCCAAAGGGATTAATATACAGCGTATGAACTATGGACCATGTATAAACACTGCTGTAATTTATACATGGCGAAATCATATATAAAAATGGCCTTTATTAAAATCTGACAATGTGCACTTTAACCACATGTGATTTTTTTTCCATTACAAATCTCAAATTATGGGGTACAGAGGCAAATAAATAAATGATGGGTCTTTGTCCCAAACATTATGGAGGGCATTGTAGATGTCTGCTTCACAGTTGGCATGAAGATGGTGGGCCAAAGGGCCAGAGAGCATTGGCCTGATGTATGACCCCCAGGTTCAGATACAATGGCCCACCGGGGCAGTTAACCTTTTGAATGGGAGAAGCTGCCATTTTGCAACTATTATTCTGCTGGGCCAATGTTATCTGGTAGATAGCAATTGCTCAAGTCACTAATATTGTATCCAAAGTACTTGCTTTGATTTGATTTTCCAACCCAACGTTAACAATTGAAACAATAACTGGACAACTGCTTGGATGCGATTGACTACAAATCATGGACTCAGCACAATTTCCTTTTCATTCCAGATTTTCTTTTCTTTCAACAAAAGGGAATTGGGTGAATGCATTACATTCATTTAAGGCAAGCAGTGGCCAAAGGTGCAATTTATTTGGAATGATGTAATAATGAAGTCAGCTACACCAATCTTGTATTAAGATAGACTAAATTTAGATCAACTGGTCCATTCTTACCTTCATAATCTGGAAGTCGCTTGCCAACCATATTGTTTTTCCACCTTGCCACAACATTGCTCATTTCCCTTCTCCCTAGGGCACTGACAATTCAAGGGACATCTACTTCAACCATATGTAGTGGCTGTTATGTTTAAGCTCTCAATAAGCACGTGATATTCTACAACTGAATATGTCTCGCTATAGTTAATCAATTGGGAATTAGAGTAATACAGCACAAACAGCGTGTCTTTGCACGACACCAGAAATCTATTTAGAGTAATCCCATTTACCAGGCGTTAATCTGCAGCCTACAATGTCTTGGCAATTCATGTGCATGTCCAGGTGCTTCTCAAGCTTTGTGAGAATACCTGCCACCATCATCTTCAGCCAGTGCATTGTAGATTGCACCCACTCTCTTGGTGAAAAATAAATCTTCCTCAGATCACCTTTAAAGTGATCTCTTGCCATAAGCCCATGGCTAAGGGTGAAATTTATCGACCCTACTATTGCCTCTCAATTGAGTGTGCCATGATCAGGTCGCTTCTACCTTCTGCGCTCCAAGGAAAACAAACCAAAACAGCTTCCCTGTGTAATTGAGACCCAAGAAAGCATATTGTTCTGTATTGTAAGCGGACAGCAGGATTTTATAAAGATGAAACGGTCTGGTGTTTTGCTGGCCACCATTCATTTGTAACCAATGGATCACAATCTTCCTGAATTAAAACCTCACTTATTTGCACTCTGCAAAAACCTAGCACCACTTCCCTATCTTCATGACATCTTCAACTTCAGATTTCCTATCTTTGCCCTTGGATAGATGATCATCAACAGTGAACTTCAACTTTTGCAAGGTAATGGAACAAATAGCAGCTTTGGCCCATCTTGCACACTCTAATATACAACTTTCATTCATTTCATATTGAGAGATGGATGATTAATTCCCGGAAGATGCCAAGGATTCACAAGCCAAATGCAAAATTGAGATGAACAAATGCATCCAAACTCTAATGCAGATGACTGAAGCCTTACTCTATCCAAGTCTTACCCATGCACCAGTTCCTTATCTATTTTTAGTTTAGCTAAATTCCTCTTCTGAACTTAACATAAGCGAGTCGGAACTCAAAAAGAAAAATCAATGTAAAAGAACTATCGCAACCATATCAAAGACAATTTCATTAGATTAGCAGATTGCTCAAATACAAGTAAGCAACTCTTCGGCCAACGTAAACTCTGCTTTCACTATTAGCCTAAATGCATACTATCGCGCAGGTACTACGAGTTAACACCAGGAAGCCAATTTACCCAACCAGAATTTAAATGTAAATGACTAGCTGAAAGTTTACCATGCTTTCTCATCATTAACAGTATTCACAAAATAAGCTGTTATACAGGAAACATAGATTTTTTTAAAACGGTAAACTTTAAAAAGGATCTATGTACAAAGCCAAATTAATCTGTCTTATATTGAACATCAACTAATCTTATAACTAATCTAATAAGTTATAAGGTACAGACCCTTTGGTCCTGCTCGTCCATGCCCCATCTAATCCAGTCCCATATCCCTCTAAACTTGAAGACATGTCTTTTCAATATTATTGTATCTGCCTCAACTACTTCCTCTGGCAGCTCATTCCACGTACTCACGATCCACATTGAAAGGTTGACCCTTGGGTAATACCAAAGGGGCAATACCAAGTACATCTCACAAACTGTAACATTTCATCCCCACAACACTCAATTCCCTGAATGAAGCAGCGTGCCAAAAGCATTTTTCACCACCCGAAAAACCTGTGATGTTATTTTCAGGGAACTATATACTTGAACTCCTTGATCCCTCTGTTCTACAATGCTCTCCAGGACCTTAAAATTCATTGTAAAGATCCTGCCCGACTTTGACTTTTAAAAATGCAACACCCCACACTTATCAGAATTAAAATCCATTTGCCATTCCTCAGTCTATTTACCCAGCTGATCACGATCGCATTATAATTTTGTTAACTGGCTTCATTGTGTGTGATATCACCCATTCTGGGGTAATCTGTACACTTACTAATGTGCCTTGAACTTTCTCATCCAAATCATAGATAACAAACATCAATGAGCAAACCCTGAGGCACACATCTAGTCGTAGGCCTTTAATTCGAAAAGCAACCTCCCACCATCACCCTCTGCTTCCTGCATGAAGCCAATTCTGTGTCCAGTTAGCTGGCTCCCTTTTGTTGCACTCCTTATGAACAACATATACAGACTTGCCATCGTCAGCTTTTGTTACTTCTTTAAAAAGCTCAAATTCATGACACGGTCTCCCACGCACAACCATTCCAACTATCCCTAATCAACCAGTCTTTCATGATGCATATACAAGTTATCCTTCAGAATTTTCTTCAGTAACTTTCCTCACACAGATCTTCTTCTTGCGTATGGCGTGCACAGCCTAAAGTTGCAGGACAACTTGTTCTATTTGATCTTATTTGATTGTGCACACCAGGTTGATTGCATTCGTCGAAACAGGGCGGACCACGTGAAGGTTGCAATCTCCCACCCCCCAACACAGATGTTAGGCTTATTGATCTATAGTTCCCAGGGATTTTTTTTATAGCCCTTCTTAAATAGAAGTGCAACATTAGCCACCCTCCAATCTTCAGCATCTCATCCATGTCTTGTGATGATCCGTATATCTCAGCCAGGACTCTGCAATTTCCTCGAGTTTCCCCAGTGTCCTTGATTATATCTGACCTGGCCTGGAAGATTTATTCACCTTCATATAACAGACCAGCATTTATTCGTGTGAAGTTATAGTCCTTTTCTCACAAAGTGAAAAATGACCATGATGTCCTGTAGGGCACTACAATCATGCTGAGTGGGAAAGGCTCAGAACTTATCGGGCAACTGAACACTGCACACCTTAAGTACAGTGAATCAGCAGCCGCTTCAGCAGCAGAAACGTACGGCACCACAATCTGGAACCTCGTGGCCCAGCATTTCCAGCTCCTTGCCGTTACTATTACGGAGTTCAACATGGAGTGCAGAAGGGTATGCAGGAGCACCAACTTGCATACCCAAAAGTGATCAGTTGCCCATGTAGGGAAAAGTGCAATACAGGACCATATGCAAGCTGAACAGCCCAAGCAGCATGTCATAGACATAACCAAGCAATCTCACAACCAATGGATCAATTTGAAGCTTTACAATCCTGCCCTACCTTATGATTGGTCATAGACAATTAAACAACAGAATATCATGGCATGAAGAACATCCCCATTCCCAATGATAGCAAGGCCCAGCATACAAACAGTGAAGTAAAGACTGAAGCACAACCAAATGCAAATAGATTATGCAATTTATCTTCCTCAAGAGATCCCCATCTTCAGAGAATTTGGGCTTTGGCTAATTTGATTTACTATATGATTTTAAAAAAGTTAAAAAGGCGAAGGGGCCAAGCATTTTCCCAGTTGTAACACTAAACACCTGTACTCTAGAACTATCAGCACCTCCAGTCAGGACTTCACAGTACAGTTACAATATTGACAAAGTGTCAATGCAATATTGACATTTGCACAACGGGCAAGATTGCTATAATGGCAGTAATGGTAAAAATCTTTTTTTTTTGCATGAATTACATTTAAATAACACTTCTCAGGTTGGTATCAAGTTTTATAGTTATAAATATGACTTGTTTTAATGAAAGAACTACAATAATTACACACCCAAATTCCAGATCAAAGATGTACAGATAAATCTGAATTATTAAACAAGAAATGGGAGTAATCCCATTAACAGACCATCAGTAATGAACTAAAGCATGTCAATTGAGTTAAAAACCAGAACTGAGGTGCAGAAAACCCATTGGTGAAAGATCCAAGGGGAAAAATATACCTTTGAAATGTCTCCCTAGCACCTGGAGTTAATCACACCTAACTCCAGGCCATCCATCCATCCCCAGAGCCTTCGCTCTTCAAAAGGACGAGCTGCATTCCAGAGGGGATATGTCCATAATTCGACCAGCCCAAGAACATTGATATAAAATATAGTTTGGTGAGCTATTTGCCCATTCTGAACCCTCCCATCTCTCGTGACATCTTGACAATTTATTTTTTAAACTGACAGGCCAGGAAAATGGTTTGCTCATAATTTTAGCCTCACTTTCAAAATAATTCTGGTATAAAGGAAAAATGTCAGGAGTGTGGAACCAAAAAAATACAAAGAGAGAGGACTGGCACAGAAAGGCACATTAATACAGTTAATTTCAAATTTTAATACACAAAAACTGAAACATACCTGCAACTATTCTTTGCCCTTGAACATACATGGCCCTTACTGAGGATGTAATGTTATTAGTTAATATGTAAAGTTAAATCTGTTAAACCTTATTCAGATGGCATATAAGTCTCTGAATCATGCAGCTTGAAATAGAATAAAGGATAGAGGAGCCACAGTACCATGTAATCATGAGTTTTAGATTCTTCATAAAGGTAGATATCCCTCTCAAACAATTTACATTCTTATTTAGTACACAATATCTAGCAACCTACTATTTAACAATGGAAACCAACAATTCCGGTTGTATATAATGGAATTAGTCTGTACTTTTGTATTTACGCAAACACTGCACTGATGATGCTGCAATATAGTACAAGTAAATTACATATTCAACATATTTGTTTTCTTTAAAGAACTCTGACAGATTGCAATGTTAGTTAAATGCTGCACATGTAATTTTCTTACTGCTTATTATGTTGACAATCACCATTATTAAAATGTACTACTTCAACACAGCTGAAGGGAACAAAATAAATTGGGGTTGAAATGCTAGTATGACTAACCTCCGGAAATCAAGCTGCATTTACAAATGAAAACATGCTGGAAATATTGAAGTCAGGCAGCCGCTGTGGAGAGAATGAAGTTTCAGGTGCACAACATCTGCAATTGTGGAATGAGAAATTTAAGAACAGTAAAGCACAGAACAGGTTTGTTTGCCCACGATGTCTGTGCCGAACACGATGCCAAGATCATTTATCTGCCTGCACATAACCCATATCCATCCATTTTCTGCAAATCTGTATGCATATCCATAAAGTCTTTTAAATTGCACTAATTTATCTGCTTCAACCAGAAGCGTATTCCAGGCACTTGTCCTCCTCTTTTTTAAAAACTTGCCCCGCAGCACATCTCCTTTAAAGTTTGCCCATGTCACCTTGAAGCCAAGTATTTGATTTTAACATTCTTGTTTTAATTTGTGCACATCAAGCAAACAAAAGAAAACAGCCAGGTGACATCACTGTGATTGCTACAACAAAGCAGCGACATGCAAACTTGAGGAAAACTTTTCCACAGTTGGAATTATTCCCCCAAATAATATTACCCACTTATGTTAAAGGCAGATAGTCAACAAGATCAATTTGTTTGCAGCATTTACATAGGGAAGCAGTGTAGACAGTAGGAGTACTTGGTTCTGCTTTGAGAAGGCTCTCAATCCCATAAATAGAATAAACAAAGGAGATGTTAAAAATTGCTTCCAAAGAATGATAAGGAAATGCCTAATGAGGGGATAACTTGATTTTGAACTAATTAAAGTGATCCTCACCCCACTCCCAAGTCATTGGCTTGGCATCCAGTACCATGAGCTGCCTACAACAGAAAGCGGGGACCCAGGTCATGGACAAAACAATGGTTTGTGATTTTTAAGATTGCAACTGAAAGAGTGAAAGAATGTTTGAGTAACTGTTGGACCAAGCAAGGTGATTTAAATTTTCACATTTAAGAAATAGATTGATGTATATGACAAATGAGGGCTGAGAGCTGGAATTATAAATGAGACTGTAAAGGAAAAAGTTGTACTAACTGTTTGCTGACTGAACAATAGAAAGGTCAGATTATGGGGTGCGTTCATGAGATCTAGATTCCAAGAGATCAGAGCTTGAGGAAGTCAGCTGGAAAGGGATAAAGATATGGCAAGAAATCAAAGTAGCAATGTGAGACAAGACAAAATTATGTAAATGATAATGTAACAATATAAAAGAGAACTGGATGTTTAAAGGGTGAATTGAAAGAAAAAGATGAAAGAACAAAAGAGAATGCTTGCAGTCAAGTTGAAGAATGAGAAGTTCAGATTTGTGGAAATAGGAATTGAGAACTGCTGCCTAAGACATCAATAATGAGTTTTATGATCCAGGGTTATACAAGTGTGAATGACCTACAATAAAATAGACAATAACTTTCATAAAGAGAAATTACAGCAAATTTTGTAGAGAGAGACACCACACACACACACACATACACACACACACACACACACACACATAACACACAGAGCAATGGTCAGAGGAAGGAAGCAGCTCGGGTGACTTTGCAGCAGACACACACACAGATAGACAGAGAGGGAGGACACACACACACACACCACACACAAATACACACAGACAGCAGACTGGATCAGAGGAAGGAAGCAGCTTCTTTTGATCACACACAGATACACACAACAGATTACACACAACAAGCCGTTCTGTGATATTTAGACAGAGAGGGAGAGAGAGAGAGAGAACACACACTCACTACAAAATAGGGTTCATTTCATTCTTGCATCTCACAGACAGCCACATACAAGCCACACACACACATATGTGGCGTGTTGCTCGGGAATCAATCCAATGTCCCAAAATTAAAGTTTTCTGTTGCAAGTGTGGCGCCGTGGTTATTGTAAGATGAAGGTCTGGTACAAGTTGACTTTGTTTTCAGTAATCAGGCCTCGGTGTTGGCCGATGATCGAGCGTCAATACAAGCGAGGTCCATATATCGTTGAGGGTTCATTTGGATTTGACAAGAAAATTTAGGCATTTTTCTGTGGAAGGGGAGGGCAGTAAAATTTGTACAGCAGCACTTACACAGCGCAGTAAACAATTAAACATCACTTTTTAAAGCAAAGCAGCGGTACATGGCCCCAAGAAATCGCAATAGCTTCGGGGTTGGAATTGAAATATATATAATATATATAATATGTATATACATATTATACTACTCAGTCCTTTCAGTGTTCCCACGATAGACTCACGAGACACTATGGTATTACGTTACTGCAACGAGTTTAAATGTTTCCATTTTTAACTTGAACAGTTAATTTGACTCGTGGAAAAAATCAAACATGTTTGATTTTTTTCACGAGTTAACAAGTTTCCAGAGTACCTGCCGTTAGCGCCACGAGTGGACAAGTTGAACGCGCATTTTACGTTTGAAAACTCGCACTCGTGGGCCAACTCGCACAGTGAGACAGGGCTTTAAGACATCAATAATGAGTTATGATCAGGGATACAAGTGTGAATGATAAAAGTAGACAAATATTTGTAAAGGAAATACATGGAGCAATTATTGGAATTTTAAAAATGCTTTCAATACATAAACTACACAATGAATGAAAATCATGCTCACAACTAGATGAACTGCAAAATTGTAACAAAAAGAGGTCCCCAGGTTCTAACCGAGTTCTGATCTTGATGTCATAATAGTGATATAGCGTGGAAACAGGCCCTTAGGTTTAACTTGCCCACCCCGACAGGTCTTGAGGGGCAGCACGGGGACACAACAGTAGAGTTGCTGCCTTAGAGCACAAGAGACCCAGGTTCGACCCTGACTACGGGTGCTGTCTGCATGGAGATTGTACGTTCTCCCCGTGATCTGCGTAGGTTTTCTCCGGGATGTCCGGTTTCCTCCCACACTCCAAAGACATACAGTCAGACATACAGGGTCTGAAGAAGGGTTTCGGCCCGAAACGTTGCCTATTTCCTTCGCTCCGTATATGCTGCAAACCCGCTGAGTTTCTCCAGCACATACAGGTTTGGAGGTTAAGTGACTTTGGTAACATTTGTAAATCGTCCCTAGTGTGTGTGGGATAGTGTTAGTGTGAGGGGATCGCAGGTCGGTGCGAACAATTCGCGCTGTATCTCTAAACTAAATTAAAAACGAAACTGTTCATAAACGGGTCATGGAATTAACTGTAGCGGGAGAGCGAGCAGGCACGGGAAGAGTGACCACCAGAGGGCCTCTCCAACTTGTAGAGCAAGTCTGCTCGGCGCTCTCAGCTCTGCACAACCCAGCCACCGAACATTGTGACTCATGGGTGGAGTGGGGGACAGTAGACATGTGGAAATAACCCTGATCCCACCCAACACATGCCCAGAGCCACGTAGCAGCCAGCAAACTCATCCATTCTGCTGGCCTCACAAAGGCTCATTGGTATGTGTCTATAACTTGAGGTACTGGGGGGGGGTCTGCTGTTTATATCCTTCAGTTGAGAAATATATAAACTCCGTGGCTTTCCTGAAGTAGAATTTCTAGCTGATTTTACAAACATCCTATGACATCAATACACTGGAAATAATTTCAAAACATGTCAATTTAGAGATGTTCAGATGTTAGTTAAATGGAATGGTTAATCATTATTTATAAACAAATGCCGACTATAATGCACATTGAATGCTCCTCAATGCAACAGCTTAGAGGTCTCTAAAAGGTTGCATTTCAGACTCAAACATTGCCACTACCCTATCAATGCATCAAATAAATGTTGGCACCTTAATTGTGCCTTTATAACATTGTTAATGGTTTGTTAATTTACCTCCTACACTGTTATTATACTTCAAATGATTTAATGACTGCCAGGGGAGTATGCAACATATGCATGAGTTTTATCCTTCAACATTATTTTCAGTTTAAGTAATACATGCTACCCCTCCCTTATGTACAAATTAGCCATGTGAAAACTACATTCGGAATTTGCGTGTGACAAAATAAGAACGGGAATTAATGAAATAAGGCCATGAATTAACAAATATTAGTTTTGATGCTTTTGTGTTGCAGTCCACACTTGTGATTGCTAATATTTGGATGCTTTCTGGCAGCCCTTTGCTTGACAGTACACAACATGTTTTGCAGGAAGACGGCATAAACCCCATCCAACTAACAAAAATCTAATACTTTTTACTGGGCAGAATGAAACGCGTTGATTCGCTCATTGCAATGAATTCTTAGGAAAACATTTTCTCAGCAAGAGGAAACTGCAACGATTAAATCTCATAAAAGGGTGGGGAGGGTGGGAAAGACAATAAGGGA
This sequence comes from Okamejei kenojei, assembly GCA_035221665.1. NCBI lineage: Eukaryota > Metazoa > Chordata > Chondrichthyes > Rajiformes > Rajidae > Okamejei > Okamejei kenojei. The sequence continues at coordinate 7,331,954 of CM069163.1, read as the reverse complement.
GGAGGCAGGGTAGAGAGGATTACAAACAACGGCAATGCAGCATCCTTGACTTTATGGAGAACAAAATATTTGAGTATTCATCAAGACAAAACAGATGTTTCCTTCTTGGAACATCAATACCCAAGATTTATTGAGATTATAAATTGAAAAGTCACTTCAAAGTTTTACCTTCGACAAAGATAACTGCAATGTAAGGGTGTTATTTTTAACCGCGCAGAACGTAAGGGCATTCTGTCAGTGAATTCACAATACTAATCTCATAATTAGCAGCTTAATTAGGTAATTATGGCTTTGCAGGGGATGCCTAAATGAAAAATGACAACACTGCATCACGGTCACCTACTTATACAGCAGTTGTTGTATTTTTACACTTGTGTGTGGAAAACAAAATCAGTACATAAAAAGTGATCTTTTCCATGGCTTTTTCAATTTATCATTGAGTACCGGAGTTGGTTTAATTTTATTCCAAAAATGTTCGTAAAATTTCTGCAAAGATTTTTCACACAAATCCATGAGGAAAAATCCAAAGTAGTTTAAGCCAAACATTTCAAGACTCCCAACATTTTCTGTACATTATGAAATTAAAAACACTGTGCAGCAATTTTGATCATCTTCAGAGCCTTTAAAGAACGTTAAATGTGGTAGCCACCGCACGGAAAATACAGCAAACCCCGTTTGCACACAGTCCCACAAAATGGAGAATTACCGTCTCTGAACTGCGACTTATGAGACTATATCAGAGAATAATTAAGAGTAACTAATGCACATTTATTTTCTAATTGCATACAACATATCCAAATCATTCCTAGTTGAAGGCAACAGCGACTACTTATTAAATATTGCAAAAGCTTGTGAAATGGGCCACTACATCTGAACAAATATCCGGATAAGGAGCAGAAGGCCCCTTGATCCGCCTCTGCCATTTAGGAATAGCGCGGCTGGCCTGCCTGTAACCTCTATTCCACATTCCTGTCTACATGCAGTGAACTTTCCAAAGATACATGATCAAAAAAAGTCACCTCATCTCAGTCTTAAGTGGTTGACCCACTTGAACACCCCCGCAAGAGGGAGGTGAAAGCTTGCTTGACCTGTCTGGAGCAAAAATATATAGATGACGATAAGCAAGGACGGAGGAGAAAAAGCAAATAAATCATTCCAAAGCGGACAAAAAGAACGCATTTACTGAGAATCAACCTTTCTTTTGCTGAAAACGTACTGACTGTTAAGTGGAACATTAGAACAGAGCGATTAGGTGTTTGCTGATCACGTTCAGAATGCAACTGCAGATTTGTAAAATATCTCTCAGCCTCTCTTTCTGCTCTATATCAGGCCAGTGCAGGCACCACTAGAACAATGTTCTGCCAAATGCATTCTACTCAAACATATTGACTTTCTCCACCTTCCTGAAGATTGTTACCAGAGGTCAGCCAACATATAATAGGGTAGATAATAAACACACAATTTTGTTGAAAACAAAATAAAAAGATGTAAAAGCTTCATTATGAATCTTCTAATATACTGTAAGGCAGGAAAATTTATGACACTTTTATTTACATGGAGAATCAAATACTGTGACATTTCCTGAACCTATCTTAGCAATGATTTAAAGCCCAGGATTCAAATTGATATTCCTCTTTTTTTTAAATCAGCATTTATGAATATGACATTTGATGCCACTATTCAAGGAAATAAAAGGATTTGATATCCCACTGCAGTTTTTAAAGAAACATCAATAGGAGCAGAAAGAGGTTTAGGGAGATAATTTCCGAGCTCAAGGGGAAACAGCTGATAGCTCCATAGCGAATGATGAAAGTAAGAAAATGAGTGGCCGAAATTAAACAGGTATGCCCAAATTACAAAGTTGTTTTGCTGGAGAAAATTAAGAGAAAACAAAGAACAAGGTCATGAACATATTTGAAAAATAGAATGGCAGTATTAAAATGGAGACAATATCTGACTAGGAACTATCATAGGTCAGCAAACACAGGAATTATAAGTGAACAGAACTCAGTGAGAATGAGGATAAGGACAGCAAGATTACCATAGGATGCAGGGTGAAAGGCTGACCAAGAGAGATAACAAATTGTTGCCTTGGGGCAAGAAAAGGCATGCTAGTATTTTTGCAGTAAACAAGAAGGGGGCATAAAGTGGTCATGTTGATGCAAAGGCCATGGGGCCAGAAGCACAATTAAAGGTCAAATAGGACACTAATGTTGCGTAGCGACTCATTTAGCTTTATACAGTGACCTGTGAAGAACAGTTGATGATGGGGGCATGATAACATTCAATTTGATCATTTCAATGGCAAATGGACTTGGTAAACAAAATATTTGAACAGAGATAAACACTGTGCCTGTCTCGTAAAAAAGGATTTTTCTGTTGAAAATCTGGATTCAAACCTTATGCTATAATTGGCAAAGAAAGAAGAAATCCAGAATAAATAACATCAAAGGTTATTCAGCTTGAAGAGAACATGAATAAATCACTCATCTTCCGAGAACACTATCACTAGAGTTATGTGCCGAAATTGGTAATGAGTGTGTGCTTTCAATACACATTAACATCTGGAAAAATAATTTTCTCCCAAAGCAAATATCGGACTACTCAAAGTCATTGTGCTCATCTTACTATTAAGCACCACAACCTCACCGGCGACAAATGCTACAGAGAGGAGTTTTAATGTCAAAGTGACTAGATAAACAACATCAGTTGGATGGATAGTTATGTGTAAGATTGTTGGAGAAAGAACAAAGCAAGTTAATAAGTCAAACTGCAAAGGAAAAGCAGTACATTTGGCTGGATCATCATGTTCTCAAGAAGTGAAAACTCCTAACTACTGGATCAAGCACTGAAATGGCAGACCACTGGAGAAGATAAGTGTTCAAGGCCAAGAACAACCTCACAAAATAGATAGGAAAGGCCTTACACAAGCCGACATTGTCTGTGAAGGGGAGCATCAGTAAACAAACAAACCAGCTGTTATAGAAATTACTGCAGCTGGCTGGACCAATGCACTTAACTAATGAGTCACTGCTCATGAAATGAAGGAGCCCAGACAGATGGGCAGTTAAAAGATACGACGGGATCCGCAATAAATGTTATGTCACTTCAATTGAATAAGAAAAGAAAATTAATTGTTGTAGTTCACTCCATGACTGAGACACGGCCTACACACATCAAATTCTACTTAATTCCACAGTAACAGTTGAGACCAAGCCTCCTCCAACACCATAAATCACACCAATGTTACCCAAGGTCATTAACAGTGAGGTATCAACTCTGGAGATTCGAGGAGGCAAAACTTACTTTAAGACTTGGTTAGTTACAATATTAAAACAAAATCATTTGTTGATGATTCACAAATGTGCAAGAGCTACAACAGTAAGTGTTCTTCAGTAGTATCTTTATCGTTCCATATTGTTTTCCTCCCAAATGCTGGTTTGAGAGCCATTATTGCAATTCATCAGATTTCCCCTCTATCCAAATCCTAGAAAACACGACAACTCCAAAGAAAAACACTACAAATGCGGATAATCTAGAAATAAAAATAGAAACTGCTGATACTCAGATGAGGCAGCACCTGTGAACAGTAGAACAAATGTAATGCTTTAGGTTGCCGACCATTCATCAAAAATGGACAAAGACTATTCAGTGAACTATTGTAACTTTGCCAGCGTCAGAAACGTAGCAACTCCAGTGTACTTTCTAGGTGAGGTCTGCTACATGATTTTACCAGGCTGTATGCAAAACAAGTATTCAACTGTAAATATGACAATAAAGGATCATTGATTGAGGGAGAAAACGCGAGCATAAAAATGTACTGGTGGAACCCAGCGAATCAGACAGCATCAGTGGAGCGAAATAGACAAATGACATTCTGAAAAAGGGTCCCAACCCAACGAAAAGACAGAGTGAGAGAGTGTTTTATGCTGCATGGAGGGCAAGGTGGAGAGAACTAAGAGCATGTTTGTCATAGGGTGACACAAATGTTGGTGGTGCTATCCAAGAGGGAAGTGAAGCTGCAACTCATTTGCTCTTCCAGTTTAGCCTATTGCAACCAATACAGTATATTGCCCACTGTATATTGTTCAGTGTTCACTGGAGAAACGCTGTTCTTATGTTCACTGGAGAAACGACGAGAGGCAGGTGAAGAAAAACTCCTTGCAGTGCACAAGGGACTCCGTGAAGCATCCTGTTTGACGCATCAAATATTAATTCCTTCACAATCCCAGTTTCCCCACATCGCAGGTACAGCCTGACCTGCTGAGCAGATGCAACATAAATTTATAAACAAGAACAACCATTCAGTACCAGGAAATTCCATGTTGATTGGGATCGAGGGGAAATCATGTCCCTAGCAGCATAAAGTAGGTACCTATCCACATTGGTACCAACCAACTTAGCAGCTCAACTGGGTGGTGCAATATTCATCACATTATCATCTTCCCCCCCCCCCAACACTGCCACACCATGGCTGTAGTGGGCACCAACTGCAAATGCCAAGCTTTGCAATATCAGTTCCTAGCCCCATAATTTATTTCAATGTAGAAATCTAGTTTGTCTATGTAGTTGTTCATGTTTTTTTTGTACTGTTACTAACTGTGTATATGTGGGGGGGTGGGGGGAGGGGGAGGAGGAAACTTCCCACGACTTTTTCCCTGTCGGGGTGGGAGACCGCTCTCCGGAGCTCCCGCAACACAACTTCTCCAGCCCGTGTAGCGGGGTTGGAACGACCCGGAGCAGGGCCGTACATCACCCGGCGCGGCTTTAATGGCCGCAGGACATTCCAGCACCCGCCGGGGGCTCCAACTTTGTGACTTTTGGGCCTAGAGCGGGGCCGTACATCGCCCGGCGCGGCCTCAATGGCCGTGGGACTTAACACCGCCCGCCTGGGGCTTCGACATCGGGAGAGAAATGGTGCGGGGGAGAGAGAAGAACTTTGCCTTCCATCACAGTGAGGAGGAGATTCACTGTGATGGATGTTTGTGTGAATTGAATTGTTTGTGTGTTTTTTTAATGAATTGTTCTGTTTGTATGGCTTGTAGAAACGGAGTTTCGTTTGAGCCTCTCTGAGGTTCGATTGACAAGTAATAAAATCTAATCTAATCTAAAAGGTGGCACATGTAAGGAAATTCACTATATTCATGCCGCACACACATTACCAACATGAAAATAAGTGGTCCAATTCTTCATTGTCAACATCAAGCTCTTGTAAATCCCTCCTAAAGTGATGATATTCATGAATAACTCAACATTTCATTGTGGCTCCACCAGCCAACAAATGGGCACTTGACAATGGCCTTACACTCCACACCAACATCACAAGAGAAAATAAAACAAAGATATCAACATCATTCATCTAGCAGCAGAAATACAATCAGTATCAAGCACATCATTGAAATTCATATATGGATTAGTTTTAGTGGAATTATTTGTTTTACTGCTTAATCTTCTTATCAAGTCCACATCACAAAATTAGATATTGTTCAGCCAGAGCTGAACACACTTCTCGGCATCTTCATTGTAGGCAGCGAGATCAGCAGCTGTGCAATGGTTTTCCAGTTGAGTGCATTTCAGCAGGCGCTCCGTTGTTTGTGGTTCAATACCACATTCGCAGGTGACGTCATTGGAGACACCTTGGCTCCGCCAACACCAGTTCTCAATCGATTGAGGCAATTCCATCTGGCCCAACTTGGTCTGCACCAGGAGGGAGTTGCTCACTTGCCGTTAGTCCCATGGTAGTTTTGGGAGGTTGAGGGGATATTATATCACCCCATATGGAGACTCATGCTTCACTTGTTGTAAAGTCAGCCTCAAGAGGAGTCACAGAGTTAAGAAAATGGTGTCTGGCCAAACATCTGTTATCTGTCGCTGGCGCCCCTTCATGCTGGCTCCTGCTCTTCTGAACTTGATGTCTGGCAGGGCAATGCCTGCCAGGAGGTGGAGGCTGTCAGTACTTGTTGGCTTGAGACAACCTGTGACAAGTCCGCAGGAAGCATTGAGGGCTGGGTTCAGCTTCTTGGCATGGGTGGATCTTTCCCATACTGGGCATGCATACTCAGCAGTACAATAGCAGAGGGCTAAGGCAGTGGAATGTAGGGTCAGTGGGCTAGCACCACATCTTGCGCTGGTGAGCTTGCTAAGAACATTGTTGCGTGCGTTTACTTTCACCTTTGTCTTCTCAATATGGGTCTTGAAGGTAAGGCATCGGTCATGGGTTACACCAACATGGGTTACACTCCGGATGCTCACAGTGCTCCAATGTTGTTCCAGACCAGTTCACCTGAAGTTGTCTCTTGGCTTCCCGGTTGCTCAAGTGAAAGGCACAAACGTGCGTCTTTGATGGGTTTACACGGAGGTGGTTCTCTGCACAATATGGTGTTAGTTGATCGAGAGCATCGGTCAGCCTTTTCTCTACTACTGAAGAATCAGTATCTTGGGCAGCAACACTGTTTAATGAAAACTCTTCACTTGCAGAATATAAACTCCTAATATATGTTGTATCTCCTGTGCTGTGCACAGTGAATGATGAGGTTATCAAGGAACAGAGGGGATAAGCTTTTTGCCTGGACTCGCAAACGTAGTCCATTTCTCTCTTCCAGCTGCACAACTAAGTCTATTTGACTTTGCACAATTATGCATCAGCAGCAGTCACTGTAGTAGTGCATAAAAAATTGCAGCAAATATTTGGTTATTCAGCCCAAAAACTGTCAACCGATACATGCTCCAGGTGCTTGTGCTCCCTCTTAATTTACTTTCTGCCTAATACATTTAAATAGCTTGCCGGTGGTAAAAGCATTGTGATAAACCTGGTTCAAAATAATTTCTCCAGAATTGCATTTTATATCTATTAAGAGTTTATCATTTTTAACTATCCCACAAGTCTGTATGCAAACAGCAAAATTTATACCACATGCATGCTGGGAGGAGTGTGGGCAAATTACAGTAGAGTGCAATTGAAAATGACCAATTAGTTTAATTGTCAAATTGCATTCTTATAGGACTTTATGAAGATGGGTCTCAACCCAAAACGTCACACTTTCCTTCTCTCCAGAGATGCTGCCAATCCCGCTGAGCTGCTCCAGCTTTTTGTGTCTATCTTTGGTTTAAACCAGCAACTGCAGTTCCTTCTCACACATATCACATACCAAGTGATTGCACTAGAACGTTATCAGAAAATTAATTCAGTGCTAACAAGATGATATTTCGGGCAGATATCTTAATATGGAGGAATGGGCAGCAAGATGGATGGTTTAGGAAGGAGTGTCCTGCTCCTGTGAATACAAAGCATGACCATTAACTGCATGGCAATGATATGCAGATGGAATGGAATGGACAAGTGCCCCTTTCTGACAGGGCTGAAAAAAAAAAATCACAAAAACGGTGTCAGGCAAGGTCACAGACAAAACTGAATTCATAACTTCGAATTTTAACATTGAGGCATTACTCAACACAACAATGTTATACATGTTTGAGCTCACACCCTGGCTGCATCAATGAAGAGAGATGGACTCTGTAGCCTAGACAAAGTTTGTGGCAGGTGCTTTATCCTCCCAAAAATGTGTTGTCAGAGGAAGTTTCTTCTCATCAAGCAATGGATGTCAAACGACCAGTTTGACAACTTAGAAACAAAGCACAGGTCAAGGATATGATGGTGAGTGAAATCAATGTTCCCAGCATACTGGTGGAACCAACAAGTACACTTTGAGATTAAGCTGCTGAGTAGCAGTCTGTCAGTCAAGGACAAAAGGGCCAAGTTCAAATTATTGACCGATCTAAAATTTCAGTCAGCCTGTGCAAATAAAGTGGAAAGAATCAGATCTCATTCGTAACTCAGAATTGAAAGTTAATGAGGCCAACCTACTTTGGAGATACAAGGAAATACATGCTGGAATCTTGATCAAAATACCAAGTGCTGGAGGCTCAGTGTATCAGGGAACATCTGTGGAAGGGACGGATAGATGACATTTCATGTCGGGACCCTTCTTTAGATTCAGGCCACTTGTCCATTTCCCTCCACAGATCCTGCCCGGCCTGCAGAGTTCCTCCAGCACTGTGTTTAAATCTATTTTATAGTCCATTAAAAGCTGTTGGATTGATCCAATATAACTTAATTGGATGCATTAATCCAGTCATTATAGAACCTTGGGTCCACTTCAATCAGCAATGTTTCATTTACCAACATACTGAAGCCCATTTCTAACGTTCAAACTATACCCATCATTATTACTTCTAGAAGCCGTTTCTAACTTACCACAATAAAATGTAAACTGAAATTCTCTAACAAATAGTTCCTCAAGTTACATCAGGAGATAGTAAATGGAAAAAATTACAAATCAAAAGCAAGCATATAATTAGAGATCTTTAATAAAACAGAAGTTTGAGAGTTCTGACCTGGCAAGATGGCGCCAGAGCATGGCGACTCTCTGCGTTCTAGTCCCAGAGGATGATCTACTGTCATTGATACAATCACCCAACTCTCTTAAATCTTTTTCACTTGTAAATCAATCACTACTTCTATTCCGCACTCTGTATCTTTCCTTTCATTTTACCTTTTGTACTTGAGATTGGCGTGGTGGTATTAATGTATAGTATTATCTGACTCGATTGGTTAGCATTCATGAAAGCTTTTTGCTGTAACTCAGTACGTGTGACAATAATAAACCAAATCTCATGTTTTTGATTGATGTGTCAGCATCAATAAAGGCATTTTTAACGTGGTCTGAGACTCTCAAGTTGAACTAAAACAATATTTTGAGCAAATGCTCTCAAGAGCAAAACCACAGTTGCATTCACATTCCAGTATCTCAGTAAACATTCACTTTCCCAAGCAAAACACATATTGCTGGAGGAATTCAGGTCAGGAGACATCTATAGAGGGAACTGACAGATGATGTTTCAGGTGAGGAACCTTCTTCAGACTGATGGTCCATTCCCGCCACAGATGCTGCCTGACCCACTGAGATCCTCCAACACAATGATTTGCTATTTCAGCATCTGCAGGGTCTTGTATCTCCATTCACTTGGCCCACTTCTCCGTGGATTGTCACCTTGTCGTGGTCCGGAGATCGATGCCGTCTGAATCTATGCTCCTGGTATGGTCACCCATGGCGATAAGGTCGAGAGGGAAGTCTCTGACAAAGAGCAATCCAACCAAGACCTCAATGGTGGAACAGGCAGAGGATGATGGCTGACTTTAGTGGAGCATCACAACGGCTGGGAAGGCAGATGAAGGCTGCAGCAGAAAATGGTCCCATGTCGTCTTGGACTCCATGCCACTGGATCCTGACCCAGATCTGTCAAGGACCTTGGGGTGGCTGTCTGTGCACCAGTCTCCACACGTTAAACAAAGTCACGCACAGGCATCCTCCATGAGAGGACAGTCATACTCGTTTCTAGTTACCGCCGATGATGATGATGATGATTCACTTGGCCCACTAAGCCCAACTTTATCTCCGGGAAGAACATCAGATCAAATCTGATCTTCGAACCTCACTCTCTAATATTCAAGTGCTTCACCAAGAGCTAAACTTTTTTAAATATATATTTAACGTGTCACTTTTGCCTCTTTTTTCCAACTCTTTATTTGCTTATTCAAAATCTACTTCCCTCTTAAAACAACAGTTGATCAGCAAATCCTTGTGGTCTCCCTCCGGCTGAATGGAAGTTTTGATAAGCTGATCATAATGTTACAGGTTATTCTGCCACAACCTCCACACTAAATTTGCAGACCACCTTCGTATTCTCTCAAGATTTACCCCAAAGCCAGTTTACCTTGTGGAGAAAACAGAGGTTACAATGAAATCTGAAATGTTTTTCATATTTTTGCCTCTGCTCACATACTTTGATTTCTATGGTTCAGCACTTTTGCAGCACACCCCTCTTCAAATGGCTTGATTCTCTGACATGGTCATCACATTGAGATAGTTTTGATCACATGGATCTTGCTACACCAACTTACTGAAAACAGGAAGTGAAGAATCTAGCAATGGTTGCTTATTTCACAAATTTATTGATTGAAACAAAACCAGATTTTTACTGGCTCACTGAAATAAAAACAGGCATGGAGTCAGACAATATACTTGCATCATGATGCCCCATAGTTTTGAAGATTAAATATAATTCAAGGCACACTACAAATTATTTCCTTTTATATAAACATCAGACATCCTACAGACGAGTAGAACAGTAATTATGCAATGTAATTTGCCTAACTGTACATCATATTCCTATGTTCGAGAAATTTAGTACGTAATGAATTCTTAAAGTGAGAATTTTGTGCTCATTGTACAACCTTTCATTGCAGATCAATCTTTCAGTTTAAAGATTTAGCATAGGGTTTTATACTTGATAACATTAAAATTCCAGGTTTGACAACAGCTAAAGCCATCTGAAAAAAATTGCAACCTCATAATCTGACAATGCTATTGCTACAGTGCTACTGTATGAAAACAGGGACAGGGACAGGTGGGTAGGGCCGCGGCGAGTCGGCTGTCCTGCCAGCAGCTTGTTCGTTCCATTTCATGAATTGGAGCGGCCTTTCCATCGCGGAGCGAACCCTTGTCGGGCGTCGCCAGAGAGGAGTGCTCTGAATGGGTTGTGGTCTGCGGAGCTTCTAGCCACAATGTGGCGTGGACTTACCATCCGGAGCCTGGGATCCCTTGCCGGGGATCACCGGAGAAGAGTTCTGACCACGGGCCTGCGGCCTAGAACTTCTTGAAGCCTCGCTCTCTGGTAGGAAAGTGCCGATTCGGGACCTCCAAGCCGCGGAGTGTGTTCGACCGTCCCGACATCGGAGTTTCAATCATCCCGACGAGAGGGCCTGTACATTGGGCCATCCGTTGTGGTGATTACGGAGGGTTTATGGCCTCGACCACAGGTGAACAAGGAGGACTGGCTGAACTTTATTGCCTTCCACCACAGTGAAGAAGAAGTTTGTGTTAAATTTTATTGTGTATTGTGTGTTCTTTTTTAGTGTATCGCTGCTGGCAAATTCATTTCACTGCACCTTCGCGTGCAAGTGACAAATACTATTGACTTTGACTTATAAATCCGAGTTCCCAGCACATGAGACAACATACAGCATTGAAAGCAGAGACACAAGAAACTGCAGATGTGGGAATCTTGAGCAAAACTGTGTTGGAAGAACTCAGTGGGTCAGGCAGCATCTGTGGAGGGAATGGCCTACGGAAGGGTCGCAACCTAAAACATCATCTATCCATTCCCCCCCCCCCCCCCCCTCCCCATGAATTTTTATTGAAACTTTTAAACTGTCTCATTTTGAACTTAGAATGCATCTGGCCCATACTTAGTCATATGTGTGACCAAAAATGTGAACAATTGTGGAATACATCTCTTCTAATTCTGAAAGTATTACAGGTATATTGTTTGGTACTGTATATATGATTCATATTTTTTTTGAAGTTTATCAAGTGAAATATTTATGTTATGCTGACAATGTTTGTTTAGGGTCAGAGGTCAAATATGACTGGTCACGTGTGTGACCTCCACACTGAGTCATTTTTTTCATAACACAGTTTTATGTTACAAACTCTTGAGAATTTAAAAAGGCTAGAATGTTCATATCTTTAGCAGACATGCATTATAGTTCAAGAAAGAACTGCAGATGCTGGAAAAATCAAACGCAGACAAAAATGCTGGAGAAACTCAGTGGGTGAGGCAGCATCTATGGAGCGAAGGAATAGGCGACGTTTCGGGTCGAGACTCTTCTTCAAACGATTCAATTGACCCTTATTCAATATTGAATAAGACTGAATAACTGGAGAGAGCCAAAACGTCAGCTTCTATGAAGTTGACAGTTATATCAACCTGGAACAATAGGCTTATTGTTCCTGATAACCAAACCCTAAACTTCAAAAAACAAATTCAAAATATTGCCTTGACATTTCAGTTGAGGAAAACTATTTTGGTCAACCACCAGGTGGAATTTTTCATTCCCTTCTTTAATGGGGGTTCCTGTTCTTCTGAAATAATGCCCCCTACAAGGAAACAAATCCTCTCAGCATCTGTATCATCAAGCTGCCTCAGAATCTTATATTCAAGGAAGATGGCCACACTCTGTCTAACTCTAATGAATATAGACAGAGTATTTCCTCGTTAGATAGCCCCTCCATTCCAATAATCAATCGTGATCTTCCTCTAAACTGCCTCTAATGCAAACATACCCAGGGCTCTCGCTTAACTTTTTTTCCCTATTACCAGCCGGGCAACCTTGACAGCTTTTTAGGTTGCCAAATGACAGTTTAAGTGGTCATTGAAGACGGTTTGCATGACGTGTGCGATAATGTGCTCGGACGAAGTGCATAGTTACCAGTCGGAATTATGCTGAATGAAGCATTCACATATATTATGTTCAAAAGGAACTGCAGATGCTGGAAAATCGAAGGTAGACAAAAGTGCTGGAGAAACTCAGCGGGTGCAGCAGCATTTATGGTGCGAAGGAAATAGGCAACGTTTCAGACCAAAACCCAGTGGTCTGAAGAATGGTTTCGGCCAGAAACGTTGCCTATTTCCTTCGCTCCATAGATGCTACCGCATCCGCTGAGTTTCTCCAGCACTTTTGTCTACATTCACATATTATTTCTGCTTCGAATAACTCACAAACTAAACATATTCACCAATCAAGACATGATGTATACCACCAATTTCTATTAGTTCTTTCCACTTCCAAACAAAAATGTGGTTGGATTATTCAGCGTATGATCAACCTGTGTCAATAAATCCTGGACTGTGGTAACATATATGCTTAACTATGCACATTACAGATTGATGCATGTTTTCTGTGAAGGACCTAAAATTACCATGACAAGGCCATAGCATGGGTCGTTATTGCTATTGGCACAGAAACACTCTGGCTTCCCACATAATTTATCCATAACAAAATATACAGGTTGCAAGGAAATTTCTAAAGGCATTTTATGATAATAGCTGTTAAAACCGACGATACCCATCTGACAGGTTAAACATTACACTAACTGACAAAGGACATAACTGCAGCAAATGTTCTTTTGGTAATATGTTTAAAGGTGTCAAAACAAATAATAACATTGGGAATTAAAACACATTTGATTACATTCCGTTATCAAACATAATCAATGTTCGCTCTGAAGACCATGAAGCAAATAGGGTCAGGGGGTGTGTGAATCAGTGCGGGGTGGATAGATGGCAGAGAGGTTGAGAAGGCAATCGGTGCAGAATGGATGGATTGAGGCAGGTGAATTAGTACGTGTTGGTTGGAGTGTGTAAAATTGTGAGGGGAGAGCACAGGGGATGTTAGTGGTGTTGAATGGGGGGATCAGTATAGGATGAATGGCGGTTCAGTGTAGGATGAATTGGGGTAGACAAAAATGCTGGAGAAATTCAGCGGGTGAGGCAGCATCTATGGAGCTAATGGAAATAGGCAACGTTTCGGGTCGAGACCCTTCTTCAGACAGTTCCCCCCATTCTTCTTGAATGAGGGGGATCAGTACAGGATGGATGGGGGGGGTCCAGCACAGGATGAATGGGGTGATCAGTATAGGATGAATTGGGGGGGGGGGGGGTCAGGACAGTGTTGATCAGAGGGTCTATGCAGGATGAATGAGGGGATCAGTAGGCAATGAATGGGGGATCAGTACGGGATGAATGAGGGGATAGGTACAGGATGCATGAGGGGATCAGTACAGGATGAATGGGTGATCAGTAAAAGATGAATGGGAAGATCACTACTGGATGCATGGGGGGGGATTGGTGCAGGCTAAATGGAGGGTGGGTCAGTACAAGATGAATGGGAGGTTCAGTGCAGTATGAATGGGGGAGAAGTGGAGGATTGATGGGAAGGGGGGGTCAGCACAGGATGAATTGGGGGACCAGTGTAGGATGGATGGACGGGGGGGGGGGGGGCAGGAGAATCAATGCGAGGTGGGTTGGGTGATGAATAGATTGGGGGGGGGGAGCACAGGGGATGTCAATGAGGACTGAATAGAGGAGGGAATGGGGATCAGTGCGGGGTGGAGAGGAGGGGTCCCAGGATAAGAGGGGTGAAGGGGGGGGGGGGGGGTACAAGAGAGAGAGAAGGGGGGGGAGAAGGGGCAGAGGAGGATGGGGAGGAAGGAAGGTCCACGCTCCTCGGACAACATCGCCCGCTGCCTTGGCCGTCCCTGCCCAACGCCAAAGTGCCGCCAACTCCTCGCCACCGCCTCCCCTCCTCCAGCCAACAGCAAGGTGCGGGGCCAAGCGGTGCAGTTCAAAGTTCCTATAGGATCTGTCTGCAGCTGCTTCAGACGGCGGAAGGAGACCTCCCTCCCTCTGCCCCTCCCTCCCTCCTGGCCTCGGCGCGCGACACGGGTTGATTTGAAAGTGCTGGTTCGCGGAGTTGCAAGCAGCGATCGGGGCGATAGCAGCCACTGATGGCAAATCCGCAAAAAGGCGCTTTCAAACAACCCGTCTCACACGCCGACGCCGGGAGGAGGACGCGGGGAGGGAGAGGGAGGCCTCATTCCGCCGGGCAGGGGTGAGGGAGGAGGAGGCGGTGGAGCCACTGCCGCGGCCCGTCATTCGCTCCGACCCTTCGTCACCCCGCTCCTAGCAAAATATATTTGACTCCTAGTATCTTTGCCTCGCAATTAAAGATACTAGAGGAATACAGCCGCCGCCCACACGAAACATCAGTTCCTATACTCCAGAGATGCTGCCTGACCGCGGAGTTACTCCAGTTTTTTTGCGTCTACTGGTATAAACCAGTATTTGGGTGCCAAGCAGGGCAAAATGAGTCGCCGTTTAGGTTGCCCGGGGGCACTTTGGGTGGTCAATGGCATTCGAGCCCTACATACCCCTATATCAATGAGATCAAAACTGTATGCTGTACTCCGGGTTAATTGCAGAACCACTCTGAAATAGAGCAGTCACCATTACAGTGCTTCTGCTCCTGGAACAAAGTTTTCCAACACTGTTCAAAGACTCAAAAAACATTCTTATGAGAGATGTTATCTAGTGTCCGAAGCTCTAAAACCTGGCTCTTTTCAAAAGCAAAGAAGTTGCGACAACAACCTTCATCTATTATTCTGGTAACACAAACCATTCTGTTCTTCAACTTATCAGCAATTTTAAAAAAACTTCTTATTCAAGCAAATAATGTTTTCAAGGACCTCTGAAGATAGGAAAACTGACTATTGAAAGGTAATGCTAGTTGCAAACCTCAGCCTTCAATTTTCTAAAAGATGAGAAAATGCCAACTGAAAATGGAAAAACAATTAAGTAGATATAAGCTAATCATGTCAGTCAAACTACATTTTTATTAATGCATGTGTTTCTTGTTCACTGAAGGAAAAAGAAACAATTAGAATTATTTTTTCTGCATGTAGGCCCTTCAAAAAGATTGCCAGACAGAGAGAGCAACACACCCCACCTACCCCTCAATGTCCCTGCCCCCATCGTGGTTTTGTGGCCTTTACCCAGTGCGCTGCACAGGAACCGCAGGCATCAACCAATGTGGCCAGGTCCACGATTCAGTCTCCCAAACCTCTGGCTTCCCTTCCAGAATTGGCAACCTTCAGCTATCAAAGGTTAGTTTTTTTTTTTAAATACTTCTAGTTTGCTAAATCCCTTCACAGGTATATTAAATAACACGATGCTTTGGCCTTGATAAACAATCAACATAAAAATGAAAATTAAATGTGCAATGTATTTAAGCATGCAGAATACACGCTTCAGTAAAAGCTATATTCCCTTCCTATAACACTTCCACACACACACAAAATTGTAGACTGATTTATCCTGTAAATACAAAGCATGGATATGAGTGGCAATGGCTACCCGCTGATAAATGCAAGCATGATTTGTTGACATAGATTTCAGAGAAAAACAACAATTGCGCAACTCAGTTCTCAAAGTATAGAGAAGTTGTACGAATCAGTGTAAATAAGTAAGGCAGATAAACTATTACTTGCTGTATGACAAAATAACTACATGGCTCACCTTTACCTCTCTCCCAATATTAATCAAGAACATAGATTCAACTCAAGCTATATTTGCTGTCAATGTAAGCAAAACATAAGCAAATTAGTTCGAGTGGTTTATTCAAATTGTATTGAATGATAGCAAATCACAACAGCAGCCGTCCATGAGATTCAAAATACTATTAATCAAAAATATCAGGGCTACCAGGAATATCAATGAAAGAAGGGAAATAAAACTTATTGTTTGGAATCCTTTCATTTACCAGTTAGGTCAAGAAAGCGAAGCATTCGTTGGTGGAAAGATGATTTGTGCAGGAAAGATAAAGATTACAGGAACATAATAAAGCTTTGACAGTATTTTCTGCATTTCAATAGATAATCATAGTTTTCGGGCATAAGGAAGTTGAATTTTGACCACCTACAGTATTTGCATCTGTAAGGATTTCTAAGAAGAGACTAAAGTAGTAGTTCCAAACAACTTTAAAGTAACAGCCATGTGCGTGTCCCTATTGCCAAGATAGATGCTTTAAAGCGAGATACAAGAAAGAAACTCTAACATACTTTGCAGCGTCTTGAGAGTTTTGAATCAAAATTACTGCAACCTTTTCCAATAATATGTTTTGAAAAGGGGGTAGGGGATTGGGGCAGAAGGGAATTAGAAATTGTGTTTCACTTGGAATTCACTCTCCCAAAGACAATTTAAAGTAATATTTAAAAGTAAAATCATAAAACATTAAATCTTAACCATGAAGTTGCGCAAGGCAACTTCATGGTTAAAGATCTAGGAGGTGCAAATCATAAACCTGTTCCATTATTTATGTTGAAGTACTTGCACAGTTCTGAACAATCCCTTATTGCAGGATTATTAAAGTAATAGAAAAGCAGCGAGATTCACAAGGACACTACCAAAGATGAGGATTTTCGAGTTATAAATAGATTTCTTAAGTTAGAACTGTTTATTGGAACTCAAAATTTTACATAAACTTATACATCTTCAAAGCCAAAGTAAAGTTGTGTTAAATTCCTCTCCTATCCTTCCGACAGCAACAGGATGCCAACCAACATGCCCCGTCTACACTAGTCCCAGCTGCCTGTGCTTGACCCATAACCCTCTAAACCTATCTTATCCAAATCCAAATACCTGTCCAAATGCCTCACATATGTTGTGATAGTCCTGCCTCAACTACATACTCTGGCAGCATGTTCTATATACCCACCACCCTTTGTGTAAAAAAAAATCACCCCTCAGGCTCCAATTAAATCTTCCCCCCCCCCTTAAATGCATGTCTTCTCGGTCTAGATTCCCCTACTCTGGGCAACAGACTGTGCATTTACCTGATCTATTCCTCTCATGATCTTGTGCACCTCTATCAGATCATTCCTCATCCTCCTGCACTCCAAGGAATAAAGTTCTAGCCTGCTCAACCTCGCCCCATAGCTCAGGCCCTCGAGTCCTGGCAACATCCTCCTAAATCTTCTCTGCACCCTTTCCAGCTTGTCATCTTTCCTATAACATGGTGACCAAAATCGTGTGGGACAATTTTCCAATAGTTACCTGTCTTGCAAAGAAATGTGTTCTCATCTATTTCGAAAGCCAATCAACACCTCTTCTTCGTAAGATGATTGAGATTCTATATGTCAACAAATACTCTCTTGAACTTCTACAGGTTTACAGTAGAGAGCATATTGACTGGTTACATCACAGCCTGGTTCAGCAACTCGAAAGCCCAGGAACAAAGAAGATTGCAAAAAGTGGTGACACTGCCCAGTGCATCACGGGTACTGACCTCCCACCATCGAAGGTATGTACAGGAGTCACTACCTCAAAAAGGCAGCTGTATCATCAGAGACTCACACCACTCTGGTCATGATATCGTCACTCCTGCCATTTGGAAGATATAGGAGCCTAAAATTATAACGTCCAGGTACAGGAGCAGCTTCTTCCGTACAACCATCAGGCTACTATATTTTTATATAAAATGTGTGTACATTAAGGGCTTTACAGAGTGTTATGCTTACGTAACTGTTGTGCTGCTGCAAGTAGGAATTTCATTGTTTCGTTTCGGGACATATGACAGTAAAACACTCCCGACTCTCTCTGAAAAGCTGCTTTGAACAAACTTTAACAATATTTAAGAGACTATTAAAAGAACACCTACTTTGGCACCAAGGAAAATCAGCCCAGATTCCATGAAGAAGGTAGATGGAATTACCTTAAGCAGCACGAGAGATACCCAAAAATGAGACACTGTCGAGTGAAGCTACACAACACGAGTACTGGCATTCCAAACACTAAATGCAGCTAGTAAAGTTCAGCTGTCGCATGGTCCACAGAGTAGAGAAAAGCTGTCACCCTACCACATCCAGTTGAAAATGGTAGACAATCAGGCAACGAGGTTGCTCCTCAACATTCCACCTTCAAGCATGGAGGAGACCTGCATACAAGTGCAAGAGACAGGGCTGAAGTATTTGCGTGCATCTTCAACCAAAAGTGCGAGTGGATGATTAATTTCACTTCTTCTTGAGAGTCGCATGATGAATATCCGATAAGTGGCTGAGTGCATCAGATGCAGCAAAGTAGCTTCCCAGCAGTGATGAAAGCCTAGTTACCAAGGCAAAGCAAATTCCTTGTATGTGAATACTTGGCCAATAAACTTAAACTTACTTAAGAGTAGCTCCCCAAGCCAAGCTAGTCACAATGGCCAGTGGTCATCCCTGATCCCGAGAGTCGATAAGGTAAAATGATTATAGCATAAAATTATGATCCGTGTTCTTTTTTTTAATATACCGATAGCAGATGAAAACACACGTAACTGATATCATAAGTATCAGCAGTAGGTAGCCTGAATTGCAAGATATTCTCCCAACATGTGTAGGAAAAAACTGCAGATGTTGGTATAAATAGAAGGTAGACACACAATGCTGGAGTAACTCAGCGGGACAGGCAGCATCTCTGGAGAGAAAGGATGCATGATGTTTCGAGTCGAGATCCTTCTTCAGACTGATGTCAGGGGAGTGGGTGGGGCAGAGATAGAATGCACTCGGAGACAATAAGGCTGGTGGGAGAACTGGGAAGGGGAAGGAGATGGAGAGAGAGGGAAAGCAAGGGTTAATAGCAGTTAGAGAAGTCAATGTTCATACCCCGGGGTGTAAGCGTCACCCATTCCTTCTCTCCAAAGATGCTGCCTGACCCGCTGAGTTACTCCAGCATTATGTGTCTACCCAAGCGAAATATGAGGTGCTGTTCCTCCAATTTGCGCTGAGCCTCACTCTGCAACTGGAGGAGGCCCAGGACAGAAAGGTCAGAATGGGAAGGGGAAGCTAAAGTGCTGAGCAACCGGGAGATCAGGTAGGTTAGGGCGGACTGAGTGCAGGTGTTTGGCGAAACGATCGCCGAGCCTGCGCTTGTTCTCGCCGATGCACAGAAGTTGACATCTGGAACGGCAATACAGTAGATGAGGTTGGAGGAGGTGCAAGTGAGCCTCTGCCACACCTGAAAAGACTGTTGGGGTCTTTGGATGGAGTTGAGGAGGAAGGTTAAGGGACATGAAGGTATGGCGTCTCCTGCGGTTAAGGGACATGAAGGTATGGCGTCTCCTGCGGTTGCAGGTGAAACTACCTGGGGAGGGGGTAGTTTTGGGTGGGAAGGGACGAGTTGACCAGGGAGTTGCGGAAGGAACGGCCTCTGCGGAAAGCAGAAAGGGATGGAGATGGGAAGATGTTGCCAGTAGTGGGATCCCGTTGGAGGTGGCAAAAATGTTGGAGGATTATATGATATATGCGACGGCTGATGGGGTGGGAGGTGAGAACAAAGGCGCTCTGTCCTTGTTGCGAATGGGGGGGGAGGGGGAGCAAGGGCGGAGGTGCGGGATACCGAAGAGACCTTAGTGAGAGCCTCATCTAAAACGGAAGAGGGAACCCCCGTATCCTAAAGAATGAGGACATCTCCGATGATCTAGTATGGATAACCTCATCCTGGGCTCAGATGCTGCGTAGTGGGGAAATTGGAAGTAGGGGTCTTTCGAGGAAGCAAGGTGGGAAGAAGTGTAGTCTAGATAGCTATGGGAGTCATTAAGTTTGTAGTAGATGTCAGTCAATAGTCTGTCTCCTGTGATGGAGATGGTGAGATCCAGAAATGGAAGAGAGATGTCAGAGATGGTCCAAGTGAATTTGAGTGCAGGATGGAAATTAGTGGTGAAGTCGATTAAGTCAGTGAGTTCTGCATGGTTGCAGAAGGCAGCAATGATGCAGTCTTCAATGTAGCGGAGGTAGAGTTCTGGGATAGGGCCAGTGTACGCCTGGAACAGTGATTGTTCGACGTCCCTTACAAAGAAGCAGGCACAGCTAGGGGCCATGCGAGTGCCCATAGTTACGCCTTGGATTTGGAGTAAGTGGAGAAGTCGAAGGAAAAGTTGTTCAGTGTAAGGACCAGCTCTGCTAGGTGGAGGAAAGTATTAGTAGACAGAAATTGGCTGGTTCTGCGGTCGAAGAAGAAAGGGAGGGCGTTTTTCCCAACATCTTGCGATGATCATTTTAACATTTGACATGATCCAATGGTTACAACATGTACTTTACAGAAATTCAAACCAGGATTGGTAGTTTAAGCTGCTATAAAATTTAGAATTCTTTCCAAAGAAAACAGAGGGCTGAGTCCCACTTCAGAGCTAAAGGGAAAGCAAAGGTGACAATGGATGACCATTTTCAGAGCGCATGCAAAGGTTTTCCTGGTTAGTTGCAACAATAAAAGCTGTTAAAAATTAAACAGGCACAAAACTATTTTTTTTTTGTTGGCAGATTGGTGCATCTCAAATCTGGATACCAAGAGACTAGAAGTGTGGGGGTCTGATGCAACGAATGAGCTGCTAGAGGAACTCTACGAGTCAGTCAGCAACAGTGAAGGGAAATGGACAGTCAACGTTTTGGGCTGAGACTCTTCAGCACCTGAATGAAGGGTCTAGACCCAAACTATCAACTGTCTATTTCTCTCCTCTATTGCTGCCTGACTCACATAGTCTTTCCAAGCACGTCATATTTAGCTCAGTAAATTTCACTATTTTGCATCTAGCATTACGCACATCACAGACAAGCTATACCACACAGGTGTCTTCTCACACCGCACCTCACAATTTTCAACGGAGAAGGAAAGGAGAATGCCATCGTGCCATATACAGAACAAATTTCTTCTAAGTATTAAATGGTTGGGGGTACCCCAATTTATTTCACACTAAATTCTCCTCACATAAAATACTAGCAGTAAACTGGAGGAACCCAGGATTACCATTCTCTATTACAGCACAACCTGCTTTAACTTCACCATTCCCTTCAGATTAAACCGCTTGGTGATGCAACAGTTACAATAACACATTTATAGTCCATAGATGGAAGTTCAAATCTCACAACAGGAGCTGGAGAATTTAAATTCAGGGAACGCTCCAATAAACTCAAACATACTGGATTTCTTTTCTGGATAACTTATCTGCTGCACTGCTGCCCTACAGGAAAGAAAGTCTCCCCATCTCATCCCAAGTGTGATGTCAGACTCACAACCATGTGGTTGATCTCAACTGCCTTTAGTGGCCCAGAATCCACTCAGTTCCAACAGTATTGAAATAGGACGGGGCAACAGCTCTCGCTCAGTGATGGATAATTGAGCTGGGCCCACCAGCAAAGCCCACACCCTGTAAATATAAGAACTAGGCCTGCATGAATCATAAATGTCAGAAAACTAAAGCCATAATTGCTATTCTCTTACCTCCACTTACTTATGTCCCTTTCCAGCCTCTGGCTCAGACTGAATTTGACCATTTACATCATGGATGACAACAAGCCGAGTATCTGATGATGCATGCTTATCACAAAGATTGCTTACTTCAACCACAGTAAATACATCATGACCAAGCATTTAGAGCCATCTCCTCATCACCCGAGTCTTGCTCAAATATTCCAAATGTCTCTTGTCCAAAATCCCATCCTCCAGAAACATTAATTGATCCAAAGTGCATTTATATGAACCACAGACCACCCATCAGCAAATTAATTTGCCATCCCCAGTTTCAAATCCTTTCAGAACCCCTTCTCCTCCCAATCTGCACCATTTCTTGCAGCCCTCCAACCATTTGGCCTAGCCTCTCTTTATATTGGATGAAAACGGAGATATTTAATGTTTCTCCCAGTCTTCATTATATCCATGGCTTTGTGGGTTGCAGCTCCTCAAATACATAGGGACATATTAAATCTAACAAATGGCTTGGTTGTCAATTCCACTGGCTTCTCACGAGGCCACTTCCTTTATCCCGGTCATCTAGAATTTGGTAAATTAAATCACCTCCAAGGTTTTCGTGTTTCACCAACCTTTCAGTATCTCTCTTAATTTCATCTTTATTCAATCTTTATTCCATTGAACTCTCAAATTGATGCACTACAATGCTGATAACAAGATTTGCACTTCGTATCTTCCCCTTCGCTCTATCCACTGTACTTGAGTTTGAATTGATGGTATTTATGTGCAGTATTATCTGATCTGTGTGGATAGAATGTACAAGTTTTACACTGTACCAGAGTACACATGGCAATAATAATAAACCTAAACCTCACAAACTAAAATGGAGCTATTCCACAAGGGTGGTATTACTTGTCTTTTATTTCATTACGGCCACAATCCCAATGAACCTCAAACAAAACTGAAATCTAACTTCCTCCAATTGAAATGGGGAAAAGTAAGATAAATTAATGCATGTTGCATAGGTTAGTGGCCTCCATTCTTGCAACTTTCCAAAGCATTCAGAGATTTAGTCATAAATCACTAATTTTATTGATGGTAGCTAAAACAGACTTGGTTCATAATCAAGTGTCAACAACCTATCATCTATTTCCCCAAAGCCTGTGCAGGCTCCACTGATTGTTTACAACAGTGAAGTCCAGGGGAGTTACTACTTGTCAGTTGTGCACACTCAAGTACTAATCTTACAGCCCTGTCAAGGTACAACATTATAACAAATTCACTTAGCAGCCCATGGAAAAATGATGTCGTTTTAATATAAAAGCAAAGATTTGCTATAAATCCAAAATATCTGAAAATTAGTGGAAATTAACAGGACAAGGAGCAGTTACAAATAGAGTAACAGAGAGAATGGTCTTTGATCATGGCCCAGTTCTGAACTATGTAAAATATTTCCAACATTTCCCGCTGTTATTCCCAAGGCCTGGCACCTCCGATATAAATAACACCCACAACAATGTCAAACAACCTACACGAGTTGTTGCAAGTAAACAGACGACCTCTTGTGCTGTATCCTTCAACCCAAGGCGGGCTTTGTGCTGGGATCTTGTTTACATCTTCCAACGTGGTGGGAAGTGAGCGCGTCCTGTGACTAATCACTGCAGCGGTGCCACGTCGGGTGAGAGGGCGGCCCGTGTTATTCCCACACGCCGAGGCCCGCGGGCTGGGGGCAGTGCGACTAAACTTGGGCATGAGTTTGACCCTGGAGGCGGGCGGGCGGGCGGGCGTCAGGCCTGGTGTGCGGGCGCTGTAAACAAGCTGGGTTAGGGCGGGGCGGGTTAGGGCGGGGGCAGGTCCAGGCCTCCGCCTCAGCCCGGGAGGGAAGGAGGGGAGCGGGGTCCGGGGGCAGGAACATACCGTCGGTCAGCCTCTCCCCACACGCGTGTCAGCTGCACATCGCCGCCCGAGGCCGCGCCTTCGCCCCGGCCGCACGCAGGCCGCACCCGCCGCCGGCTCACAGGTTGTCGGCCGCCTCTGATTCCACAGCCGGCGCCACGGCCTTCCTCACGCAGCCGCTCTCCCCTCACGGCCGCCGGGCCCCGGCTCTGGCGGCTCCGGCTCCGGCCGCCGCGCTGCACCGGATGGCCCGCCTCCCAGCCGCCGGCTGTTGACTGGCATCCGCGTCCGTCAATCGGCGCCGCTCTCCCGGGGGACGCGATCTCCGATTGGACGGATGCCGCTGGTGGGCTGGGTCAGAGCCGGATTGGCAGCCAATCACGGGAGGGGAAGGCACGGGCGGCAGCAGGTTAGGGTGAGGTGCATGAGGCCAGCAGGTTAGGGTGAGGTGCATAAGGCCAGCAGGTTAGGGTGAGGTGCATGAGGCCAGCAGGTTAGGGTGAGGTGCATAAGGCCAGCAGGTTAGGGTGAGGTGCATAAGGCCAGCAGGTTAGGGTGAGGTGCATGAGGCCAGCAGGTTTAGGGTGAGGTGCGTAAGGCCAACAGGTTAGGGTGAGGTGCATGAGGCCAGCAGGTTAGGGTGAGGTGCATAAGGCCAGCAGGTTAAGGTGAGGTGCATGAGGCCAGCAGGTTAGGGTGAGGTGCATGAGGCCAGCAGGTTAGGGTGAGGTGCATAAGGCCAACAGGTTAGGGTGAAGTGCATGAGGCCAACAGGTTAGCAACAGGATTTGAGTACAAGAGCAGGGAGGTTCTACTGCAGTTGTACAGGGTCTTGGTGAGGCCACACCTGGAGTATTGCGTACAGTTTTGGTCTCCTAATCTGAGGAAAGACATTCTTGCCATAGAGGGAGTACAGAGAAGGTTCACCAGACTGATTCCTGGGATGGCACGACTTCCATATGAAGAAAGACTGGATAGACTTGGCTTGTACTCGCTGGAATTTAGAAGATTGAGGGGTGATCTCATAGAGACTTACAAAATTCTTAAGGGGTTGGACAGGCTAGATGCAGGAAGAGTGTTCCCAATGTTGGGGAAGTCCAGGACAAGGGGTCACAGTTTAAGGATAAAGGGGAAGTCTTTTAGGACCGAGATGAGAAAATCATTTTTCACACAGAGAGTGGTGAATCTGTGGAATTCTCTGCCACAGAAGGTAGTTGAGGCCAGTTCGTTGGCCATATTTAAGAGGGAGTTGGATGTGGCCCTTGTGGCTGAAGGGATCAGGTGGTATGGAGAGAAGGCAGGTACGGGATACTGAGTTGGATGATCAGCCATGATCATATTGAATGGCGGTACAGGCTCGAAGGGCCGAATGGCCTACTCCTGCACCTAGTTTCTATGTTTCTATGTTAGGGTGAGGCATAATCTTTGGGGTGAGGTGCATGAGGCCAGCAGGTTAGGGTGAGCGGCGGTGGTATTGGGTGGAGGTGAAGGACTGCATTGGCATAGCGCCGTTCAAGAGCTTGCAGGTCACTTCCCAGCCGAGGAAGTTGTTTGAAAGTATTATAAAGGCCAACATGCCATTCGCTTTCTTCACTACCTGCATGCTTACTTTCATAGACTGATGCACAAGGACCCCAGATCCCGTTGTACTTCCCCTTTACCCAACTTGACGCGATTTAGATAGTAATCTGCCTTCCTGTTTTTGCTACCAAAGTGGATAACCTCACATTTATCCACATTAAACTTATCTGCCATGCATCTGCCCACCCCCCCAACCTGTCCAAGTCACCCTGCATTCTCATAGCATCCTCCTCACAGTTCACATTGCCACCCAGCTTTGTGTCATCTGCAAATTTGCTAATGTTACTTTGAATCCCTTCATCCAAATCATTGATGTATATTGTAAATAGCTGCGGTCCCAACACTGAGCCTTGCGGTACCCCACTAGTCACTGCCTGCCATTCTGAAAGGGACCCGTTAATCCCTACTCTTTGTTTCCTGTCTGCCAACCAATTTTCTATCCATGTCAGCACTCTACCCCCAATACCATGTGCCCTAATGTTGCCCACTAATCTCCTATGTGGGACCTTATCAAATGCTTTCTGAAAGTCCAGGTACACTAAAACCACTGGCTCTCCCTTGTCCACTTTCCAAGTTACATCCTCAAAAAATTCCAGAAGATTAGTCAAGCATGATTTCCTCTTCGTAAATCCATGCTGACTTGGACCGATCCTGTTACTGCTATCCAAATTTCATCTTTTATAATTGACTCCAGCATCTTCCCCACCACTGATGTCTGGCTAACTGGTCTATAATTCCCCGTTTTCTCTCTCCCGCCTAACTTAAAAAGTGGGATAACATTAGCTACTCAGGAATCCACAGGAACGGATCCTGAGTCTATAGAACATTGGAAAATTATCACCAATGCATCCACGATTTCTAGAGCCATTCCTTTATGTACTCTGGCAGACCATCAGGCCCTGGGGATTTATCAGCCTTCAGTCCACCCAACACCATTTCCTGCCTAATGTGGATTTCCTTCAGTTTCTCCGTCACCCCAGATCCTCCGGCCACTACTATATCAGGAAGATTGCTTGTGTCCTCCTTAGTGAAGATGGATCCAAAGTACCTGTTCAACTCATCTGCCATTTCCTTGTTCCCCATAATAAATTCACCTTTTTCAGTCTTCAAGGGTCCAACTTTGGTCTTAACTAATTTTTTTCCTCTTCACAAACCTAAAGAGATATGTGAAGACAACTGACGATTGGTGTCTGATTGCCTTTAATATATCCCCCTCCCCCCTTTCCCCTCTCCCCCACCCTGCTGAATGGTGAAAGGCCTGGTTAGAGTAGATGAGTAGAGGATGTTTCCACTAGTGGGAGAGTCTCGGACTAGAGGTCCTTGCCTCAGAATTAAAGGATTTCTTTTAGGAAGGAGATGAAGAGGAATTTCTTTATTCAGAGGGTGGTGAATCTGTTGAATTCTTTGCCACAGAGTGCTGTGGAGGCCGAGTAAATGGATATTTTTAAGGCAGAGATGGGGTGGGAGATTGCAACCTTCACGTGATCCGCCCTGTTTCAACGAATGCAATCAACCTGGCGTGCACAATCAAATAAGATCAAATAGAACAAGTTGTTCTACAACTTTAGGCCGTGCACACCATACGCAAGAAGAAGAAGAAGGCAGAGATAGATAGATTCTTGATTAGGACGGGTGTCAGTGGTTATGGGGAGAAGGCAATAAAATGGGGTCAGGAGGGAGAGATAGATCAGCCATGATTGAATGGCGGAGCAGTCTCGATGGGCCGAATGGCCTAATTTTGCTCCTAACATTTGACCTTATGGCACACAAACTACATTTGCTATCGCAAGTGACTCATGATCATTCTAAAACAAATGCAGAAAACAAACACTTTGGGCTTTTTATTTTTCATGCTATTGTTTTTTTTATTTATTGGTTTGTTTAATATATTATCTATTGATTACTGTATTCACAAACCTGTGTGTTGCTACTACAAGTAAGAATTAAATTGTTCTGTTTCGGGACATGGGACAATATTTCAATCCTGACCTTAGGTGCTGTCTGTGCGTAGTTGTATGTTCTTCCCACGACCACATGGGTTTCCTCCAGGTCTCTGGTTTCCTCCCACATCCCGAGGCTGTGCGGGTTAATTGGCTTCTGTAAATTCCCCCTAGTGTGTAAGGAGTGAGTGAGAAAGTGGGACAACATAGAACTGGTGTGAACGGGCGATCGATGGCAGTCATGGGCTTAATGAGCCAAAGGACCTGTTTTCATGTTGTATCTTTATATCAAAAATGGCTAAAAGTAAATTCAGTGTGTATTTGTACATGGAACAAAACAGACATAGGAGATGTAAAGCAAGACCATTTGTCAGAATGTCTCATCGTTAGAACCCACTGAGATCTGGCTGGACTGATAGTGAGGGCTGCCCCTGGCAGGGCCATCCTGCACAGTCAGGATCTCACCCTGTTGTACGCTGCCTCCGAGACAGCTGTGCTGGGGATGAGACAGTCGTCCACCTCTTTGTGGACCGTGTGTTTGCGATGAAGGGCTGGAAAAGGATGCAAGGGTCCTTGTTGAGATTTGAGCCAAAAAGCCGTGTGACGGATTCTCTGGCCCTCGAGACACACACGACAAAGGCCCAATGCTGATGAAATGGTCAACTCAATGAAAGACGCATCTTGGTCTGCCCAAAATCTGTTGGTCTTCCAATGCAACAAAATGTGCGTAAGTGGCAGCTGCAACCTGGCACATCACAGACTGTGGGCATAGTGCAAAGGGATGCACTGAAGCCCAGTGCAGGTAACACAAAGGCGCTGTGAGGAACATCAACCATCGAAGAACCGCTGCCACTGCGAAGGAGGGCTGGTCCTGCCTAAACCCCCACAAACACTTGAAGGGTGGAGCATTTAAAGAGACCACTAGTAACATTGGTGCCTTGTACATAGACAGTGTTAACATGATGGCACAACAAATGTGTTGACTTGACTGTGAGAGTAAAGAAAGGCAGGCAGTGTTTAGTATTCATTTTTTATTTATAAAATATGTTTCTTATTTAAATAAAAGAAAAATCCTTGCACAGAGATCTACTTGGTAAATTGATTCATTTTTTCTAGATTTACATTATAGTCCAATGGAATAAATGATACACATAAAGCAATATTTAGACAATTAGATTATGCAAATGCTAAAAAGCTCAATGTTTTATAAACAAATATAAACTACTCAGCCAACAAACATTGGTCATGAACTAAATTTGATCTTGACCACTTCCTGTTGTTCTGTATATTGATTTTAGAAAGAACGCTGCCACTTACGGCTGTGATTTTTGGCCATCTTACTCAGAATCCCCCTCCACTGCGCAGGATAAAAGGATTTTTCCCATCGATGAAAAAGAAAAGTTATTAGTGTTTAAAAAATGTTGATATTCTCTCTCCTGAAGGCCACGCCCCTTCCGGAGGGACTATAAAACCCGGAAGTGTTGAGTGCCTCAGTCAGTCTCTGCAAGATGGGGGAGCGAGATGGTCACGTCTCTCAGTATGAGCTGTGAATAACACAGAACACATGTATACTAAACTGTGAGTGGTTTTACTGACCTGTCAGTCCCCATAAGGTGGTTTGAAAATATAGATTGGAAATGCTAAAGCTGTGTTGCCTTTGGTTTGGAAATGCTAAAGCTGTGTTGCCTTTGGTTTGGAAATGCTAAACGTGTGTTGCCTAATTAAAGTTGCCTTGCCTAATTAAAGTTGCCTTGCCTAATTAAAGTTTCCTTGCCTTCTATATAATGAAAAGTCTAATCTTGACCACTTCCTGTTTGCGCTTTATATTGTTTTTAGAAAAAACACATTGCACTTTATCCCTGTGACCACATGCATTTCCTCTGGGTGCTCTGGTTTCCTCTCACATCCCAAAGACTAGCGGGTTTGTAGATTAATTGGTCCTCTGTAAATTGCCCCTAGTGTGTGGGGAGTGGATGAGAAAGCGGGATAACATGGAACTCGTGTGAACGGGTAATCAATGACGTGGTCTCGGTGGGACGGATGGCCTGTTTCCTTACTGTATCTCTAAACCAAACTAAATAACTCCTTGTGATTGTGAGATCCACTTTCTAGTTGCTATTCAGATGATTTATTCTTATTAAATATACACATATATCATGATAGCTTCACATCAACCCCAAAGTGAAGGGTGGCAGAGTGTTTTTAAAATCATAGATAGAAATCTGTGCCTTTTTCAAATTAAATTCTGTGTGATGCTGGTTCACACTCTTGGGCCATTCTCTTCATCTGTGCATTGTTGTGTGTGTGTGTGTGGGTGTGTGGTGAATGATTAGCATGTTGAGGTTGGAGGCTGCAGTTTAATCCCTCTGAACTGGGTTGATAATGATTAGAAACTGTAGAGTGGAGAAAATCAGACTTTGATAAGCTGCCCGATCGGTGGAAGGTCTGGGGGAAAGCTGCCCAATTGCCTCCTTTACAGCTGAGATCTGTCCAGACAGCTGCAGGAGTAAATTACATTTGCAGCATAGTATTAGTTGCTGTGTGTGAATGTGGGGCAGTAATGCAATCTTGGAGTTCTGCTGACAAACAAACCTCAAGAGCACTTTTATGATGTCAAATGAATCCCTCTATCAGATTACTGCCTTGTAATGCCTGGACAGCCATCTAATATATCCACTAGACGCCATCTATTTTACTCCTCTGTTCAACCATGATGCGGAAACTGTGCAGATCATCCAACCTAAGAAAATTTAAATCGGCATTAACTCCACACCCTCACCTTGCTACACTGTAGGACGTTGCAGGGCAGATGGGATTTGATTTTTTTAAATCAGCATCTGCAGTTCCTTGTTTCTATTCGGGGTTTTTTTAACTTGTTATTGGCAAACTGAGGCACAGAAATATGAGTCTTCCACCTCCTTTTCCTTTTAAAAATGCTACCCAGAAGCAGCTCAATCCATTTATCTGCCTCACTTTCTGATAATAGGCATCATAGAGCATGGAACAGGACAGACACAACGTGCTGGAGTAACTCAGTGGGTCAGGCAGCATCTCTGGAGAAAAAGGAATAGGTGAAGTTTACGGTCAAGACCCTTCTTCAAACGTCACCTATTCCATTTCTCCAGATACGCTGCCTGAACCGATGAGTTACTCCAGCTTTTTGTGCCCATCTTCGGTGTAGACCAGCATCTGCAGTTCCATCCTACGCATGGAACAGCACAGGAACAGGCCCTCTCGCCCACAATGTTCATGCCAAACATGATGCCAAGATCAACTCTGATCTTCCTGCACATAATTCATATCCCTCCATTCCCTACATGTCAATGCGCCTATCTAAAAGCTCCTTAAATGCTACCGTTGTATCTGCCTCCACCACCACACCCGGCAGCATGTTCCAGGCACCCTCCACCCTCTTTGTGAAACATTTGCTCTGCACATCTCTTTTAAACTTTGTCTCTCTCACCTCAACACCATTTCCTTTGACATTTCCACTTTGGGGAAAATGATTCTGACTGTCTATCCAATCTATGCCTGCCATCATTTTATATATTTCCATCAGGTCTTCCCTCCTCCTCTGGTGCTGCAGAGAAAACAACCCAAGTTTGTCCAACCTCTCCTTGCAGCCAATACCCTCTGACCCAGGCAGCATTCTGGTCAACCTTTTCTGCACCCTCAATAAAGTTTCCACATCCTTTGTGTATATGGGGTAACCAGAACTGCACCCTGACCAAAGTTATATAGAGTGATAACATAACATCCTGACTCTTATGTGTGCTTAAAGATAGACACAAAATGCTGGTGTAACTCAGCGGGTCAGGCAGCATCACTGGAGAAAAGGAATAGATGACGTTTCGGGTCGAGACCCTTCTTCAGACTAGAGTCTGAGACTCCTTGTGTCTGAAGAAGGGTCTCAAGCCGAAACGTCACCTATTACTTCTCTCCAGAGGTGCTGCCTGACCTGGTGAGTTACTCCAGCATTTTGTGTCTGTCTTCAGTGTAAACCAGCATCTGCAGTTCCTTCCTACTCTTATATGTGCTTTCCTAAATGCCTCAAACATCTGAGGAATGAATGAGAAGCTGCATCAGATTCAGTCGTTCACAAACGATGGTGTTTCAAAGCTCCTGCATTATCGGACTGGCTTTGGGTGCTTGTGGACATGGAACCTGAGGGACAACAGATCCATCATACAACTGGTTTTACTTATTTCTTGAGGGAGCGTTCAACAGATGTTAATTTGCAAAGCTATACGTTTAGCTTAAATATGTATAAATTAATTACACAGCTGTCAGGGAAGGTGGAATCAATTTCTAGATCTGTTTAATTTGTGTATTTTTTACTTAAAGTTGAGTCTCTCGTGTAAAGCATCTCCCTCATTAGCATATTAAATCAGATGTGTGGTACCATGGAAACAACGTGAGAGGTGCGGTAAACAATTCCAGACATCCTGAAATAAAAATTAAAAATATTGAAAATGTTGCTAAGCAGAAAGTGCAGTCGGAAACGTTGTTCGGTATGGATGATCCGTGGTTGATGGTGTAGAGTGTGGAAGGTGAAAATGTTTCAAACCTTTAGTCTTCCTCTCAAAATGCAAAATAAAATAAAATGCGATCGATTTCACATCATTCATGTATCACAATACTCTGGCCTGACTGGTGAGCAAAATGTCTGTGTGTGAGACAAAGTAATACTTCTGGAGATGTAAGAAAACTCAGATGCTGGAATTTTGAGCAAAACACAAACTGCTGTAGGAACTCAGCGGGTCGGGCAGCATTTGTGGTGGGAATGGACAGGCAACGTTTCGGGTTGGGACCTTTCTTTGGACTGGAGAAAGTCTCTGACCCGAAATGTCATCCGCCATTCCCTCCACGGATGCTGCCTGACCCGCTGAGTCCCTCCAGAAGTTTGCGTTTTGTTCAATATGTCTGAAGGTATAAATTCTCCCAAAGAGTTCATCCAACCCATTATTCTAATGGTCAGAGCACTCAGTCATGTAGATCTTTTCTTTTAGTTGAAAGAGCAAAGGAGAATGGGCTAAAGAGGACAAATTGTCGGTATATGATGGACAAGATATCTATCAGACAGACATTATTACATTCTCATCTGCATTGTGTGACCTTCTCTAAATCTGAGACCAAGCATGGACTTGGCAGCTGCTTTGCTGAGCACCAGCACTCTGTCCGCTGTGGTTATCTGCAGCTCCCAATGCCAGCTATGTTAATTCCACTTCCCATTTCCACTCCGACTTACCTGTTCTTGGCCTCTGCCACAACCTTTGGAAACCCACACACTCGCAGAGAGAGTTTGCCAACTCCACACAGACAAGACCTGAGGTTGGGATCAAAACCAGGTCTCTGGCCCTGTGCGAGGTCTTGCAGTTTGGGAAGTCAATCCAGGGCAGGGATCTTCACAGTGAGTGGCAGGGTTCTGGAGAGTGTTGTTGAGTGGAGGGATCTAGGAGTGCGATTACATAGTTCCTTGAAAATGGTAGGCTGTAAATTAATTTTTATCAGTCATGGTATGGAGCATAGAAGGTGAGATGTGTAAGAAAGAACTGCAGATGCTGGTTGAAATCAAAGGTAGACACAAATTGCTGGAGTAACTCAGCGGGTGAGGCAGCATCTCTGGAGAGCAGGAATGGGCGACATTTCGGGTCGAGACCCTTCGTCAGACTGATAGAAGGTGGGATGTTATGTTACAGTTTAACAAGACATTGATGAGGCGGCATTTGGAGTTTTGTGTTCAGTTTTGGTCTCCTTGTTATGGTAAGGATGTTGTTAAGCTGGAAAGAGCGCAGAGAAGATTTACGAGGATGTTGCCAGGACTAAAAAGCCTAAGCTATAGGGAGAGGTTGAGCAGGCTAGGACTCTGTTCATTTGAACACAAGAGGCTGAGAGGTACTTATAGGTGTGTATAAGATCATGAGAGGAATAGATAGGTTGGGTGCACCCTACCCAGTCTTTTACCCAGAGGTCATAGGTTTAAGGTGAGAGGGAAAAGATTTAATAGGAACCTGAGGCAATTTTTCACAGAGAGGTGGGTATATGGAATGAGCTGCCAGAGGAGGTAGTTGCGAAACATTTAAAATACATTGGACAGGTACATGGATAGGAAAGGTGTAGAGGGATATGGGGCAAATGCAGGCAGGTGGGACTAGCGTAGAAGGGGCATCTTGATCGGCATGGACGGGTTAGGCTGAAGGGCCTGTTTCCGTGCTAAATGACTCTATGACCACCAGCTGTACACCTATTTGTAAAAACACGTTTATATCTGAGTTTCTGTTTTGAGATATTTACCGGAAAGCTCAGGAGTAACGATCCACCATTGAACGTGATTAGGTTCTTGAAACATTTCATTAGAGGCCCTGTCCTTGGTATACGCAGACGGTTGGTGCAAGGATGAATTAAATGCCGAGCTCTATGTTTAAGAGTGCCTTCAACTGAAGTCAATTCTGTACTAAGTAGATAGATATACTTACCAGAATGTGTGAAAAGTGATCCTGTCAAAATGACAATGGAGTCAGAAAAACATAGAGATAACATCGATTACATTTTTACACAACTCATAATGGAGGTCTCTAGTGAAGCAGTTGCAGCGATGCATTTATCTTGGTGATTTTTGACTTTACCTGGTATTTTTTGTGCACATTTAAAGATTATTAGCAAGGTTAGTGGATTATTATTATTATGCAATAAATAAATATATGCATGAGAACATTTATTATTAAATCTAAGGTCAGGAAAACTAAATCAATGGTATTGACAAATAACAGTGTCAAAGCTTCCCAATATTCCACAAAGAAGATGGCTTTTTTTTGTGGGTCGTGTAAGATAATGTGACAAGGCTTGCTGTATCTGGTACGTTCAACACTGACAAATGAATGAGCTTCAGCGACTTTGATTTGGTGAATCTTGAGCAAAGTACCGTACAATTCATATTAAACCTCCAGGAAGAGAAAGTTCATCTGCTCCTGACTGCTAAGCATTGGATTGTGGTAGATTGTGTCATCCGTTGAGGCTCACGTAGGACCTGAGCATTGAGCTTCTTGATGTCATCAATGTCTAGGCTTGGTGAAAATTCGGGGAGATGACTGAGTTGGAAGGAACTGCAGATGCCGGTTTATACCGAAGATAGACACAAAATGCAGGAGTAACTCAGCAGGTCAGGCAGCATCTCTGGAGAAAAAAGATGGGTGGCGTTTCGGGTTGGAAACGTTTAGGGGTGAAGACTGTGATTCATTGTTAAGTTGCCATTCACAGTGAATGGCAGGGCCCTGGGAGTGCTGGAGTGAAGAGGGATCTAGGAATACAGGTACATAGTTCCCTGAAAGTGGTGACGCAGGTAGATAGTGTGGTCGAGAAGGCTTTTGGTACATTTGCCTTCATCAGTCAGGGTATTGAGTATAGAAGTTGGGATGTTATGTTACAGCTGTAGAAGACATATGTGAGGCCACATTTGGTCTATTGCGTTCAGTTTTGTTATGGGAAGGATGTTGTTGAGCTGGAAAGAGTGCAGAGAAGATTTACGCGGACGTTGCTAGAACTGGAGATGTATATAAAACCATAAGAGGAACAGATAGGGTGAAGGCACAGAGTCTTTATCCAATGTAGGGAAACCAAGAATCTGAGGGCAAAGGTTTAAGGTGAGCGGGGCAATTTTTTCACTCAGAGGATGGTGGATATATGGAACAAACTTCCAGAGAAAGTAGTTGAGGCAGATACTATAACAACATTTAAAAGACATTTGGACGTTCATAGCTAAGAAAGGTTTAGAAGGGTATGGACCAAACACAGGTGGGGGGGGACTGTTGCAGATGGGTTATCTTGGTCAGCAAAGAACGAGTGGGCCAAAGGGCCTAGCTTCCCTGCTGTGTGATTGTTGACTGGGGATACATTGCAGGAAGCAAAGCTTCAGAGGGGGAAGGAGGAACATTTGAACAAATTAAAAATACTTTGCATTAATAAAGTAAAACTTCTCTAATCTGTAAACTATCTGGTGGCCTTAATCCTTTGTACAGTTGAAAAAATATATTTTTAATCATTACTCTGTCTAAGCATCAGTGGGATTGTAACCTCTCGGGACTATATCATGGGACTTGTCGGCCAATTCTGATCCCTCGGTGACCAAGTAGGTGGTCTGGACATTCTCACATCTCTGCCTGAGGGAGATCGCTGCAAGCAAACTGCTTGCTCTATTTCTGTCATTACAACCGTGTCAATACTTCAGTTATACTGCACCACTTGTCAAGAGCTCAGAGAAAGCTTGTAAACTGTGAACGGTGCTGTAGAAATGAAGGTCATTATTTTTTTTCTTATTGGAGAGTCAGTTACCTGGATATAAACATGGCCGATCTCCAGAACACAAACCACGCGGACCCACATGTTC
The DNA here is from genome assembly GCA_035221665.1 of Okamejei kenojei. Classification (NCBI taxonomy): domain Eukaryota; kingdom Metazoa; phylum Chordata; class Chondrichthyes; order Rajiformes; family Rajidae; genus Okamejei; species Okamejei kenojei. The sequence continues at coordinate 7,296,479 of CM069163.1, read as the reverse complement.
ACCAGCCACGTCTTCTCTAAAATGTGTCACCACCAAACCTGACCTGGTCGAGGCTCTGCCCACATTTGGTGGAAAGATATTGAATTGAATTCAAAGGTACAGCATGGAAACTGGCCCTTCGGCCCATCGAGCACGGTCACCATCGATCGCCCGTTCACACTAGTCCAATGTTATTTCCACTTTCTCATCCACTCCTTACACATGAGGGGCAATTTACAGAAGCCAATTAATCTACAAAACCAGAGATCAAGTAGGAAACCCACACGGTCACAGGGAGAATGTGCAAACTCCACACAGACAGCAGAATTAGCCTTCAGGAACTGGAGAACTGCTGACTTTCCCTTCCTGGCGTTTTAAAAAGAATTGAATTGTACTTTGCTCGACATTAACTAAATCAAAATCACTAAAGCTCATTTGTTCTTCAATATTGAAAGTATCATTTACTGTGAGCCTTAACCTACAAAAGTTCCAAGTAGCTTGAATAGAATATTTAAAGTCGGGGCAATGTAGGGAGGAAGTCATTATCTAAGGACAGCTGTGTCTGTAAATAAATTCATTGAATTTATCATTGGCACGCACTACCAGACGTCAGAACAGCTTCTGCCCCTTTATTACCAGGCTTCTGGACGGTCCTTCCATAAGCTAGGGTATTTGAGGTGTGAGACCAGTTCGACTAGGTTATGAATTAAGCCCCTGTCCCACTTAGGAGACCTAAACAGCAACCTCTGGTGACCTTGCTCGCCACCCAAAAAAAATCAAGGTCGAGGTGACCTGCAGCCTCCTACCACCTCCCACGCATATGTTGAAAACCTTCCTCGACTATGAAGAAAACCTGCTTCGACTAGACCTGCGACTAAAGAATTATCGATTTTTAAAACAGCAACCTATTTTTAGTCGAGGCCGGTTTTAATCATGATGAAAAAATAGCAGCAACCTAGATGAAACCTCAACCACGCGGAAACCACTTTCGACCATTAGGGAAAGTGACCAAGACCTTGGGTGGCAGGCAAGGTCACCAGAAGTTGCTGTTTAGGTCTCCTAAGTGGGACAGTGGCTTTTTTACAGAGCTGAACCTCAGGAATAAGACATGATAGGTGCAGAGTTTTTAAGGGATTTGCATATCGGTGAAATAGGCCTGTTTGGTAAGGAATCATCAGCATCAGAATAACCACAACATTATTCTGAACAACTTACGGCACACCAAGGCTTTTCAGTCCTTGTATTATTCAGAGGAATAAGTTGAAAATTATGCAACGTATTAAATTATAATAAAATGCAATGTATTGAATTATAATAAAACTATAATGTTTTATTATTAATGTTTAATGTTTTATGTCATTCTTAATTATTTACTGTACATCGTGTTGTTACTTGCGAGTGGAGCACCAAGGCAAATTCCTTGTATGTGAACATACTTGCCAATAAACTTATTCATTCATTCATTCATGAGCTGAACTTTCCTGAGAGAGGAAATGGAACCTGATCCCGGTAAACCACGAATACAGCACAGGAACAGGCTCTTCAGCCCGCAATGCATGTGCCGAACTGATGCCAAGTTTAAGTAATCTCCTCTGCCGGAACATGACCCATATTCCTCCATTTTCTGCATAACCCATGTGCCTATCTTACACACCAGTATTGTACCTGCCTCCATCACCAGCCCATCCCTCTACCCTCTGTATAAAAAACGTCCCCCGCACATCTCCTTTAAACTTTGACCCCTCACCTTAAAACTATGCCCTCCGGTGTATGACATTGAGAAATAATTTTTAATGAAGGCAATATCAGGCAACTGAACCATCCTATCACCAACTAGGAAATGATACTGACCTACCACCTACTCATTGGAGATCCATTAATTGGACTTTACTAGACTATATCTGGCATGAAACATTATTCCCTTTATCCCACATCCGTACACTCTGTAATCATATATAGTCTTTCAGCTGACTGGAGAGCATACAACAAAAAAACTTTTCACTGTATCTCTCTGTACATGTGACAATAATAAATTAAACTATAAACTACAAACTGGACTATTGGGTCAGAGGTTATCGCACCACTGGCAGGTGTCCACTCTGGCTCATTATTGTATTCCACCCTCGGTCAGAAGGTCATGGGTTCAAACCCCAAGCGCGATGTTTGATCCAGTGTGTCTATCTCCACCACTCAATCAGGCAGCATCAATGGAGTTAAAGGATTGGTGACGTTACTGGTCAGGACCCTTCAGGATCCCAACTCGAAACATCACCCATCCTTTTTCTCAACAGATGGTGCTGACCCATTGAGTTACTCCAGCACTTTGTGTCTATCTTTGGAATAAACCAGCATCTGCAGTTCTTTGTTTCTACGGTTCCACCACTGAATCGATCACTAATACCATATTCACTCAGAGATAGTTTTGTCGGCTACTTTACATTTATGGGGTTAGATTTGTCCACCCAAAGTTATGTTCACACATATCTTCAGCAAAGCTTCATGAAACTCAAAGGGCCAGATGACTCATGTGACTTTTTTGTTTAAATAGTTGCGCAGCAGGTAGAATTACTGCCTCACAGCACCAGAGACCCAGGTTCAATCCTGACCTCGGGTGCTATCTGCGTGAATTTTTATACGAACAACGAATCCACTATACGATACCTAACCACCGCGGGTTCGATCCTTGTCTCTGCCTGGCCAAGTTCTTCAGCCTCGTGCAAGCAGACACTTCCAAAAGGTCGCACAGTCCCAAGTGCCCATCCAGAAGAACGACAACGATTCGAGTGGGGGCTTCCTTTTATAGGTCTTCGAACCCTGTGGGACTGAACTACATAGGGGTGGCACCCCTTACAAGCCAATCACACATATATTGATTACATTAAAGTATCAATGACAGTTCCCCAACCAAATTACAAAGAGTCCCAATACAATGTTTCTACAGAAGCTTCTGGAAGGTAGTCAGCTAACAGAATAATGTAACATTTCCTCTGGCAGTATAAACAATTCGGCTAGGGCTTCACACTTCAGCCAATCATTAAACAGCAGTAAAAACACATTGCAACATTATTAACAGTATTTACAATTCCTTTGCAGCTATCCAATGAAAGCAATGCTTTCACAACACCTTGGAGTTTCTCTGCAGAGTTCTCATACATTTTAACAATAGCAGAGGACATCTGGATCTTTCCCCATCCTGCATTTCAATCTAGGGCTCAGACTAGGACTAGCCGGTGCCATTCACAGCCTGTAATTTTCCACAGACAAAGGTTAAGCAAGTCTTATGGATGCAGGAATCCTCCATTTTATAGTGTCTTTAATTTGGTCAATATTAACAGGTATGTAGGTTAATTGGCCTCTGTAAAAAATAAATTGCCCATGATGTGTAGGGAATGGGGGAGAAAGTGGGGTAACATAAAACTAATGTGAATGATTGACGTGGGCTTGGCAGGCCAAAGGGCCTGTTCCCATGTTCTATCTCTGAACTAAACTAAACTAAAATGTTCCCATTTTGTGCTCTCTGCTGAAAAAAACAACGTGTTGGAGTAACTCAGCGGGTCGGGCAGCGACACTGGAGGACATGGACAGGCGACATATCGGGTCGGGACCCTTCTCCTACACAAGACTCCGGCATCTTCTAGTGGCCTTGCATAAGATTGTGGCATTTAAGGGAAGGCTGGATAGGCACATGGATATGCAGGGAATGGAGGGATAAGGATTATGTGCAGGGCAGATAAGAGTTGGTCTTGACATCATGTTCAGCACAGACACCGTGGGTGGAAGAAATAGTACAGTTCTTGTGCTGTACTATTCAATGTTCTACCTTCTATCTGCAGTTCCTTATGCCGACATTTGCGCTCTCTGCTGCTCTCTGCTTCAGATTTCTTCACTCCATATATCAACAATGGAGCACCTCCTTGCTGTGGAGATCAGCCAGAAGTGTGAGGCTTGGGGTATGAACAGAACCATGAGAAGCTGAATATTACATCTGGGCTGTAATTGAGTCATAACTTTTTGTAATCGTAAAAACGATTATATTTAAGGCAGCATATTACACTGTTAATGAGTTATACATTACAAAGTTACAGGGGGCATTGTTAGACTGGAGTAACATCTGGAAACATCAGTCTGCTCACCAATTAATCCTGTTCAGCCAAGATGGGGTTATTTGACAGGATATCGCTTCTTCTCACCGGTGCCCACTCTGAGCTGCCAGCACCTGCAGGAATTAATAGCGTCCAAAATAATTATTCAAAACTAAAATACCACAGATACTGGAAACCTGCAATAAAAACAGGTCATGCTTGAAATAATGGGGCGGCAAAGGAGTGGTGGTGCAGCAGGAGAGTTACTGCCTCACAGCGCCAGAGACCCGGGTTCCATCCTCACTATACGTGCTGTCTGTACGGAGTTTGTACCTTCTCCCCGTGACCGCGTAGGTTTCCTCCGGGTGCTCCGGTTTCCTCCCACACTCCAAAGATACAGGTTTGTAGGTTAATTGGCTTCGGTTAAGTGTAAATTTTCCCTAGTGTGCCGGATAGTGCTAATGTATGGGGATCGCTAGTCGGCATGGACTCGGTGGGCCAAAGGGCCTGTTTCCACGATGGATCTCTAAACTAAACTAAAGTAAACTAAGAAATGAAGAACTGCAGATGAACCGAGATGCTCTATTCCAAAAACGAACTTAACCTCCAATAAGAACACCATGATTCTCATCTTTTTGCAAGGATCATACTGGAGGTTTTACAATCCACAAAATAGCATGGACTGCTGCGAACCAGACAAGGCGATAAAGACACACGGGACTGCAGGTGCTGGTTTACAAAAAAAGACACAAAGTACTGGAGTAACCCAGTGGGTCAGGCAGTATCTCTGGAGAAAATGGATAGGTGACATTGATCCTATGTCCTCTGGTCCTCGATTCCCCTACTCTGGGCAAGAGACTGTGTGTCTACCCGATCTATTCCTCTCATGATTTTATACAGCTCTATAAGGTCACCCCTCATCCTCCTGCGCTCCAGAAAATAGAGTCCCAGCCTATTCAAGCTTTGCCTCTAGCTCACACCCTCTGGTCCTGGCAACTGCCTTTGGTATCAACCAGCATTGCAGTTCCTTGTGACACACCCTGGCATACCCCATGCTCGAAGTCAGAGCTTACCCTGATGTACTGGAAGTCTTCCACGGCTGTTCTTCCATTTTGTGTGTGGCCTCACTCTGGCAATGGAGGAGGTCCAGGACAGAAAGGTCAGACAAAATGCTGTTGACACTGGGTTCGCTTATTCTCACTCACCTGTGAATGTACACTGTGCTGAACTTGTTGCCAAGATGCTTCTATAACAGCTAAATAACGAGAGCTGAAGGAAGATTGAAATCAAAGCTACATTGATGTATTCATGCAGTCTGCCATATTTCATTGCTTCCCCCCCCGATATATGCAACTTTGAAGATTACAACTTTAAACAGAGATTTAACTCACTGAGTCAAAAGCTTTAAAGCTATGAGGGGAGCCAAGTGATTTCTACACCAGTCGTGTTCTGACGACGTGTGAGGACTCCGACAACATTAGCCCGCGCGATAATTGGAAACGCCAGGCTTTTGTTGTTGTTGTTCAGGTCATAAAACGCCACAACAGTGTGTCATTCTGAAAATGAAAAATACACAACCCGAGAAGATGTTTTTTTTGGGGGGGGGGAGCGCGGTATAAATTACGAACTGCGGCAGCTGGAGGAACACTTCAAAAAGACCAGGCATAAATACTGGATAATCACAACTGGGTGGTGAAGCAGTGAATCGATATAAATTAAAGCTAGGGCGCTGCTTTGATCGCAAAGGTCCACAGGCGGCGCCGAATCTATGTAAATGCAGCTGGGCGATGAAAATAATAAATCTGCCCAACCTCCAACACGTTCAGTAAATTATCTTAACTCAATTTGCATTCTGATATGCACCAACTATTTTCCGAGGTAACTCTGGAAAAAGAAGTTGACAGCTCTGAAAGTAAATTGATTTGGGTGTATGAAAAGGAGATGCCATAATACTTTGCGGACTACAGAGTATTTACGAAGCTCTGAAATCTCATTTCGCAAGATTTACTGCCTTCTGATGTGGTGCTCTGTCCACCCACCAGCCATAAAGTATGTTCAGAAATACTACACCACTTTTCTGCAGACTCTGTTGGAAATCCAGGACATTTATCTTTTTTTTTTCTTGTGTTCCCTAATATTTCTGAGAATGGCTTTATAACTTATTTTCAATGTGATCGTACACGGGGCTCGGTTTCCCGATAAAGACAGGAGCAATCCAATCCGGCTAATTACCACACAACATATCCCACCTCGATCGCTCGCATAGTGGTGACAAGCACTTTTACCAGGTGATGCCCTCGCACCTGTTAGTTGGTCTGCGATGCCCACCCACCCAGGATGGGGGTTGGCGGGACCAAACGTGGCCAAAACACCGGATCCCAGTGGTGAAACCAGAGTGATGGGTCTTCACGTCAAGGCCAGAGCTGCAAACGGTGGGCGCTGGTAAATCTGAGGGCAATTGGCGTCAAGGGGCGGCCGGGCAAGGAGCAGGTCGGCGGCAGAACACTGAGAGGACCCACGGGGTGGAGGCGACGGCTGCAACCGGCTTCTCTGGCCAGCTGTAGCTACAACTGTGAAACTTTGCCAAAACCTGGCAACTTATTGTGCATATAGACTCAGTGGGCTGTTTCAATGCACCGTGGTTAACTGGGGATTGTACTTATGGATGGCAATAGTCAAGGACGCGTATAAGTGGGACAGGGCCTTTACTGGTCTATATGCAAAAACAGAATCTCACTGTACCTTGCCACACGTGATGGTAAAAGGAACCATTGCAATCCCACTTTGTACAATGAAAGACATCTGGAGTGGATCCTGATTGAGTCTCCAAGGGTCAACCACCCCCGTCTGCTTCATCGAGAACCTTCCCTCCACCTTTGTGTCAGGTGGGGATGTTTGCTGCTTGGATATTAATGATTTGGACGAGGGGATTGAAGGCTTTGTGGCCAAGTTTCCAGATGATACGAAAATAGGTGGACGGGCAGGTGGTGTAGAGAAAGCAGGGGCTCTGCAGAAGGACTTGGACAGGTTGGGAGAGTGGGCAGAGAAGTGGCAGATGGAATATAGTGGAGCAAAGTGTGGAGCCATGCATTTTGGTGGTAGGATTAAAGGTGTAGACTAATTTCTAAATGGGGTGAGATTCCAGAAATCGGAGGTGCAAAGGGACTTGGAAGTGCTGGTGCAGGATTCCCAAAAGGTTAATGTGCAAGTTGAATCGGTCGTAAAGAAAGCAAACTCAATACTAGCATTTATTTCAAGAGGGCTTGTATACAAAAACTGGGATGTAATGCTGAGGCTCTATAAGGTGTTGGTTAGGCCGCATTAGGAATCTTGTGAGCAATTCTGGGCACCATATCTGAGGAAGTATGTGCTGGCTCTGGAGAGGGTCCAGAGGAGGTTTACAAGAATGAGTTTGTAGGAATGAGTAGGTTAACCTATGATGAGTGTTTGGCGGCACTGGGCTTGTACTTGCAGCAGTTTAGAAGAATGAGGGGGGACCTCATTGAAACATACAGAATAATGAAAGGCTTGGATAGAGGGGATGTGGAGAGGATGTTTCCATTAGTGGGAGAGTCTAGAATGAAGTCATAGCCACAGAATTAAAGGACGTTTAAGGAAGGAGATGAGGAGAAATGTATTTAGTCAGAGGCTGGTGGATCAGTGGAATTCTTTGCCACAGAAGGCTGTGGAGGCCAAGTCAGTGGATATTTTTGAGGCAGAGATAGATAGATTTTTAATTAGTACAGGTGTCAGAGGTTATGGGGTTTGGAGGGAGAGATAGATCAGCCATGATTGAATAACGGAGTAGACTTGATGGGCCAAATGGCCTAATTCTGCTCCTGTTCCTTATGACCTTATGACTGCACCATGTTCACTTCCATTCAGGATGCACTCCCTGTTTTCCCATGTCCCATTGTGTTTGCTTCGGAGAGATGGGTCTGAGTAGTCCAACCCTGTCACCAACAGCTTCCCTTCACTCCCTGTCCGGAGGTGTTCATCTACTCAGCGTCTTTCTCCTAGAGCTGTCCATTGCTGGAGGCAATGTGACCCAGACCATGTTCAGGCATGGGCTGAGAAGTGGAGAATTGGTGAAGCAAAATGAGTCTGTGTCTAACTCCAGGGATGTTGCTTAACTGGGCAGCTCTCCCACCAATCTTCGATCTGAAACATCATCTGTTCATTCCCTCCTCAGATGCTGCCTGACCTGCTGAGTTCCTCCAGCACTTTGAGTTTTTCCTATTATATTTATTGGAATATATTATACTATATTATATTGACTGGCCTTGAGGGAGATACGACATATATTGCCTGAAGTAGATTCATATTGCCCGAGTCGAAGACGAGGGCAATATGGATCTAGTGAGGGCAATATATGTCGTATCTCCCGAAAGAGGACAGTCAATATTGTTATTATTACCCATTATCAGACATCTAGAGGAAAATCTGAACATCTCATATGATATGAATGTATCTATACATTTTGCAATATGCATTGCAACATTGTAAATAAGGGTACTAAAACCATTGCAACATTGTAAATAAGGGTACTAAAACAATGTAACATTTATGTTTCATTTATGTAATTTATGTAATTCATTTATGTGACAATGTGAAGGTCGAACTTTTAAATCGCGAACCTCTTCTCGCAACCGGCTGCCATTTTGTTTGTTTTGAGAATAAATTTTAAATTTCGCACGCAGCGTCACGTTGCCGTCACGTTGCCAAGTTCCCGGATGTGAGACCAGGGGAATATAAGACTATATTCCCCGCTGTTTAAACAGGTAAAGTCCATAGGCGTTCGCTAGAAAGGGGAATATAAGAAAATATTCCCCTGTTAGCGCTGCTGGCAGTAAAAACGAAGGGAATACAATTTCGTAAAAGCATACCTCAGATGGGTGATATGGGTAATAATAATAGAATATTGACTGGCCTTGAGGGGGATACGACATATATTGCCTGAAGTAGATTCATATTGCCCGAGTCGAAGACGAGGGCAATATGGATCTAGTGAGGGCAATATATGTCGTATCCCCCGAAAGAGGACAGTCAATATTGTTATTATTACCCATATCAGACATCTAGAGGAAAATCTCGTCAAATTGCTGTTCGTCAAAAGTCGCGAACCTCTTCTCGCAGGAGGCTGCCATTTTGCTTGTTTTGTCAAGAACAAATTCTAAATTTCCCACGCAGCGTCACATTGCCAAGTTCCCGGATGTGAGACCAGGGGAATATAAGACTATATTTACCGCTGTTTTAACACGTAAAGTCCATAGGCGTTCGCAAGAAAGGGGAATACAAGAAAATATTCCCCTGTTAACCCTGCTGGCACTCAAAACGAAGGGAATACAATTTTGTAAAAGCATAGCTCAGATGTGTGATATGGGTAATAATATACTATATTATATTTATTTCCTAGTTATATTTATTTTTTGCTTTTCAACCACATTCATGAGTTCAGTGATAACCAAGTCAGTGAATTGTAAAATATTACTTATCAACACGGTAAGTCAGAATAAGGAACCAGGACATTTTCAAAGACCCAGTGTTGAGTTATTTAAAATGCAAGATCGTACTGTTTTCCAATAAATTTAATGTTAGATAATTTAATGTTCAGTACTTTTTGTCATTATATCAATAATATATTAAGAAAAATATATTTTACAAATGAGTCACATTTAGGTTGGTGTGATATTAAATGTTCCTGTTTCTGTTATGTGAACTTTTTTTTTACTAGTTTGTGAAAGAACAAAGTGAACAGAGGGGCTTCAATCCACAGTCGTGTCGAGATCATTGGGGGGTATTTAAAGAGGACAAAGTTTGGGGAAATGAGGGCCATGGAGAACTGGTGCAGAAAAGGAGGCGATGGCTGGGACAGATCAGCCACGATCGTGGTGAATGACAGGTCAGCGGCCCAGTCCTGGGGCCAAGTGGTCTAGTCCTGCTCCCACTATCTGATGTTCCGTAGAACTAGAAGGATGAGGGGGTACCTCATTGAGACTTAACGAATAGTGGAAGGCCTGGATAGAGTGGATGTGGAGAGGATATTTCCACAAATCGAAGGGTCCTGGACCAGAGGCCACAGCCTCAGAATCAAACGGACGTACTTTAGAAAGGAGATGAGGAGGAATTTCTTTAGTCAGCGGATGGTGAATTTGTGGATTTCATTGCCACAGACGGCTGTGGAGGCCAAGTCAACAGATAATTTTAAGGCTGAAAATGACAGATTCTTGATTAGTATGGGTGTCGGGGGCTCTGGGGAGAAGGCAGGAGAATGGGGTTGAGAGGGAAAGATAGATCAGCCATGATTGAATGGCGGAGTAGCCCAACCTCGTAACCTATAGCTTTCCTTCACTCCCTGCACAGAGGCATCTAACTACCACTCAATGCCTTTCGGGGACGGCATTGCCCACATCCAAGTCAGCCGAATGGAGAATACGAAGTGTCTACCTACACCATCCTGCTCGATGATACCACGAACCTCACTCTCCTGTTCAACCACTGAAAACTTCACACCATTCAACATGTGACATCTCCCCAGAGTTCAAAGCTAGATTAGGCAGAGAGAATGAGATTGACATCCAGATATAGATGGGAAGTTGGTACGAGGCGAGGATTTACAGTGGCGGAGACCAGGATTCGATCCTGACTAGGGGTGTTTCCTCTGTGGAGTTTGCACTTTCTCCCTGTGACCGCGTAGGTTTCCTCTGTGTGCTCAGATTTCCTTCAACGTTCCAAAGACGTGCGCGTTTGTCTTCTGTAATTGTCTTCTGTAAATTTCCCCTAGAGTGTAGGAAAGAACTAGTATTCGGGTGGTTGATGGTGGGCACAGACTCAGTGGGCCGAAGACCCGTTTCCATGCTGCATCTTTAATCTAAACTAAACTAGACTAGACTAGACTAGTTAGCTGCTAGTTTTATTTCGCAGTGAGCCCCCAACAATTCCTATATACTGTATTTTTGCAGAATACAGTATAGCATATTGTCATAGCCTTAATCGCTATCATTGGTTCCTCATGGCATTAATTGTTCCCAATCAATTCACCGAACACATCACCTCTTTTTTTCCAAGGGCAGGTGGGATGGACAATAAATGGTGGTCTTGTCAGTGAGCCATGTCCTGAAGATGAATGTAAAATACTTGCTATGATGATTGAGTACACATTTAAATGAATGGATTTTCTTCCGTCCGCACACCCTCCTCCTCACTTCCCTTCTCTCCAGTTTAATTCAGTTCTATGTACCTTCCCACTAGGACACAGGTTCATCACCGGTTTGGTCAGATGCTAAACCAATGTTTTCTCTGACCCCCAACTTCATTGCAGTGTCAGAGCAGTGCTTATAGTCCTTGCAATTTCAAACCTTTAGTGTAATATTGAAACAATTACATGTTCTATAACTTTGGAAATAAACAGGAACTGAAACCAGTTAGAGAGTTCCACGCTCTCATGCAGAAAATAGGTGTGTGTAATGATAACAGTGTATTGCTACAGCCCTGTCCACCGATAACCATTCTTAGATTATCATTCCTGGCTTCTGAACTGAGATTCTGATGAAAACAATTCAGTATTAGATTTTTTGTGAATTGCTGTAAAATATTTTCTTGTTATTAAGGTGCCAGGCTATATTCAAATGCAGCAAACACACAATCATTTCCATTCACTCATCAGGATATTACTGTTCTGTAGATGAATGGCATTCTTTGAATTAAATTTTCCGGTAAATAGTTTCAACGGGAGGTATATTTACACACTTTGTACTTAATGTTTTCCCAAATAAACCCAGTCTTGATTTTGCCAGAAGAGAAGCCAACTCTCTTCCATTGAGTGAGGTCACCAGTCATTTCCACCTGTTCATTTCTAAGGGAAGAGTCCTAAACATTGAGAGCAGGGACATACAAACACAGTACAGTTTCCTCCCATTTAATTTTGGGGCTGAGGTTAACACACTGCATCCAGCAAAGAGAATATGGCAAGGCAGTTTGAAACATTATGTCATCAGTTAAGAAACCCATGCAAAAAGGGGCCACAGTTTAAGAATAGAGGGTAAGCCATTTAGAACGGAGATGAGGAAACACTTTTTCTCACAAAGAGTTGTGAGTCTGTGGAATTCTCTGCCTCAGAGGGCGGTGGAGGCCGGTTCTCTGGATACTTTCAAGAGAGAGCTAGATAGGGCTCTTAGAGATAGTGTAATCAGGGGATATGGGGAGAAGGCTGGAACGGGGTACTGATTGGGGATGATCATCCATGATCACATTGCATGGCAGTGCTGGCTCGAAGGGCCGAATTGCCTACTCCTGCACGTATTGTCTATTGTCTAATACATTAATAAACAGGGATTGAATTTTCAGTTTTACCTGAGAATATCTAAAAAATACACCTGAAGATGCATTTGTTTTTTACTAAGCTATAGCTCAGTGATAATTTTTAAATATTTTCTAATGGCAATCTGCACTTTGCTTCAAGAACATAGATTTCAAAATGGGGACGTTATACACAGACCCACAAGCCAGACACGTTTGCTTGTGAGAGAACATGGTGACGCATCGGAGGTTGAGAGGAGGCCTCATCAAAGTTTATAAAATGATCAGCGACTTCGATAGGGTAGACAGTCAGAACCTTTTTTCCCAGGATGAAAATGTCAAATGCTAGAGTACATGGCTTTAGGGTGTGAGGAGCAAAGTTTAACAGAGATGTGCGGGACAAGTTTTTTTACACAGAGCCCAGTGGGTTTGTGGAACACACTGCAAGGGGTGGTGGTGGAGACAGGTGCGACAGTGGCGTTTAGGAGGCTTTTAGAGAGGCACATGGATATGGAGGGATATGGATCATATGGAGGCAGAGAAGATTAGTTTAACGGCATCATCTTCAGCATAGACATTGTGGGGCAGAGGGCCGGTTCCTGCGCTGTACTGTTCTATGTTCTACGCTCTATAATGTGACTGTGTACCCTTGGAGACGGCTGTAACTCGTACTGGTGGAAATCTAGATTGTAATATTCAGGTTTTATTATTATCATCATAAATTTAGTTTTTTCTAAAAACCTAAAGTTCCCCCCCAACTATATTTCAAGTAAACTGATTTGATGAACAATGACTAATAACTAACTAAATGGTTCAAGTCCAATTGATAAACGATGCATTGTAGCATTGAACATCAGGATAGAAAATTCTTCCACCAAAATTCCTCCTCAAGTTCCTCATTTTCCTTTAACACTCCCTCTGCCTCTCTTTCCATTCCATCCTCTCCCCTTTCACCCATATCCTGCCGTCCAGCTTTACAGTTCACTCCTCTCCCCATCAGAAACCCTTTTATCTAAGCTTCACCAGCTTTTGTCACTTAATCACCACGTCTGCCGATACCCCCCCCCCCCCCCATCTGTATCCACCTATCTTCGGTGTAAAACAGCATCTGCAGTTCCTTCCTCCACCTATAACTTGCCAGGGTTTGCCGACCCTCGCCTCTCTTTTCCAGCTGTCTTCCCGTTACTCCATGAGTCTGAAGAGGGGTGGCACAAAATGCTGGAGTACCTCCTGTGTTCTCTTCTCTCCTCCCTTCCCTCCTCCCCCACCCTAATCGTCCTACCAGTTCTACTGGTCGCATCCTTACATCCTTCTCGTTATCGCACCTTCCCCAGACAACAATAGCCCATTGTGGGCTTCACTCTTTCTGAGGTCATCTGTTGCCAGCCCTGTTCTGGCCTCCTGATACAATCATCACTATGCAGCCAAACACCAATACAATGCAATTTACAAATTTGCAGATAATAGACAATAGGTGCAGGTGTAGGCAATTCAGCCCTTCGATGGCACCACTGCAGTGGGTCGAATATCAAATAATGAGACAGAGTACAGGAAAGAGATTGAGAACCTCATAACCTGGTACAAAGACAACAACCTCTCTCTCAATGTCAGAAAGATGAGGAAGATTGTGATTGACTTCAGAAAGCAAAATGGTACACACTCCCCACTATACATTGATTGCGCCGAAGTAGAGATGGTCGAGAAATTTGAGTTTTTTGGAATAAATATCACCAGCAATTTGTCCTGGACCAGCCACATTGAAGCAATGGCCAAGAAAGGGCACCAACGCCTCTATTCTTGGACTCACTGCAGTTCGATTACCGCCACAACAGATCAACGGTGGATGCGATCTCACTGGCTCTCCACCCCGCTGTGGACCACTTGGACAACAAAAACTCATATGTCAGGCTGTTATTCATCGATTACAGCTTGGCATTTAATACTATCATCCCCTCCAAGCTGGTTACCAAACGCGCAGAACTGGGTCTCTGTGCATCCTCATTTGCAGATCACAGTCTGTTCGTATTGGTGGAAATGTGTCCGACTCGATAACAATCAGCACGGGAGCACCTCAAGGCTGCGTGCTCAGCCCCCTGCTGTACTCACTCTATACTCACGACTGCGTAGCCAGTCATAGTGTGAACTCCATCATCAAGTTCGCTGACGACACCACTGTTGTGGGACGTATCACTGATGGGGATGAGTCAGAGTACAGAAGAGAGATCGAGCGACTGTCCATATGGTGCCAGCACAATAACCTGGCCCTCAACACCAGCAAAATCAAGGAACTGATTGTGGACTTTGGAAGGAGTAGGATAGGGACCCACAGTTCCATTTTTATCAACGGGACTGTGGTTTCCTATCCTACTCCTTCCAAAGGTTGAAAGGGTCAAGAGCTCCAAATTCCTGGGCGTGCACATCTCTGAAGATCTTTCCTGGTCCGAGAACACTGATGCAATTATCAAGAAAGCACATCTGCGCCTCTACTTCCTGAGAAGATTACGGAGAGTCGGCTTGTCAAGAAGGACTCTCTCTAACTTATACAGGTGCACAGTAGAGAGCTTGCTGACCGGTTGCATCGTGGCTTGGTTCGACAACTTGAGCGCCCTGGAGAGGAAAAGACTACAAAAAGTAGTAAGCACTGCCCAGTCCATCATCGGCTCTGACCTTCCTTCCATCGAGGGCATCTATCGCAGTCACTGCCTCAAAAAGGCTGGCAGCATCATCAAGGACCCACACCATCCTGGCCACACACTCATCTCCCCGCTACCTTCAGATCGAAGGTACAGGAGCCTGAGGACTGCAACGACCAGGTTCAGGAATAGCTACTTCCCCACAGCCATCAGGCTATTAAACCTGGCTCGGACAAAACTCTGAACATTAATAACCCATTATCTGTTATTTGCACTTTATCAGTTTATTTATTCATGTGTGTATTTACGTATATAATGGTATATGGACACACTGATCTGTTTTTGTAGTCAATGCTTGCTATGTTCTGTTGTGCTGAAGCAAAGCAAGAATGTCATTGTCCTATCAGGGACACATGACAATAAACTCACTTGAACTTGAACTTGAACTTCCCTTACCAGGCTTAGGAAGTTCAGCATATCCTCAACAACTCTTACCAACCTCTACAGATGCGCCGTGGAAAGTATTTTATTGGGATGCATAACAGCAAGCTTTGGGAACAGCTCCATCTTTGTGGATGTAGCCCAAACCATCATGCACACCAAACTCCCTTTCATTGACTCCATCTGCATTTCATGCTACCTCAGCAAGGCCAGCAACACAATCAAGGACCAGTCTCACCCCGGCTACTCCCTCTTCTCCCCTCTTCCATCAGTCAAGAAGTACAGAAGTGTGAAAACGCACACCTCCAGATTCAGGGACAGTTTCTTCCCGGTTGTTATCAGGAAATGGCTGTCCTCCCACCAGCTAGAGTGTGGTCCTGACCTCCCATCTACCTCATGCTATGCCTGCGTCTTTGTAGGGTACGTTGAACAACCCGGTTACAGTCGTAATCTATCTCCATTACATTGATGACTGCATCGGTGCTACCTCCTGCACCCATGCAGAACTCATGGACTTCATCAACTTCACCGCCAATTTTCATCCTGCACTCAAATTTACTTGGACCATCTCCGACACCTCCCTCCCCTTTCTTGATCTCACCGTCTCCATCACAGGGAATAGACTATTGACTGACGTCTATTACAAACCCACTGACTCCCACAACTATCGACTACACTTCTTCCCACCCTGCTTCCTGCAAAGTCTCTATCCCCTGCTCCCAATTTCTTCGTCTACGCCGCATCTGCGCCCAAGATGAGGTGTTCCATACCAGAACATCTGCAATGTCCTCATTCTCAATCTTTAGAGAACGGGGGATCCCCTCTCCCATTATAGATGAGGCCCTCACTCATGTTTCCTCGGTACCCCGCAGCTCCGCCCTTGCTCCCCCTCCCCAGTCGCAATAGAGGTCCCCTAGTCCTCCCCTTCCACCCCATCAGCTGTCACATACAACATATAATCCTCCGAAATTTCCGCCACCTCCAACGGGATCCCACCCCAGCCACATTTTTCCATCTCCACAACTTTCCGCCATCCACAGAGACAGTTCCCGCCACAACACATCTGGTTAACTCATCCCTTCCCTCCCAAAGTACCTTCTCCCCAGGTACCTTCCCCAGCAACTGCAGAAGATGCAACACCTGTCACGATATCTCCTCCCTCGACACTGCCCAGGGACACCGACAGTCCTTTCAGGATAGGCAGAGGTTCACTTGCACCTCCTCCAACCTCATCTACTGTATCCGTTGTTCAAGATGTGGACTCTTATACATCGGCGAGACCAAACGCAGACTGGGCGATCGTTTCGCTGAACACCTTCGCTCAGCCCGCTTGAACCAACCTGATCTCCCGGTTGCTGGACACTTTAATTCTCCTTCCCATTCCAACACAGATCTTTCTGTCCTCGGTCTCCTCCACTGCCAGAGTGAGGCTAAACGCAAATTGGAGGAACAGCATCTCATATTTCGGTTTGGCAGCTTACAGCCCAGTGGAATTAATATTGATTTCTCTCACTTCAGGTAGCCCCGGTATTCCCTCTCTCTAATCCTCCCCCACCCAAGTCACACTAGCTTCTTATTTTCACCCTGTTTCCTTTATCATCGTTCCTTTTTTGCATATCTTTCATTCATTGTTCTTTTTTCTCTATACATCATCGTCTATATCTCTCGTTTCCCTTATCCCTAACCAGTCTGAAGAAGGGTCTCGACCCGAAAAATCACCCATTCCTTCTCGTCAGAGATGCTGCCTGTCCCGCTGAGTTACTCCAGCTTTTTGTGTCTATCTTGCAGCCCAGTGGAACTGGCAGAGGCTGGAAGGGCTGGACGGTCTTTTTCTCTGCTGCAATTATGATTGTGCTGTTCACTTCCACCCCTCTGTTTATTGCTGCCCAAAACTGAACCCTGGGGGATCACCAACTGGCCGCAGTCACAGGGAGAACGTGCAAACTCCACACAAACAGTACCCGATGACGGAATCAAACCCGGGTCTCTGGTGCTGTGAGACAGCAGCTCTACCCATTGCACCACTGAGCCACCCCAAGACCACGCTAAAAGATGTATAAATGACTGTGTTACCGCACGACAAACACAATCTGATAGCAATTTTAAACACTGCATGGTGGACGCAATATATCTGGACAAGTGATTTGAAGTCAGAAACAATGTTAAATATTATTTAAAAATCTTCAGTTGCAAACTTAATGTCGTGTATGATACTAATTGATTTCTCTCCATTCTTCCCAACTTATCTAGAGTATTGATCCTGCTTCTAAATTTCTCAATGAAATATAGAGCCAAGGATGATTTCATTCCTGCAAGTTTAATTATTAAATATAGTTCTCCAAAAGAGCTTAAATTAGATGTTTTCCCAGCAAAGCAACCGTTTTTAAATTGCTGTTGGTGTCAGCGTAGTGCATGTTTGTCTTCAACCAGGCGACTTGTACTCTGAAGTCCCAGTGCACAGTGTATCTCGTTGTTGTCATTGCTCGTTCGGGCGATATCAATCATTAGGTTGTGAACATCACCCAGGGATAGGAACTCTTTTCACTTGTACATATGAAGGGCTAATGAGGGGCCTCTAATGAATGTTTTATGAGGATACTATTGAAGAAGCACAATATGTGTCCCTCACCTGCAGCTCGGCGAAGAACACAAATGTGAATATTACTTTGTGAAACATGTTTATTGGGGTAAAATTGCAGTAGTTTTATTTTTCGCTGAACAAAAATGGCAGTTCCGTCAAATTCAGCCAAGCCTGAAAGTAAATGTCGGCATTGAGGTTATCTCCTCTTAATTTTTTGTTTATTTAGCAAAGAGTGTGGCAATGTCTGTTGCCTTTGTGATTCAGAGTTGCTGAGTGATTAGTTGTTTAAGAAAGAACTGCAGATGCTGGTAAAATCGAAGGTAGACCCAAAATGCTGGAGAAACTCAGTGGGTGATGTCCGGGGAGGGGGTAGGACAAGGAAAGAAAGTGGGCGGAGACAGTGGGACTAGTGGGAGGACTGGGAAGGGGGAGGGGAAGGAGAGAGAACGCAAGGACTACCTGAAGTTAGAGAAGTCAATGTTCATACCACTGGGGTGTAAACTACCCAAGTGAAATATGAGGTGCTGTTCCTCCAATTTGCGGTGGACCTCACCCTGACAATGGTGGAGGCCCAGGACAGAAAGGTCAGATTGGGAATGGGAGGGGTAGTTGAAGTGCTGGGCCACTGGGAGATCAGCTTGGTTAACACTGACTGTGCGGAGGTGTTCAGCGAAATGATCGGCGAGCCTGCGTTTGGTCTCGCTGATGTAGAGAAGATGACATCCTCTGCAGATGCAGTAGATGAGGTTGGAGGAGGTGCAAGTGAACCTCTGCCTCACCTGGAAAGACTGTTTGGGTCCTTGGATGGAGTGGAGGGGGGAGGTAAAGTGAATGGTGTTGCATCTCCTGCGACTGCAGGGGAAAGTACCTGGGGAGGGGGTGGTTTGGGTAAGAAGGAACGAGTTGACCAGGGAGTTACGGAGGGAATGATCTCTGTGGAAGCAGAAAGGGATGGAGATGGGAAGATATGGCCAGTTGTGGGATCCCTTTGGAGGCGGTGAACATGTTAGTAGCGAAAATGATGGAGGATTAAATACACTAGGGTCTCCTCGATATCCCGCAGCTCCGCTCTTACATCCCCTCCCCCTCTCGTAACAAGGTCAGAGACTCCCTTGTCCTCACCATCCACCCCATCAGCCGTCGCATACAACATATAATCCTCCAACATTTTTGCCACCTCCAAAGGGATCCCACTACTGGCCATATCTTCCCATCACCACCCCTTTCTGCTTCAGAGAGACAAAGAACATCTCAGAGTCTAATTGCAGGCACTGACGTTCCCTTTCTGCCTGTTGTTGTTAGCACACTGAGTGTCTCAGCAACGTGGTGTTGGAGGGTCTTGTGGGTGGCAGGGACACGGCAGAGTTCGCCACTGTACCCGACGTCGGTGAGAACCGGCAGCCAAAGAAGACCATGTCCTTGGCCATTATCTGGTCAGTTTCCTGGTTCATTGTAACAAATGACTACTTGCAGAGACAAAAGAAAGTTCATCATCAGCAACAAAATGTGTTTGATCCATGCCTGTGTGGGTCAGTCGGTGCGGACAAATTGGGCCGTAGGGCCTGTTTTCATGCAGAATGACTCTGTGACTCTGTGGTCATGCGCATTTCCCCTGGGTGCTCTGGTTTGCTCTCACGCAAGATCATAATACATGGAAACAAAATTGGGCCAGTCAGTCCATCCAGTCTGCTCCGCCATTTGTTCATGACTGATCTATTTTTCCTTCTCAACCCCCTTCTCCTGCCGTCTCCCCGTAATCTTTGACACCCTACTAATCAAGAACCTATCAATCTGTACTTTAAAAATGCCCAATGTCTTGGCCTCCACAACCGTCTGTGGGAATAAATTCCACAGATTCACCACCCTCTAGCTAAAGAAATTCCTCCTCATCTCCCTTCTAAACGTACATCCTTTTATTTTGAGGCAGTGCCCTCTGGTCCTAGACTCTCCCACTGTTGGAGACATTCTTTCTACTTCGACTCTATCCAGGCCTTTCATTATTTGGTCGGTTCCAATAAGATTCTCCCTCATCCTTCTAAACTCCAATGGATACTGGCCCAGAGCCACCAGATACTCCCAGAGGCATGCTGGTTGAAGGGTTGATTTGCACTGTTAACTATCTCTTGTGTAGAGGGGTGGGAAGAAGTCAGTCATATGAGAGAAAGTAGATAGTAGGGAAAATAGTTAGAGTTGACTTGACGGGCTGAATGGTCTCCTTCTACCCTGTAAGGAAAGAAAAAACGGAAAGGCCGCCTACATATTTGTTGGCGGTTCGGATTGGATGACGGCGGGGTATGTGCAGATATTGGAACAGATGGGGCCATAAATAGAAATTAAATGAAAAATAAAATTAATCACAGGCAGTGTTGCAAATCAGGTGGTGTGAAGTGAGAATAGTCACACACAGTGCCTGGTAATTAAATGTCATTGCTGTCAAGGGTGGAGGGGTGGGGAGATGATGAGCAAGGATACAGGACCTCCCCATGGGGGAGTGAAGTTGGGGATTTGCGAGTATAAGTTCATGCAGAAGATGAAGGATCTTCATTTTAGTTTTAGTTTTAGAGATGCAACGTGGAAACAGGCCCTTTGGCTCACCGAGACACCACTGCCTAACGTTCACACTAGTTCCATCCTACACTCTACGGATAATCTATAGAAGCCAATTCACCTACAAACCTGCACGTCTTTGGAGTGTGGGAGGAAACCAGAGTAACCGGAGGAAACCCACGTGATCACAGGGAGAACGTGTAAACTCCACACAGACAGTGCCTGCGGTCAGGATCGAACCCGTGTCTCTGGCGCTGTAATGCAGCAACTCTGCCGCTATCCCACTGTGCTGCCCTTAATCTGTATGTTCTGTACGTTATCCAATCCATACCAGGAACAAATGTCTAGGCATGTTTTACATTCTATATTTCCTTGTGGCATATTTCCATTCCACCCATCGAGCAATCCTACCGATCCCGTCCCTCTGCTTATTTTCCCTACAGTCCACTTTCTCTCCTGTGACTGACAGATTCCCAGCCACGCACACAAGGGTTAATTTACAGTGCAGATTAACCCAACAGCCAGCACATCTTTGGGATGTGGGAGACAGTAAACCAGGCCACCCAGGGGAGGTCAGGATCGAACCCACAATGATGCTGCTGTTGTTTCTTCAGGCAGAGCACCCCAAAGTTGAAATCTCTACACTGGCCTGTTACAGTCAATGGGACAGTTACCGGGTGCAGTCGGTGTGGATGAGAGATTCCGCACCACCCCCCATTTCTAGGCCTCATCACGATGCATGTTCCGCACTCTGACTGCTTCTACCCACCATGTAGGAGTGCACACGTCCACAGCCAGGAACCAAGCAAACTTTGTTCTTTGCAGCTAACATATCTCATACTGATGGCCTAAAAACTCATCAGGCAAAGATGAAAGGCTCAGGAGGCCAGGCGTCAACGCCTCAAAATGGTTGATGGCAACAGCAACACACTTCCCAATCCAAGGGCCAGAGACAACTTCACCTGTGTGAGCTGTGGGAGCGTCTGCCCCAGTCAGCCACACCAGGAGATGCAACCACAGATGCAACATTCCCCTCTCCAAGCAGTACAATGACAAAGACCC
Source organism: Okamejei kenojei (assembly GCA_035221665.1). NCBI lineage: Eukaryota > Metazoa > Chordata > Chondrichthyes > Rajiformes > Rajidae > Okamejei > Okamejei kenojei. The sequence goes on along the minus strand of CM069163.1, from coordinate 7,274,856 downwards.
ACCATCACCTCTCACAGATGGACGGATGCCAACCAATGATGAGAGTACAGCCGACCGATCCCAAACATAATTATTGTCTCATTTTTATCAGGTGGGCTAAACACTCTTGTTTCGTGTGAAGCCTCAAAAAGGGTCTCGACCCAAAATGCCACGTATTCCTTCTCTCCAGAGATGCTGCCTGACCTGCTGAGTCACTCCAGCTTTTTCAGTCCATCTTTGGAGTCAACCAGCATCTGCAGTTTCCTACACTTTTGTTCCAATATTTACTGTATAAATGCTGGATTTTTAAATGTTAATATCGGTTGCAATTGCTTTTTTTTGCATTTGTTGAAATAACGGGTCAAATAATATTCTTATTGCCATGTCTGTAGTTTTTTGTGTTACAGAGCACAGCATCACATTCCATGCCTATGGTCAGTAGCACTGTAAGTGTTTGCTCTGCTGCTTGCTCCCTTTTTAACTGGAAAGTGATACGGGGCACTTTATGTTCCACTGGTGTGATGATGTGTTTTCAGAACATAGCTTTATTTTTGAAGCGGATGTTAGCAAGCTAACAGAAACTTGAGTTTCATTGTTAACAACCAGTATACAGTGAAACAGAAACCAAAAACTAGCAATCATGTTGATGGTATGGAAATAGGTAGTTCCGTTACAAGGAGAAATAAATACGAGATAAATGCAATGGAATAGCTAATGGATTAAGTCGGATGAAGATGATAAGAAAAATATCATCTTTAGTGGACATTAGAAGTATGTCTAAATGATAAACTGCTTTACAACATAAAGTTATTGAGACATAGTCATGGTTTAATTACTGGTGATAATCTATGATTAATTATTACAACATTCGATGCTGACTAGTTACTGATAACTCATCAGCTCCAGTAGGACTACCCACTCTAATGATTTAATTTTAAATTAAATCTCTTACCATTCTGTGGTCTTGAAAGTATTCAGCGTTGAAAAGCAGCTGTAGTCTGCCGCCTAACCTTATCCAAATGTTGACATATGAATGGGATAGTGGATATTGTCACCCCATGGACTGCCTTGGTTAATTTTGATCCTACAACCCACACATGAGGGTTCAGTACAGGACAATCTGGGCAGGACAACTGGACAGGAACAGTTCTCTCTCTCTCCCCCCCCCCCACCAACCTCCCCCACCCCCCCACCCATCTACCCCCTGCCTCCCTAAAGCAACGTGTAACATAATTGGATTCCAGCTGAGCTCAATGCATGTACCATGAACTAATAATCTCCTGTTTCAGTGGACCATTCTGAGTATGCCTCACTTTTTATGCGCTTCCTTCTCTTCAACCCAAATAACATGAAACAGAGTTCTTCAGTAAAGAGAAAGATTCTGGTTGTAGATATGGCCACACCAGGTCTACATTGGAAACATCTACACTGCTGAGAATGCCCCTGTCCCACTTAGGAAACCTGAACGGAAACCTCTGGAGACTTTGCACCCCACCCAAGGTTTCTGTGCGGTACCCGGAGGTTTTTGTCCTCCGGCAACCACCTTCAACTAGCATCGCAACCTGCGTCGACTAAAAAATTACCGATTTATAAAATGGAAAATACTTTCGACCATTAGGGAGACTGACAAAAACCTCCGGGAACTGCACGGAAACCTTGAGTAGGGCACAAAGTCTCCAGAGGTTTCCGTTCAGGTTTCCTAAGTGGGACGGGGCATTAGGAATTAAAGCTATACCCACTCAGACATCTATAGAGATTCTGAGGAGATATTTTTTTTACTGTTTAAAAAGAGCTGTAGGGCTAAACATAGAAGATGGAAAATAGAATAACGAATATAAAGAACAGAAACAGAACACAGAAGACAGCATATTCAACGTAGAATATAGAATACAAAATGCAGAACATAGAAAACAGAATATAGAACAGAACATGGAATATATAATATATAATTGAGAATATAGAACAGAATATGGAATACAGAATGCAGAATATTGAGCAGGAGCTACAGATCAGCCAGTTTAACCCTGGCTGGGGAGGTCTTGCAGCTACAGTCAAGGATAAGGAAAAGCACCATGGTTTTTTGAAGTTGGTGAGGGTGAGGACAAGGTCCACCTGGAGGAAGAGAATGTTAGTAGGAGGAAGTAGATCGGGTCTCTGTCCGGGAAGAAGCTGGGGGTCATCAGACCTTCCTGGTGGGGGATGGCTGTGTAAAGGGACTGGACTTCCACGGTATTTTTTTTTCTGTCTGAATTTCCTTTCCATCCGTTTTCTCCAGAGATGCTGCCTGACCCCGCTGAGTAACTTTTTTTTTAGATCTAAGAGTATGTAGGTTCAGGATTCAGTGAAAGAAGCATTTGGCATTCTGGATCTGGAGATCAAAGCTAGAAAGTCACGGCGGGCTTTTTTGGAAGCACGAGTTGAATACGATTTTGTCCAGTTCTGGGCTCAGCGCTTCAGGGAAGCCGTGACGGCTGGGAGTTCGTGTAGGAAGGAACACCGAAGCTCGACACAAAGTGTTGGAGTAACTCATCGGGTCAGGCAGCATCTCTGGAGAGACCCTTGATCAGACTAAGGAGAGATGTCGGGAGAGATTTATCAGAACATTCCCGGGGTGTGGGGTGTTGATTATGTGGCTTAGATTGGGAGAGTGTAGGTTGTAATCCTTGGGATGGTGCGATTTTAAGGAGATGTCATAAGGGAGGGTGCAAAGCGAGCAGCGAGAACCCGTCCCCGGTGGCACAGAAATTGGGAAGGAGTGAAAAAAATAATCAGACGAGCTAAAAACGTGCAAACTCGAAGTGTTAGTGGTAGATGTAACCAAAGATATTCCGCGGTCTAGTATCTTTGGATGTAACTCTACAGCCTAGAGAAAGAAGGAGCGAGATAATGGGGAAAGGGCAGGGAATGGGGACGGACAGGGATGCCTCTGCTTTACACACTCAGTCTGCGAGCAGCTTTCGATAGTGCTGCTCCAACCGCCGATTCTGATCTCCGGCATTTTTGTGACAAGAGTGACTTGATTTCCACTTGAGCTTTGAAATAATCTTGTTTCCCAAACTGCACTTTGAAACAGCTCACACGTACATTTACGCGCACAAATAAGAAGCTTAGTTTAGTTTTGTTCAGTGTGAATTTTACGCATTTGTAAAAAGTTCCTTCACTATGTCAGGCTGATTGAAGGAACTCTGCCTCCACGTTGACTTGGGTGGCGTCACCGCCAATTTTTGTTTCTTGGGTACACAAAAGGCTGGAGAAACTCAGCGGGTGCAGCAGCATCTAAGGAGCGAAGGAGATAGGCGACGTTTCGGGTCGAGACCCTTCTTCAGTTTGTTTCTTGTTGTTTTTACACATTACCAATATTCTGCTTCGTACTTCATTACACTCGATGTATTGCATTTAAACTAAAAACAGTCTCGACAAGGACAGTTAGTTAATGTATCTTTGCAAGCAACACTTAAGATGTGAAATTAATGTCTTGTGGCACAAATAAGTCATTTTAAACAGGTTTCGGATTTAGATGGATCTTCTACCCAATGGAATCCTAAAACCAAACCGTTTAACTTCTTGATCATGTACATTTATTAATTTCCTTTCTAATAACGCTGTTAAATAAGTTTGTAAGTGCGCGGTTCACTGCTATTCTATCTTGAATGCCTGCTTTTCTTCCACCCCCACCCGCCCTGTGTTTTCGCAACTCGTTAAAATCGACACCACGGCATCTTGATTTTGCTTCAGGTTAATTGCCTCCTGCTGGATAAAACCCTTGAAAACAAGGAGACGTTGATTGCCCCGCACATCTGCCTCCCCCAGCTGAAATGAGATGCACTGAAGGTGGCTCCGAAGGAAACATAATGTAAAGAAGGAAACGGGAAAATAAATGAAGGAGGATGGGGAGTGGGGATCCTTCTGCTGTTGGGGACACCATCTGGATCACGCTACTTGTAGTACCTGTCCGCTGAGTTTACCACTGCATTCGACAAACGAGCGAACAACCTCCCTGAAAGGTTTGCACAATGGGCTATAATCACAGAAAACAACTGCACGCATTTATAAAACATATTGCTTTTATTTTTTTTAAGTCCTCAAAATAAATGTAATAAACGAGAACATCCTTGATGTTCCCTGTAACATCAGTTATAGCTCAAACTTGCCCGAGAGGCTATGGATTTAGCAACTGGCTCCTTTGTGCGACCAATTATTTAGACACGGGTCAAAAATAAGTGAAAATCTATAAACTTAGTATTTTCCCGTGTTAATTTAAATAGAAATATGAATTGCAATGATGTATCAGTTGTAGTGTAGTCTGATTGAAAAGTTCGCAAATTATAGCAAAGGAAAAAAAATTCGAAGCTAAATCTTCCAATATCGAAAATTGCATTCATTACAGGACACTGTACCACTAAGTTTCAAATGATTTTCAGGGACTGTTCATCCCTCGTCATTATATTATTACTCGCAAGCCGAAGGAAACGAGCCTGTCTACACTATGGAAATCGAAGAAATGTATCTATAGTTAGTAGTTCGTTTAAGAAATCTCATCAACCGTATTAATCCATGGTGCTGAGAGGATTTTACATGGAATATATAGGTTTATTTTAATTATAATATCGAATATGATTTTAGAAAATAGATTGTTTTTTTTTAGTCAATTAAGAATAGAAACCATAAAATACTCATGGTCGGAAATTCGGGAATGAGTAGAATGCCTTGTCCGATTAAGAAATGTTGCATGCAATGATTATGACACTGTATGATATTTTTGAATATAATAATTTGATTTAATTAAAACAAACTCGACGATGCAGACTAGAAATGCGGAATTAAGCTAATACGCATTGATGAAATCTTAAATTCTCTTACAACTTGGTTAAAGTGGCTTATCAATTATCCTGCATTGCAATCCCGTTAATGATAGACCGAGCCTCCATGGACTGGTGATGTGCAGGAGACCATCAATGGGACGCCGCTATTAGAGAACAACTCCATTCATAAATAAAACCCACGCATAGAAGCAATACAATCAGATCATTGCAACATAAACATTAAGGAATTGCAACATTTAAAATAAATAACTATTCCATTTGCAAGATATCGCTGCTTTCTGAAGTAGCGGAGCTTTTGCAATGAATGCAACGCTACGCTTGTTTTCCAAGGCGGGTGCAAGAAACCCGTAAAAGCGGTGGTGTTTTGCTATTAATTAAAACTTCGGAGGCTTTTGATTTCCCGTGCATTAGCGGCCATTGAGTTGCTGCCCAGTGGTGGTGGTGCTTCCACTCGTGTTGCCACTGGTACTGGCACTGGTGTTGCCACTGGTACTGGCACTGCCACTGCCACTGCCACTGCCACTGCCACTGCCACTGCCACTGCCACTGCCACTGCCACTGCCACTGCCACTGCCACTGCCACTGCCACTGCCACTGCCACTGCCACTGCCACTGCCCACACCGCGGCTGCGAGATGGCCACCGAGCAACAATAGGAGCGCTCCCAATAAAGTCGTCTGCTGCCATGGCAACCAGCGGCCCTGCGCCGCGTGCGGGTGACGTCACCGTTCGGAGGAGGCGGGGCGGGCGAGGGGGGGCGTGCGCTCCCTTTCCAAACCGACCAATCGCAAGTTGGCGACCGTTAAACCCTCCCCCCTCCCCCCCCCCTCGCGCCAACCCCGCGAACTGAACTTGATGCCGCCGAGCAGCGACCCGCCCTCCCGCCTCGCCATTGGTCTATCCCGCTGGCCACCACAGTCACGCCCCCCAGCCTGCCGCCTCGCCATTGGTCCATCCCACCGGCTACCACAATCCCGCCCCCACCTCGCCGCCTCGCCATTGGCCCACACTGCCGGCCACCACAGTCCCGCCCCCACCCCGCCGCCTCGCCATTGGTCTATCCCGCCGGTGACCATCATCCCGCCCCTACCTGGCCGCTTCGCCATTGGTCCATCCCGCCGGCCACAATGGTCCCGCTCCCGCCGCGTCCCCATTGGTCCATCCCACTGGCCAGACCGGCCGACGATTGGACGCCGAGCTGTCCGTCACGGCGAGCTGTCAATCTGGGCGAAGGGGGTGGGGCTGAGGAGGGGGAGGCGCGGCTTTCGCCTCCTGACGGACGCTTGACGGCGTCGAGCAGGGAGGGCGGGTGAAAGGGAGGAGGAGGAGGAGGGGGTCGATCGGTCGGCCAGCCGGCGCGAAAAAAAAACACATTTCCGTCGACTTCAGGGATGGATTGAAGAGAAAGAATAAACAGAGGAGGGAAAGAAAGAAAGAGAGAGAGAGAGAGAGAAAGAAATAAAGCAAGGGGGATAAAAGTGTGTGGGAGTGACAGGGATGAGGAGTGAGTGCGCGGCCGGGCAGTGAGTGAGGGGCAGAGCCGGGCTCCGACCGCTCTCCCCGCCACGGGCCGCCCTGTCGAGCGAGGGCGGAGTTTGCATTTTATATATTTATATATACACACACATATATATAAATATATTTTTTTCTCTTTCCCTTAAACTCTGACACGTCTGCAGTGAGTGAGTGGCATTGGCAGTCTGTCAATCCCTCACCAAAGCGGCCATCAAAAACATAAAGAGTTGGCTCGTAAATTGATCCGGCGAATCATTTTTATGATCTTTTATTATTATTATTTCCCTTCTGTCTTTTGAAGAGGCAGCTTACTTTTGATCTTGTTTCTGCATAGGTTTTTTTTTTCCTCCCAGCGAGATCTTGGATTTTTTTTTTCTTCTTTTTTTCCCAAAAAAGGAGAATTATTTTTCCGTCCTTTTTTTTTCCTGACAAGTTTTTTGGGGGAGGAAAAATACGGAATTGAAAGCGGCCAAGAGCAAGTGTCCCCCCCCATCCAGCCTTGCCTCTCTCCCTCGGCTCCAGCGCTACCTGTGCTTGATTTATATATTATATATATTGTTTTATATATATAAATTTCTCCCGTGTGCTGCTGCGGCAGAGTATGGACGATCAATCCAGGATGATGCAGACTCATCCCGGTGTGAGCTTGGCTGGACACTCGGTTCAGGGGGGCATGGGGCTGCCTCCACATGTGCAAGGACATGAAGGTGCAGACGGCGACGGAAGAAAGCAAGACATCGGGGACATCCTCCACCAGATCATGACCATCACCGACCAGAGCCTGGACGAAGCACAAGCAAAGTTGGTGGCCTTACGGGAAAAAAAATCTTTTTTTTGTGTGTGTTTTTAGCGCTCAAATTCGCCGCCATATTTTTGACTTTGAGTGCTATAAATCTTGTTAATTACTTATATTTTCTCTCTCTTTTCCTTCTTTCATCCCCCCCCCCCTCCTCCCCGTCCTCCTCCAATCCCTCTTTCTCCCCACTCTCTTGTGTTTGCAGGAAACACGCGCTAAATTGCCACAGAATGAAGCCGGCCCTGTTCAGCGTCCTGTGCGAAATAAAGGAGAAAACAGGTAGAGCTCCCGGTTAATTTTAACCCACACTGTGTGATACTTGTGCAGGCTGAACTCCGGCGCCATGTGCACCGCCATCTTGATTTCTGTTCCTCTCCTATTTCATTTTTCACACTGTAATAATGCTTCACTAAATTTAACAATTCATAACAGTGATGCTAAATGAAATGTGCATTAAAATGCTCGTATATCACCCCTAACACATCGCCTCTGGCACCCACAATAGAGCCGCCTTTGGCGCACTTTGCTCAATGCGGAGCAGAAAAGTAGCGGCGTGTGTGAGATTTTGCATCACAAACTAAACTATAGTCGGACTTTGAATCGGGGGAAAAATGACAATCGTACCAAATTATGGAGTAGAAAGACAGTTGCAATGTTGAAAGCGGATGTCTGGTGTGTTTTGAAGCTATTTGGAGCGATTACACGCAGTGTAAATGCTGGTGCTAGGTTTATTCGGAGTTCAGGGCTTTGGAAAACACTCTGGTGTTATCTTTATTATACATATACTAACAGTGAGAAAACATAGTTGAAGTAGCTGATGGCAGAGTGATCTGTGCTGTTTTTTTAATGCAAATAGTATTTCTATACAATCCGGATTATCTATGTTAGATTTTAAAAGCCATATGAACAAAATTTCAACTCGTGTGTAATGAAGATAACGTTATAACTAACGCAGTCTTTAGGTCTTTTGGTGTATAGGGTGCATTTAGAATATATTCTAAATTCCTTGCACCTTAACTTTGAAAACATATCCTAGCATACAAGTCTGACTTTAGTTTTTAATGTTAAGTTTTAAGTTGAGTTAACTTTTCATTTATGTTGAGATTTAGTTTCCCCGTTTGATTTTGGACCCAAGTGATGCTGGAACTAGCTGGATTGGAAATTTGACTAATCCGCCTAGGTGTTTTATTCAGGGTGTTTTACTTAAGTAACGTTCAGTGACATGTTCGTTCGCTGCTTGTTGTCAAGGCGTTGTGTCATTTTGAACTGGAAGGTTTAGTCCGCTTAACAAAGAAAACGTAAAGTGGAAGATCAGAGGGAAAACAGTGTTAAAACTTTGTTTCTCTCTCTAAAGAATAAAATTCACACGGTATTTTGCAGAGGAAGTGGCGCATCATTGGGGAGATTTGGACTTGATTTGGAGAGATTACAATTCTCGTAATATTTTACTTAAATGAACGTTGATTTTAAATCGACGTTGCAGATATTATAAGGTGAATCCAGTAGATTTAGAACCGGGATCTTTGTAAACGTTCGCAATGGCAATCAGGGGCAGGTACACGTTGTGAAATTGCAAACGCGATAAAAACCGATCGGTACACTGAATCTCCAAAATATGTTTTCCGTCAAATTCAACAATACAATAAGTCCGAGGGAAACGTTTGGTGTTGTATTCTGGTAGAAATGTTGTAGTGATGTTTTATTGCTGCAGGTCCAGTGTTTTGCAGGACTTGGATAATAGCAAATCTGAGATGATGACAAATATTTCCACACGTGTGGTATTCTTTCCCGAGTGATGACATTTCTGACGCGATTTAAACGGGATTATAGAAACCGATTTTACTCAGGAGGTTTCTTTTATCAGTTTTGCTTGGATTTGTCTTGATAAAAGGCAGTACAGTTACAGCGAGTGTACAGACACTTTCCCGATAACACAGGAAGAAAGTTCGACGGAAAGCGAAAATGCCAGGACTAATCCTGCAAATAAAATATCCATTAAGTTAAACCGAAAAAAATATATAAATATAATATAAAATACCATGCATCTGTTCCGAATGTTTGAAATCCTTAAGATATTAAATAATACTCGAGTACATTTACCGAGTGAACAGATGGCGTTGTTAAAATAATTCAGCAATTCTTCGGCCTGGTAAAAAAAATACTTTTGAAGAATTTGAAAGATAAGAATTTATTTTGGCACTTACAGAAATTTGTTCCTTTTGTTTTAACTTTTCTTTTGATTTGATAGCGAGATAAGTTTTAGTGGTTTATGGCTGGAATGCTACGTTTACAAACATACACGGTGTTAAGAGTGGCAGATCCTGTAATATAAAATGATGCACACATTGTTTGGCAAGGGATTGAAGTTACCGTATGGAACAGCAAGGCTTGTGTGCGCATCGTACTTCCGAAGAACAAAGTTTATTAGTTTTAGGCTTAATTAACGGAACATTGTTTTATTTTTCATAGTTTAATTGTGACCCATCACTTCTGAGTGGGTGTCACAACTGTTCTTCCCATCGTGTAAACGCCCATTCTTTGATAAATCCATTGACTGAACTTGTGGCTTGAATTCAGTTGATATGGGCTTTCATAAATTGTATTAAGGCATCTTCTAGACATCGAAAGTCCATTTAAAAATGAGGATATCTGAGATAACTCGATTTTAAAAGTCGTCCCGATTGTATGCATTCCTTCACTTTACCACAAGGTAGCAGACTTTTTCACAAAGGCTGTAATCCCGCGACCGAATTTAAGGTATTTTTCTACCGATCAATTTTTAAAATCAATTATCACATTAAACAACTGATTTGGAAACGATGACAGCTTGCATCTTGATGCGAAGCAAAAGCGATTTAACGTTTGGTGGAAGCATGGCAGTCTGGCTTTTGTTGCGATTGATAGTATTTTGAATGTATCAGCATGTGCATTGATTTAAAGCCAGCGTTTCAAATGAAGCATGGGATCTGATGAGTTCTGAAAATACTTTTATCAGTTTTCTTCAGCACTGGGCATAACAGTTTTTTTTTTGAAATGCAGGGATGTTTAGATTTCTGCCAGATGGCAGCAGGGTGCAGTTTGATGAGTCTTGCCCGCTGCTTCCGTGACACAAAAATGTTCTTTATTGTGGAGACGCAAAACTATGTTCAGTTGACATTTGATTATGTAGGATTTATTTTTGTATCGCCATACCCCAATAGAACAGGGTATCCCAATTAGAGTACTGGTACCATGCATTCGCTTTTTTAACAATGGACTTGGATTTCACTGAGGCAGATTACCGGGATGTTTGGCTCCATCAGTGTCAACACCAGCAATACAGAGAGATTAGTGTCTTTGAAATTAGATTGTAGAATTCATGCAACATTGTACTTCCAATGATCCCTGTAGAAGCTGTTGAAATATACTTTAGGAAACGAGAAATGTGAGCAAAAGCAGTTTTAGAACATTGTTACTTCATAATCTCTTTAAATGAATGCATTGTCTTCACTTGAAATTATTTGTTTTATTCGTGCATTTTTGGTACCTTATGGTGAGTGCATTGACAGTTTAGGTTACAATAAAACGTCCATCCTTGTTCTTCTTGTGTAATAAAAAATAGTTGCACATAGCTCCACTTTTAGATTTATTTAAATTAACGGTTTCTTAATCCATAGCTTTAAATGCCCTTAATATTAGAAATAACTTTGGCACCTTTTCCCCTGGTAATTATAATATTATCAGGTCATAAAAAATAATTGTCTAGGTTTGTGATGTGCAAAGGTGTCAGCTAATTTATCCTGCTGTAATCTTAGTCACTGGTCTATTAAAGTTATAGATACAGGATAACATACACTGAAAAAATATATGGACGGATGTCAAATAAACTTTTAAGATATACTGCCAACTCAACTGAAAAAAAGTAAATGACATTGATTTGCTGAAGCTGTCTAATGGTGTACTGATGGTTCACCAGATTTGTAGCCATTGTGCGGCTTATAAGCGGAACAGACTTGAAGAAGATCATAAAACTTAATGAACTCCTAGGCTGCAGGAGGTTTCTGCAGGGGGAGTAAAAGGGCTGCTTGGCTGGTTTGGCTGGTTGTTGAATTCTTTATGTCTGAAGAGAAATGAAGAAAATGATCAGTTGTATCTGAACCTTATTCTCCTGCATTACTTTGTGATAATTTTGTTCGTGGACATTTTGACGTCCTTGCATGAATTTGGCTTCATCCTTTATTTCACATATAGATAAAACAAGAAACAAAGATCGTGTATGAAAATAATTTTTACCTTGGAGTGTACGTTGGATCTTGACATGGCATGGCTGCGCTGTTGTAATTGCGACATAATATGGTTAAATGAAACTGCCTTGTAAATTGCACATCTCATTTTTTTTACCAAGATAGGGGGATTAAAATTTTGTAAATTGAGACTTCTGAGTAGGTTTATTTTTATCTTTCATTTGATTGGATCGTATAAACTAATAAAAAAACCTGTAACATTAAAATAATGATTTAAGGATTCATGTCATTACAGATTAAATTGATTATGCTGAGGAACGAATAGATAATTCAATAGCACAAGTAATGAAAAACACTGGCCATTTCCTTAAAGCAGTCAGTACTGATGTCCAAGAATAACTTCATTCTCCAGGCTCTATATTAAATTGTTGGCATTAATATTTACACTGGGATCCTGTGGATTAGTAGTTGGGGCATATTTGAATGGTTTGAATAATCAGATATGTTTGGCTCAGATCGACCAATTCACTGATAGTTGCTTGGTAAAATTGTTAGAATATAAAAAATGCTTTTATTTAAATTTATAACTACACGTTGATGGCAATGGATTTTTCTGATATGGAAGCATTGTACCACCGATGGGGATGCCAGTTATCTTCACGCAAGTTGAGAAAAGATTCTGAAATCACCATCTTAACACTGATACACAGCATGTTTGTGGACCATTCTTTCTGATCATGCTGAGTCTCCGTAATAAATTGGCTGGTAGTGTCTGTTATTTGAGAGATTAATTTGCGTCACTCTCTTCATCGGTGCAGCAAAGTTGTAGTGAGAAAAACGCTCAGTTCACTTTTAAACTGTTTTATCAGGATGATCAGCATTGATGAAATAGCATATCTCTGCCAATGTCTACTTTCTTGCTTTCGATGCTGACCTCGTATTATGATGGCTCCTATTCAATAAACCATTCATGTCTTTAAGTATAAATTTAGTAAATAATTCATGTCAATATTTAATATAAATTTTTAACTTGTATGAGTGTTCACCTTTATTGGTGTGCCAAGTTTGCTTGTTCATTCCAGCTAGTTGATGTATTGGTCTGCCTTTTTGTGTTGTGGTCACTTGTATTAGAATAGATGACATTTATTTTATTGAAGTTGGTGTGTTATCTTTACAACACAAGTTAACTCTTGACTGGCCATGTAAGTGATTTATTTAAGGTTGTTTTAAAAAAACGTTTGGTTGATATTGGCATTGGTGGCTAAGAACATTGGAAAATTATCAATTAATAGCTTTGAAATAGTGTAAACATAATAATTATTGAAAATTGAAAATTGTTCTGGCATATAGATTTGCTTTATGCGGTTCATGATTAAATGCAGATTTGCGACAAATAAGTAATTGGGAAACACATTCTATTTCAGGGCAAATGTTTTGTTTTATTCATTTAGTTTTAAGCAATGTTTTTCTACCATGTAACCTGACCTTGTTTGGATATATAGGTTTTATTTGTATAATAGGTAAACTGTTTCTACATGGTTTACCCAGCATATAATGGTCAAACTCTCCTTGTTTGACAGCAATCTTATAATTTGGGCAGTACTTATGTTTAAAGTTGGGTTCTTGGATTTTTTTAGTACAGTTACAATCCTGTGGTAAAGTAGGATGGATGATATGGAGGCATTAGAATATAAAGTGCAATTGCGGAGCTAAGGTGTCAGCTGGAAATTGAATAATTGCTTTCTGGTGATTCATTGACAAGTTATTGAGTTGCTCTATGTGGACATGTTTAAAGTATTTGGCGCCAATGTTCTTTTTATATTTGTGGTTGATCTTTTCTATTGATAATGTTTTCCGTACTCTCATAAATCTTTTAGTTTCAATTATTTTCTGTCCAGTCACATTGAGTATGTTTTTAAACATGCTTGGAATGTTTCTTTATTTTTAATGTTAGTAAAATTGAATCTGATTCTTTTTTTTCGATTCTTTAACCATGATCTAGAGTAAAGATTCAGAAGTTAAATACTTTACCTAGAGATCAGTTAAATATTTATGAACTAGAAATATGATACTTCGATACTGAGTTTCCATATAAAAAACAATGAATGCATAGGTTTGGATTTCTGCTGAATAAAAAGGAAAAGACAATTGCAGTTCATAATCTGTTAGTGTAAAGTATTTTGCCACTGAATGCAGGGGATATGTTTAATCATATCACTTTGATCCTCTTCTATGGAGCACAGTAAACATTGTGTTTAAGGCTGTCGCAGGATTCAATGTTCTGTTTGTTTAGCACACATTCAAAGCTCATATGTCAATTTTGATGCTTCATTACTGCTTTAATTCATGTTCTGTTGCCCTTGATTGTGTATTTTCAGATAAATATTACTATTTCAGACTGGGTAAATCCATAGCTTTGGGATACAGGAGGATGCCCAGTGCTTTGAATGCACTAGTGATGGTTTTGTTGCCGCTCTAATTGCACCAACAAAACAAACACTGGAATGTATTTCGGGTCTTAAGCTGTTAGTGTGGCAATTAGCATATGGATTGGCTGAAAAATGAAGTCCAAATGAGCTAGGGTTCATTCCATGTGACATTAACACATTGCTGTGCAAGGTATCCAGTCCTCATGCAGCCAGATAGATGTACCATTTTTATGATGAATGAATGAATGCATCCAGAAATGTGATTAATTGTTCCAGTAATCAACAGAATGTTTGATTTGCCAAACTAATCGATTGGCACAATCTTAGCTGCCATGTAATCTTTTTTAATATGGTTATGTGGCCTTTATATTTTTAAAGTAACATGTCCCCATGTCAATGTTACTTTGTTTTTCTATTTATGGTTCCGATTTGGTTTGCAAATATTTTTTAATGAAAAGTGAAGTAAGCTACAGATTCGGCATAAAATTTAGATCTTTCAGCTTTGTTCAGATCAGTGTCATGTAGATTTGTTTAGTGGAAGTGTTTAGATAGAATAAATAGAATGAATGATTTTGCAGTTCGAAGAGCATCTTTGGTTTTTCAGGACTTCTTGGTTCGTTCCTAACTGCTATTGTGAGCCTGGAGCAGATTTTCCCATTGCTAATGCCCTAGAAGTATTAATTCACTTTGATAT